>JADLZN010009699.1:0-189817 GCA_018155175.1 Sinocyclocheilus anophthalmus | reverse complement strand
GGTTGTCCTGCATCTTCAGTAAACAAGCTATAGGTAGTCCAAAATGCAGCTGCTAGAATCCTTACCAGGTCAAGAAAATATGATCTTATTACCCCATTTTTACATTCTCTGCACTGGCTACCTGTTAAGTTCTTTATCAGTTACAAAATATTATTACTTGGCTATAAGGCCCTTAATGGGTTAGCTCATGCATACCTAACTAGTCTTCTACCACACTACAACCCATCACGCTCCCTAAGGTCGCAAACTCTGGACTTTTGGTAGTACCTAGTAGCAAAGTCCACTAAAGGAGGTAAGCTTTTTCGCATTTGGCTCCCAAACTCTCGAATAGCCTTCCTGATAACGTTTGGGTTCAGACACACTCTCTCTGTTTAAAATCTAGATTAAAAGACACATTTCTTTGGCCAAGCATTCAAATAATGCATCTCATATCTTTTACTGCAGTCATAATCTAATTCAAATGCACATTTTTATTCTTTAGTTTGGGTTAAACAAATCAATTTTGCTTGGTTGGAACAACAGCTACACTAGTTATGTCTCTATTTGTTTCTCTGCTGTCTTTTTCCCATAACTATGATTTACACAAGCTTCAGCATTCCTGATCCAGAACCCTGCGGAGCGAGAGCAAGCGCAAATCCTGCATCGGCAGGTCGCACGCCACTTCCGTGGCATCCCCAGCTGCCACTTAACTCGGGCAGCTGCCCCACTAGTCGTTTCTGACAGCTTGCCAGAGTTCCGAGCAGCTGCCACGGTCTTTCCTCGCGGTTTCTGCTGTTGCTCGGTAAACTACAAAACTGTTCTCAGTGCGTGCGGTGAATGTTTTTTTTTTAAAATGATGATGCAAAGAGTTCCCAACAATGTTTTATTATTATTATTATACAGTAAACATTTTTAATCCATCGTTTCCCCCGTCTTTGCCAAGTTCTTGCCAGGAGTGATGGCACTTGCCACTGGTCTTTCGCCAGCCTGTTTCTATATGCTTTTGCTCGAAGACAAGCTATCCCCACCTGTTCAACGTATATCCACAGGAGGGTCACAGCCACGTGACCATTCCCGTAAGTTGAGTTGGGACGAAATGTTTTATATATACCGAATCTAACCGCAATATCCATGGATGCACCACAGGCACACATAAACCTATTTAATCTTCCCTTCAGAAACCGCCGTCATATAACTGCTACCTATATGAAACTTTATTTTGTCTCTTATTTCTTTTTTTTAATTGGCTAATAAATCAGATACACTGTTGGACAATAACAAATAAATGATTTGTTAATGTACTACAAATGCACTACTTTTTTTTTTTCATTTTTATCACATAATAATATATATATAACCTTACTGTTGTCATCTCCCTGCATTAAATAAACATTATATTTAAAAGGCAAAATACTATTATATTTTGTATTTTTACACTATGTAATAGTTTTTTTAAACCAATAAATCTAATCAAGTTAGTGTTTTTACGTATTTTCATATTTATTTCAAAATAATAACAAAAGACAGTAATAATATAAGCAATATATTTGATTTGTCAACTGATGTTCAGCTGTTCTTTTTAGCTTTACCAGCAGGTGTCGCTGTTGGACAGTTATTTTGTAAAAAATAGTGACTTGTCACTTTTTAATGTCACATTTGTAATACTTCGTTGTTTTAGTTTTTGGTAATACGATAACTTCTCATTCAGTTTTCCTTTTTTCTAAAGAGACCTCATTGCCTTCCATCGTCCTCCCTTGTCCCGTTTTACTGACTGGCGAGAAGCGTTTTTTTACAAACACAAACATCATAAATGCATTCATCTGAAATTTGATCCTTGCGAGCTAAAATGAATATATACACACACACACACACATACATATGGTCACACTTTAGTTTTGGGTCCAGTTCTCACTATTAACTTAACTATTGACTTTTGCATAAATAAACTATTAATTACTGCTCATGTATAGGGTAAGATGTAGAATACGGTCACACATAATAATGCACTAGTATGTGCTTTACATACGAATAACGCTAATATAGTAAGAATGCAAGCACCTCAGTTAATAATACTACGTTTTACCATTAAATAAAATAAATATGGTTGTTGTGTGTGGTATATACAGTATTGCATGCGTCAGCTTGGCCTCCTATGTGTGTCGTATGATTCTGTTGGGAAAATGCTTATTCAAGTTAGCTCTATGGGGTTCGCCTTCTGAACGTATCTGCTTGTCTGTATACAATTGCATCATTCAACTTTTCTTTACAAAACCAAACAGGTGTATTCTTTACAGCTAGAAATGGCGACCAGACTTAACGATCGTGACTCCGGCAAGACACTTGCAGCTGTATACATTAAAATCGTAAGTACTATAATAAATAATAATATCACATTTGTTGGAACTTCTGCAATCGTCAGCTGTTAAAAAAACATCTACTCGCACGCCACTGAGAACAGTACTGTAGTTTTATATCCCCGAGCAACAGCAGAAACGGCGATCAAAGACCGTGGCAGCTCCCACGAACTCTGGCAGCGCCATAAACGTGACTACGTGGCAAGCTGCCACGAACTCCTGAGCATCTGGGATGCCACCGGCGGAAGTGGCGCTGCGACCTGCCGATGCCAGAGAGAGCGCCAGTCCCTGCAGACCTGAGAAGAGATGATGCAACCCCTCTGAGGACCTCAGATGATGCCAACCCTGTAACAACATACAGAACTACCACATTTTTGCTATAAGTTTGATTGCAATATATAATAATTGCTGTTAACAGTGTTCATCATCTGTTTGATTACGTCTTAAATTGATTTTTCCGTACTGCTTGTTCGTCTGGTCAGAGGAGGACTGGCCCCCCGACTGAGACTGGTTTCTCCCAAGTTTTTTTTTCTCCATTCTGTCATCGATTGAGTTTTGGTTTCTTGCCGCTGTCGCCTCTGGCTTGCTAGTTGGGGACACTTCATTTCCAGCGATATAGTTGACATGATTGCAAAGATATTATTAAAACTGAGCTGGATGTTAACATCACTGAATTTTATCAAAAATCCTTTTGTAGGGGCCTGCCATAGCACATGATCTTTAACTGAAAAAATAGTGGTTTACTATTTTCATTTCCATTATTGACACTACTTTTCCTAATTAATGCTGTTCACCAAAGCTGCTTTGAAACAATCTGTATTGTTAAAAGCGCTATATAAATAAAGGTGACTTGACAACTGTCAAGCTATTCTGCTGACTGGAAACCAAACCCCTCTGTTTGGTTTTCAGATCCCATTTTATGATTAAATACAGTATGAGGAGTTTGAGTGAGCCTAACACTAAATGACAGCTATTATTGGAGGAAAAAACAAAGCCTTTCGCTTCACATTCAAACCGATTACGTCAAAAACAAAAAAAAAAAAAAAAAGGGAAACCAACTGAGACCTACTCAGTCGACAATTTGTGTGTGTGGAAACAAACTTGGCAGTGACGAGTAAGTCAATCACTCAACATTAGCAATACTTTCTGAAAAATCCTTTTAACTGGCATAACTTGAATCAGACAAGAAATAAACATAAGGGTGAATGAAGGGATTCAGTGACACATGGAGACAGAGGAAGGACAGACTGAGAAGGGAAAACTCCTGAATATTCCTAATCAGAGCTCACAGAGTCCATCTTTACTGTCCCATCACTGAATTTTAGAAACGTTTTACCACTTCTGACAAAAAGGAGAAAATGCTCAGCTGGAACTAACGACTAAAAACACGTTCTCCCAAGACAGCCCTCGTGACAGACCATTTTGAATGCTCAAATCATACAGAAATAAAAATAAAATGACAACAACAATCATAAAATAATAAAAGTGTTTTATAAGGTGTCAGCAAGTATGCGTGCGATATGTGAGTGTCCTCGTTTAGAAAAGTAGCGCTCCCATGCTGCCAACTTCACTCTGTTCCTTAACAAATATTTCAAAGTACTGATAGATGATGGTAACAGCCAATAGGATTCCTGTTCCAGAGCCGATGGCACCCAGGAAGTCAGCCATTACTGAAAGGCCTCCGATACACAGTCCACCAAATGCAGCCGCTGTGGGGATGTACCTGAGTAACAGACAAAGTGTGAGATTAATAAAGGTCCTCACAAGCAAGCATTTAAAAAAAAAAAAAAGCTAATGTGTTTGTAGCTCACCTGTTGAGTTCATGAACCATGGAGGTCTCTCTGTGTCCCCTCATCACCATCTGCTGTTCTTTCAGCTGCTTGGCCACCTAAAAACACACATACAACCCTTACAGTTTCATCTCAAATATCCAAAAACAATGTTGATAACATGAACAAGAACTAGTAACGCACATCTTTGGCAGATGATCCAGAAACTTCAATCCAGGTCTTAGAAAAGAAGGCACAGGATCCCAGCATGAATACAATGTAGATCACCGTATGGACTGGGTCTTCAAGCACAGAACCAAATGACTCCGGAGGAGACAGATAGTAACACAGACCGCCTACAGGGTAGGCACGAGCCGGACCACCAGATGAGGAATCCTACAACAACAACAACAACAACATCAAAAATACAAGCTATTAGGAAGGTTTCCTCTTCCATATCTAGTTCTATTTGGTTTCTGGTCTGCATCCAATAAAACAAGCTCTGGATTTGCAATATAAAATTTAGTGGAAGACGACAAGCACTGGTGACACTTACAGACCAAGTCCCCAGGAGGTTGACCAGGAAATTCCCACTGAAGCGGGTGGAGAGCATCTGCGAGATGACGTACAGGTTAGAGACCAGAGCAGACTGCAGCATGATGGGAATGTTGGAGGTGTAGAACAGCTTGATGGGATATGTGTTGTACTGGCCACGGTAACGTGCAGACTTGATGGGCAGGTCAACTCTGAAGCCCTGTGCAAAACAATTTTATTTAATTTTTTTCAATTTTAAAGTACTTTGTTGGCAAGATTGTTCACATATATATTCAATATTAACGTTCAATATTGCCTAAGCATTATACACAAAAAAGTAACATAACATTTTTATATTTTAATACAATAAAAGTATTAAAAGAGTTAAATTATAAAAATCTATCCATCTATCCACAATTATCAAAACATTATGAACAGAAAAAAACCTAACATATGTACATGGGTAGTCTGATTATATTGATGAATTTTGTGGAAATTAAATCTTAAATCAGTTCGTTACTAATTAAAAGTCTTGCATATTATGGCTCAAAAAAAAAAAACTGACCTGGAAGTATATAACCACAGCAAAGACGAAGACTGTAGAGATGAGGTTCATGAGGTTGGGCAGGTTCTGTCTGTAGAAGGCCTCTCTCAGAGCTCGCACTTTATCGGTACGAGTGGCCAACAGGTGGAACAGAGCAATAATGGCTCCCTCAAACTCAGTACCTGTACGTACACAAACAAAATTCAGTCGTCATCGTCTAAGTTCAAAATATGGTACAAAAGGAGATGCGGTGTCCTGAAGGCATACCTCTGCCTGTGTTGACCGTGGTTGGGCTGAATGCCTTCCATACGATTGTCTCACAGATGTTGGTGGCGATGAAGAGAGAGATACCAGACCCCAAACCATAACCTTTCTGCAGCAACTCATCCAGCAGCAACACGATCATACCGGCCACAAACAACTACAGGAAGAGCACACAGATGTAATTACATCTCTTATCCATTTACAAACTTTCCAATCACAAAATACACATGGATCACTGGCCCAAACAAAATCCAGAGGTGTGTGTGCGCGCATGCTCTCTTACCTGAATGATGATCAGCAGACAGATGCCAGCACCCATCTCTGAAGGGTCTCCATACATTCCAGTCATGACGTACACAATAGCCTGGCCAATGGTGATGATCATACCAAACACTGACAAAAAATAAAATAAATGTCCATCAACAACATTATAATCATAACATCTAAAACTACTTAATTTTATTTGATTGCATTTACATGCAATACACTCAAAACAATAACAACAAAATCTTACATTTCTGAGCTCCATTGAAGAGCGCTCTGTCTTTAGGTGTGTCTCCAACCTCAATGATTTTAGCTCCAGCCAGAAGCTGCATGATCAGACCAGAGGTCACAATGGGAGAGATACCCAACTCCATTAGAGTACCTGAAAAACAGGGTCATTAATAAACTTAACCACCCACAATATTGCTGAATAAAAGCATTATTTTTTCCCAAAAAAAAAAACTGACCTCAATGCTTGAATAATCTAGCTATTAAAATAATCAGGTGGCAGTGTAGAGAAATAATATAATCTTTGAATTAAACACTACAAACTATACCATAACATCTTGCACGTACAGAAACAGACTTACCTCTGTTGGATGCCATGATGACTCTCATCCAGTAGAATGGATCTGCGGAATCTGAAGACATGATCCCAAACAGTGGGATCTGAGAGAGGGAGAGACACATTACATGAGCTCTTAACCTCATTTTTACACATTGATCATAGCTGGAGCACTGAAGCACAGGCAAGTGCAATTATCATGCATTTAGAAACAAAACTTACCTGACAGCAAACAAGAAAGATGAACAATGTGATGGCAGTCCATAGCACCTTTTCTCTGAACTGGATCTGAAAGAAACATAAGTATGAGTTTAAAATGCAGGTTTGTGCGTAAACTAGCAAAAAAATAAATTAAAAAACACATGACACACGTGGTCTACAATGTTATACCTTTCTTTCCGGTTTCTGGATTTCCGGCAAAACCGCACAAAATGGTTTTATAACCTCCAAGAACTTAACTGGTAATAAAAAAGGAAAAAAGTTATATGTTAAGGAGAAATTAAACATTTGGTCCCACAAAATACAATTTCACTTATTGCAACATAACATCTACTAAACCATATATCCGCATTTTATTTTAGCACCTCGATATGGGGAGAAAATTGTCGAGATGTTTAGAAGCTGTAATAGCAGCAATTCAAATTTTAGACTGAGATGAACAACTGATGAAAAGTCCCTTTCTTCCCAAAACCGTGTTGAGCTATTTAGGACAACAGTAGCCAATCTAAAGCGTCGTCATCATTAAACCGATGAGCTAAAACGCTTATTTCCGACCTTTTATACTCCGTCACAGGAGATCAGACCTAATAACGCATCTTTTTGTATCATGATTATTCATGAACTGCCAAGTAATTATCAAGTTAAACACAGAATTGCATTCCATTAACTAGCATGCCTGTTTTGCTAGACTCTGTAGCATTTGACAACTTCCTTCTGGTCTGGCAATCCAACAAAATACTAAATAAGTTGTTCTCCCAGTACTAGCTATTAAATACTTTAAACTAAATATCTTAAGTATTGGTTTACAATTTTGTAGTAATACAAAGTGTTGCAGACGTGTTAAGAAAGTAGCTAACAGGCTAACGCTAGCTGTCCGAAGCATTCAATCATTAGCCACCAGAAAAACACTGCAAATGTGAATTCACATACGTAAAAACAACTGACGAACCAAACAAAGAAACTAAAGAGGAACTGAAATGCATTTTAATTGCAGTAAAGTACAGAACTAAACAAATAAAAATTAAGTAAATGAATCTTACATCAGCCTCTCAGGTTTCAATCAAAGAAAGCAGTCTGGCTAGCATGCTAATGGTGCCAACAGAACTCTAGTGTGATATAACTCTGTTAAACACTCGAGAAACGGTTCAAAATATTACACTCACTCGCCATGGTGACGGTCCCCTGAAATCACGGTCACTATCTGAAGTCCCATGGTAAGGTCCAGTGAGCTATAAACAGCGGTAGTCCAGGCGCTGCCGGGGTTGCGCTCTCTCGCGCCGCCCGGTGAGATAGAAAGAGAGAAGCGACAGAGCTTCAAGGAGGAGAGCCTCGCTTTAGATACACGATCACACTACGACCTTCTCTACTACCCGCTAAGTGGAACGGAGCGCTGCGCGTTGATCTCTGTTCGCCGTGCATGTAATTAATGATCAGTTGGCCACAGTTATGACTCTATAGGATACCATTTCTTCCAATGTGTTCCAGCAACAAGGGAGCCACTCATTCGATTGGTTACTGTCGTTTTTACAAACGTACATAACGGTGACGTGAGAACTGTAAAATCAATATTTATACTGTAAGCGTCACGAAAGATACAAATCCGTGTTTAAAATTAACTCTGCTTACCGGTTCTCTGTTCCATAATATATTTCTCAAACCGACAGAGGGCTCCCGGTACTTAGCAAATAAATGTTTGTCTAGTATTTTCTGTCATTACTCAAGGGTGGATGTTCACTCACTGAGCTTCACATTGCAAGAGTTGGTTATGTTTTATTAAGAGGTAATGTTTGGAAGGACAGACTGAGAAGGGAAAACTCCTGAATATTCCTAGTCAGAGCTCACAGAGTCCATCTTTACTGTCCCATCACTGAATTTTAGAAACGTTTTACCACTTCTGACAAAAAGGAGAAAATGCTCAGCCGGAACTAACGACTAAGAACACGTTCTCCCAAGACAGCCCTCGTGACAGACCATTTTGAATGCTCAAATCATACAGAAATAAAAATAAAATGACAACAACAATCATAAAATAATAAAAGTGTTTTATAAGGTGTCAGCAAATGTGTGTGTGTTTTGTGAGTGTCCTTGTTTAGAAGAGTAGCGCTCCCATGCTGCCAACTTCACTCTGTTCCTTAACAAATATTTCAAAGTACTGATAGATGATGGTAACAGCCAATAGGATCCCTGTTCCAGAGCCGATGGCACCCAGGAAGTCAGCCATTACTGAAAGGCCTCCGATACACAGTCCACCAAATGCAGCCGCTGTGGGGATGTACCTGAGTAACAGACAAAGTGTGAGATTAATGAAGGTCCTCACAAGCAAGCATTTAAAAAAAAAAAGCTAATGTGTTTGTAGCTCACCTGTTGAGTTCATGAACCATGGAGGTCTCTCTGTGTCCCCTCATCACCATCTGCTGTTCTTTCAGCTGCTTGGCCACCTAAAAACACACATACAACCCTTACAGTTTCATCTCAAATATCCAAAAACAATGTTGATAACATGAACAAGAACTAGTAACGCACATCTTTGGCAGATGATCCAGAAACTTCAATCCAGGTCTTAGAAAAGAAGGCACAGGATCCCAGCATGAATACAATGTAGATCACCGTATGGACTGGGTCTTCAAGCACAGAACCAAATGACTCCGGAGGAGACAGATAGTAACACAGACCGCCTACAGGGTAGGCACGAGCCGGACCACTGGATGAGGAATCCTACAGCAACAGAAAATATGCTATTAGGAAGGTTTTCCCTTCCATATCTAGTTCTATTGGGTTTCTGGTCTGCATCCAATAAAACAAGCTCTGGATTTGCAATATAAAATTTAGTGGAAGACGACAAGCACTGGTGACACTTACAGACCAAGTCCCCAGGAGGTTGACCAGGAAATTCCCACTGAAGCGGGTGGAGAGCATCTGCGAGATGATGTACAGGTTAGAGACCAGAGCAGACTGCAGGATAATGGGAATGTTGGAGGTGTAGAACAGCTTGATGGGATATGTGTTGTACTGGCCACGGTAACGTGCAGACTTGATGGGCAGGTCAACTCTGAAGCCCTGTGCAAAACAATTTTATTTAATTTTTTTCAATTTTAAAGTACTTTGTTGGCAAGATTGTTCACATATATATTCAATATTAACGTTCAATATTGCCTAAGCATTATACACAAAAAAGTAACATAACATTTTTATATTTTAATACAATAAAAGTATTAAAAGAGTTAAATTATAAAAATCTATCCATCTATCCACAATTATCAAAACATTATGAACAGAAAAAAACCTAACATATGTACATGGGTAGTCTGATTATATTGATGAATTTTGCGGAAATTAAATCTTAAATCAGTTCGTTACTAATTAAAAGTCTTGCATATTATGGCTCAAAAAAAAAACTGACCTGGAAGTATATAACCACAGCAAAGACGAAGACTGTAGAGATGAGGTTCATGAGGTTGGGCAGGTTCTGTCTGTAGAAGGCCTCTCTCAGAGCTCGCACTTTATCGGTACGAGTGGCCAACAGGTGGAACAGAGCAATAATGGCTCCCTCAAACTCAGTACCTGTACGTACACAAACAAAATTCAGTCGTCATCGTCTAAGTTCAAAATATGGTACAAAAGGAGATGCGGTGTCCTGAAGGCATACCTCTGCCTGTGTTGACCGTGGTTGGGCTGAATGCCTTCCATACGATTGTCTCACAGATGTTGGTGGCGATGAAGAGAGAGATACCAGACCCCAAACCATAACCTTTCTGCAGCAACTCATCCAGCAGCAACACGATCATACCGGCCACAAACAACTACAGGAAGAGCACACAGATGTAATTACATCTCTTATCCATTTACAAACTTTCCAATCACAAAATACACATGGATCACTGGCCCAAACAAAATCCAGAGGTGTGTGTGCGCATGCTCTCTTACCTGAATGATGATCAGCAGACAGATGCCAGCACCCATCTCTGAAGGGTCTCCATACATTCCAGTCATGACGTACACAATAGCCTGGCCAATGGTGATGATCATACCAAACACTGACAAAAAATAAAATAAATGTCCATCAACAACATTATAATCATAACATCTAAAACTACTTAATTTTATTTGATTGCATTTACATGCAATACACTCAAAACAATAACAACAAAATCTTACATTTCTGAGCTCCATTGAAGAGCGCTCTGTCTTTAGGTGTGTCTCCAACCTCAATGATTTTAGCTCCAGCCAGAAGCTGCATGATCAGACCAGAGGTCACAATGGGAGAGATACCCAACTCCATTAGAGTACCTGAAAAACAGGGTCATTAATAAACTTTACCACCCACAATATTTTGCTGAATAAAAGCATTATTTTTTTCCAAAAAAAGAACTGACCTCAATGCTTGAATAATCTAGCTATTAAAATAATCAGGTGGCAGTGTAGAGAAATAATATAATCTTTGAATTAAACACTACAAACTATACCATAACATCTTGCACGTACAGAAACAGACTTACCTCTGTTGGATGCCATGATGACTCTCATCCAGTAGAATGGATCTGCGGAATCTGAAGACATGATCCCAAACAGTGGGATCTGAGAGAGGGAGAGACACATTACATGAGCTCTTAACCTCATTTTTACACATTGATCATAGCTGGAGCACTGAAGCACAGGCAAGTGCAATTATCATGCATTTAGAAACAAAACTTACCTGACAGCAAACAAGAAAGATGAACAATGTGATGGCAGTCCATAGCACCTTTTCTCTGAACTGGATCTGAAAGAAACATAAGTATGAGTTTAAAATGCAGGTTTGTGCGTAAACTAGCAAAAAAATAAATAAAAAAACACATGACACACGTGGTCTACAATGTTATACCTTTCTTTCCGGTTTCTGGATTTCCGGCAAAACCGCACAAAATGGTTTTATAACCTCCAAGAACTTAACTGGAAATAAAAAAGGAAAAAAAGTTATATGTTAAGGAGAAATGAAACATTTAGTCCCACAAAATACAATTTCACTTATTGCAACATAACATCTACTAAACCATATATCCGCATTTTATTTTAGCACCTCGATATGGGGAGAAAATTGTCGAGATGTTTAGAAGCTGTAATAGCAGCAATTCAAATTTTAGACTGAGATGAACAACTCGTCGTCATCATTAAACCGATGAGCTAAAACGCTTATTTCCGACCTTTTATACAATGTAATACTCCGTCACAGGAGATCAGACCTAATAACGCATCTTTTTGTCTGTTTTTGTATCATGATTATTAGGGATGCACGATATATCGGCCACCATATCGGTATCGGCCGATAAATGCTCATTTTTTCTGTTATCGGTATCGGCCTGATAAGAAAATTTGGCCGATATCTTAAAGCCGATAAATAATGCATTATTTCCTTCAGAGACACTTCAGATGAGCGCTGTTCGTTTGCAGCCTTTTGTGCAATTGTACGTTGTAATACTGTGTTTATTTGATGTATATCTGATTTATCTCATATAGAATGCGTTTGGTTAAGTTAAAAGAGCGCTTCAGTTTACCGGTGATCATCTTTAGCTCAGCGCACGCAGCTCAAACAGCAGTGCACAACATTAATAACTATGATTGGGAATGTTGTGTATATAACATTCTAATGAGAACATTATTATAATAAAACGTTGTGCATTCTTTGGGTTTAGTTGCTGTGTTTCAGCGCGTTGATATGGGAAGAGCGCATCCACAACAGGATCACACATTCTGACTATAGCACGCAATAACTGCATCATTTTGTACATATATAAGTTGTAATATTATGTTTATGTTGTATTAATATTAATCTCAGGATGCATTTCCTTGAGTTAAATAAGCTGCCAGCAAAACACTTCAGTTTACCATGTTCATTCAGCTCTTCAGCTTCAGCACGCGCAGCTCAACGGCTGCTATTTAAAACAGTGGTATTAATTTGTTACTTTTTTCAAAATCATTGATACATTATTAATAACAACAACCACTTGTATTTTTCTCTTATTATTTTCATCAACAATATGGTTGAGTAATTAAAATAATTTAATTATTGTCCGTGCAGAGGCTATTCCGTTTTATTGATCTATGGCGCATTCATTTTGATTCTTTACACGTGTAATGATGTCCAGTGACTTGTTCGCATTACTTATGCATTATTTTATTTATTTGTAAGACTTTTTTATGACTAAATTTGGTAATGGGAGAGTAAAAATATTTTTAAAACGTACACCGTTCAAACTAGGCTGCTTATGTTGAAGTGTTTGGGATGTGGCTTTTAATGATGAGACCTTTTTTGTAATCAGGCTCTCAAAAAATATATAACAATTTGGATATAGATTTATCTGCCAACATATCGGTTATCGGCTTTCACGGTTAAAGAATAATCGGTTATCGGTATCGGCCAAAATTTTCATATCGGTGCATCCCTAATGATTATTCATGAACTGCCAAGTAATTATCAAGTTAAACACAGAATTGCATTCCATTAACTAGCATGCCTGTTTTGCTAGACTCTGTAGCATTTGACAACTTCCTTCTGGTCTGGCAATCCAACAAAATACTAAATAAGTTGTTCTCCCAGTACTAGCTATTAAATACTTTAAAATAAATATCTTAAGTATTCGTTTACAATTTTGTAGTAATACAAAGTGTTGCAGACGTGTTAAGAAAGTAGCTAACAGGCTAACGCTAGCTGTCCGAAGCATTCAATCATTAGCCACCAGAAAAACACTGCAAATGTGAATTCACATAAAAACAACTGACGAACCAAACAAAGAAACTAAAGAGGAACTGAAATGCATTTTAATTGCAGTAAAGTACAGAACTAAACAAATAAAAATTAAGTAAATGAATCTTACATCAGCCTCTCAGGTTTCAATCAAAGAAAGCAGTCTGGCTAGCATGCTAATGGTGCCAACAGAACTCTAGTGTGATATAACTCTGTTAAACACTCGAGAAACGGTTCAAAATATTACACTCACTCGCCATGGTGACGGTCCCCTGAAATCACGGTCACTATCTGAAGTCCCAGTGAGCTATAAACAGCTAGTCCAGCGCTGCCGGTGCGCTCCGCCGCCCGGGTGAGAGAGAAAGAGAGAAGCGACAGAGCTGAAGGGAGGAGAGCGCTTTAGAGACACGTCAACACTACACCTTCTTCTTCTTATTCGTTTTTTATTGGCGGCTCGCAATCACCAATTGAGCATTACCGCCATCTACTGAAGCAATGGATCAGAGACTTGAATTCCCTTCTCCAGACCTATCAGAACTCAAGCTTTCGATGTTGCTGCGTGCAGGGGCGTAGCCATCATTTCAAAAGTGGGGGGGACGGAATGTCTAGTGTTATACCTGTTTTTTCCCTCGTCTAATTGACAGGTTTTATTTTTAATCATACCTTTTTTGCTTTATATGCTTTATGCTTATATTATTATCTTGCTTATAACAGAGAGAGAGAGAGAGAAAGAAAAAGAGAAAGAAAGAGAAAGAGAGAAATACAACAGCATGTCACTGGGACAGCACCCTTAAAAGGATATCTTTGTACCTTATTTACCCCAAAAAGTTTCATAGTTGTACATTAAGGTACATATTGGTACTCTACGGTACTAATGTGCACCTTTTCGAGTATAAAGTACAAAGATGTCCTTATAAGGGTACTGAGAGTATATTGTTTACATATTTCAAATTGTATTTTGTGTATGTTGTATGTACAGTACATGGCACACAGTAATGGATACTTGCACATTCACATACTACTTTATTCTGTTCTATTCTACAGTCCATGCACCTGACACACAATAGTCTTAGGATCTGGCTGGTGGGGTTTTAATACAGTTACAGAAGACCTGCCTACTTCTACAGCAGCCAACCCTATGCCAGATGCCCCCTGTTCTGTCTACCAACCAATCATTTGTATCCTAAATTATTTTTTAACACTTTAGTATGGGGAACACATATTAACTATGACTTTCGCCTCAAACTCTTAATTTACTGCTTATTAATAACTTTTAAGGTAGTCATTGTAGTTGTTAAGTTTAGGTATTAGGTAAGATTAAGGACGTAGAATATGGTCGTGCAGAATAAGAATTCAATGTGCTTTCTAAGTAGCCTACTAATAAACAGCCAGTATGCAAGCTAATAAGTACCTAAATGATAGCTGAGAAGTTGTTCATCATACTAATGTGTTACATATTTTTTCTATATTTTACTAATTAAATTTTTTATGATTGGTCCATATATAATCCTACAAACACTTGTGCATTAATAGATTTTATACAATGTAAAAACAACAACAATGCAATAGCAGCCAGGTGTTAAAAGCCACTCTATCTGTTCTCGCCTGTGAAGTTTATTTTTCTTGTGTTACATCCTGATTCTGCCCTGTCAAACCTAGGCTGTCTGTTTCTTGCTCATTCTTGACAACACATAAAAACGTAAAATTAGTGCAATAATGAAAGAGCACCCCATAAATGAAGATCGCTCCTATATCAGATCGTCAGTGCATGCATACTTGATTGAATTATATTATGCAGAATTGGCAGAGTTAAACATGCTGTAAACGCTGTAAAATCTCAGTTCAACATTATCTTTATTCTTATTTGAAGGGTTTTGATGACATACTTGTTAAAATAAAAGACGTTATAAAAGAGTTACGGAAAATACACAGAAATAAGTGAACGTTTGTCCAAGCATCTATTTTCCTTTATAATTTCCATCAAAACTAGCTAATTGTTCAACAAGAGCAATAGGTAGAGTTACTCAACAGTGTGCAACACAATTCGGATACCACATGCCAATTTACGCTGCTTGACTTTTTCGTAAAAAAGGAGTGAAGAGTTTTTTGCCGCTTTGAACTCATCGCGAGCTCTATGAATGTTGGATACAGCGCGGGACCGCGGATGCGAGCTAGGGCGTGTCATGACGTGACAGTGACTGATTGCCATGGAAACGTGAACGTCATGTGTAGACTATCTTCTCTTTTAATTTTAAATCATTCTGCATGTATATACGTCGCTCCATTAAAACCTCAACATGTCGGGAACACAACTCTCCAATAAAAAAGTGCGGGGGACTAATTTACGTGATATTAAAAGTGGGGGGGACATGTCCCCCGTGTCCCCCGCGTAATCTACGCCCCTGGCTGCGTGTTCAGCTCCTCCATCTACAGCCGAAGTCCCTCTCAGCCCAGAGAATAGGAATAGGAATAACAATAATAATAATAATCTATATTCTATGAATTAACTGAGTTCTTTTTAGAAATTGTATTAACAGACTATCACCTCCTACTGGATTCAAAATCTCTTTTAACGTTACTTGCTGCTCACCGTTTTTTTAAGTTCATCGATTAACTTAGGCTACTTCTCTCCTCCGTATATCCATTACACTGAATAATTACATGTTCTACAGTTTCTCTAACTCCACACCAATCACACAGTCCTGTTGGATGTTTCCCTATCATGTGCAATGTTGAATTCAGCCCTGTATGTCCCAACCTTAGTCTGGAAAGAACACAATCTTCCTTTCTTCTCCCTCTTGAATTCCTTCCTCTACCTACCATTGTTGTACTGAATGTAGATGTCTGGCCTTTTAACTCTTTATCCCAAAAGAAAAAAAAAAAAAAAAAAAACAATTCCAATTTGTACTTTATACCCCTTTTAATTATTGACTTAGTTCACCTTTACTATACAGAATTTGCATATCTATATTTTCCTTTGTCATTACTTGTTTAGCTAATTGGTCTGCTTCCTCATTCCCTGCCACTCCTGTATGTGCCGGAACCCACAAGAATTGAACCATCCTATTTATCTGCTGCAACATGTATAATAACTGAAGGATCTCCAAAACAATATCTTGTCTAGTTTCAGACTGTTGAGCTTCCAGGCATAATAAAGCTGAACTTGAGTCTGAACATACTAATGTTTTATTTATCCCCATTTCATATATTTTATTCATTGCTATCAAAATTGCTAGCAACTCTCCTGTAAATACTGACACATGATTTGATATTCTTTTCCCTCCTGCCACTTTCAACCTTGGAATAACATACGCTACTCCCACCTGACCATTCTGTGGATTCTTAGATGAATCTGTAAAAACTTGAACATACTGTTCATAATTACTCCCAATATATTGTTTAGTCAATTCTGCCTCTAGTAACTCCTGCTCTTTATCTTGTCTTGCTTCCAATAAGAATAAATCAATTTTTGGTTGTGGTAAAATCCATAAAGGTATCGTTGGTAAAATTACCGTTGGAATAACTCTGTACTCATTTAGTTCCATCTCCCGCACTAAATCTTTAATGATCCAACCAAAACTATTAATTTTCCTTTTTCCATGCTCCCAACAAGTCTCAAGTAGTCCTTTTATTGGATGATTATCCTGTTGACCTTTTAAGCTTGCCCAATACGTCAAAATCAATTGTTTCCTTCTTAGATGAACCGGCATTTCCCCCATCTCCACTTGTAACGCTGGAACTGGGGAGGAAGGATAAGCTCCACAACAAATTCTCAAAGCTTGTGATTGTATTCTTTCTAATTTTTCTAACTGCGACTTAGCAGCTGAACCATATACCATACATCCATAGTCTAATATTGCTCTAATCATTGTTGAATAAATGGTTTTTAATGCCAATCTGTCAGCTCCCCACTCACGTCCAGAAATACACCTCATTACATTCAAAATCTTTTTACATTTTCCCTCCATCTTACTTATGTGATTATTCCATGTAACCTTTACATCAAACCACATGCCTAAAAATCTTATCACTTTAACTTGTTCTAACTCTTTATTATATAATTTCAACTTTAAATCTATACTTCTTCTTTTATTTGTAAAGAAAATATATTTAGTTTTATCTACAAAAATTTAAAACCCCATTTATAAGACCATTTTTCAACATTTATTAAAACTGTTTGCATTTTATTAACAATATACTCAACATTCCTACATCTAAGCCACAAAGCTCCATCATCTGCAAACAAATATTTATTAATATTTTCACCTATTGTTGCAAAAACATCATTAATAATAATTATAAATAACAAAGGACTTATGACACTTCCTTGCGGAGTGCCATTCTCAATACTTCAATCCCTTGAAATATAATCTCCAACCTTTACTTTAATATTTCTCTCAATTAAAAACTCTTTAATCCAATTATATATTCTTCCCCCTATTCCTATTTGATCTAATTTAACTAGCAAACCCTCTTTCCATAACATATCATAAGCTTTCTCAACATCAAAGAAAACTGCTATTATTGTTTCTTTATTGATCAAAGCTTTCCTAATATCTGATTCTAATTTGATAATTGAATCCATTGTTCCTCTTCCACGTCTAAAACAACACTACACCTTCTCTACTACACGCCAGATGAAAAGCGAGCCGCGGTTGATCTTCTGTTTCGCGTCATGTAATTTGATCATGTGGCCAAAGTGTGACTCGTTAGGTACATTTCTTACAAATGTTTCCAAGCACGCCACTTCGAGTTTACTGTCGTTATGTACAACGTGAAAGGACGTGTAGACGTAAAAAAAAAAATATATATATATAGATATATATATATAAATCGTTTTAAAAAATTAACTCTGCTTACCGTTAAAGTGGTTAATATAGTATTTATGATTTATGAGTATTTATTTTCATGTAATGTAATGAGGTTTTATTATTATAGTAAAATCACTAGCCGCTCGCGTTTAATGAAGAAAGTTGAAAGTGGGAACTAAAAACAATCAAATAAATACAATATACTTCCGGGTAAAATCGGCTTATGCTTTGATCTATCCAAATGGAATGGGCCGCTTGTGACGTTTGAATAATTTATTTGGTCTGCGATAAATTATTGTCCACATTAGTTATTGTAAAAACAAATTCTGCTCTTGTACAGTTGATTATAGTTAAGCAGCGTAGACAGATTCGTAAATGTCATCAGGTCTGCCATCAGGTCCTGTTTTCAGCTGTTATGTTGACATGTGGAGGCTTCATTTACTCATTATATCATTACCCAAAATATAAAAATAAGTAAAACAAATGACCTTCAGTTAATCACAGATATTGCCTTCCTTACTTTCATAGGCCAAATTAGAAGAATTCCGAGTCATACCTTCCAATATATTTAATGATGTTAAATTAATTAAAAAACAATTAAATTAAACGTTTTTTTTTTGGCCAGTGGGTGTCATAGAACCATTAGTTAAAAGTTAAAATAAATTAATGTTTCTCTGTTCCATAATTTATTTCTCAAACCGACAGAGGGCTCCCAGTACTTAGCAAATAAATGTTTGTCTAGTATTTTCTGTCATTACTCAAGGGTGGATGTTCACTCACTGAGCTTCACATTGCAAGAGTTGGTTATGTTTTATTAAGAGGTAATGTTTGCCCTTGGAATTGATTTCAGAAGCATTTTACCCGCATGATGCTTTTTTCCCCCTGCATGTATGTTCATTATCAATAAACATACATTTTCGAGCTGCTATTAAATCAAATTTAAAAATCAAAACATTTCGCTCTGATTATACAGCTAACTACAATCAAAGCAGCTGATATCTGCAGAGGATCTAAACTCATTCTAAACCTATAGTTTGTTAGGCCTAAATTTAAATATTAAACACACACACACACACAACACACCCATATATATATTATATATATATTTAATTGACATAACACAGGAAATCAATATGGTGCATTTTTTGCTACCATAATTTAAAATTCTCTGCTATTTCTTTCCTCATCTGTGGCATATTATGCTTAATTTCTGGCCCTAGTTATTATATTATGAAAACAGGGCCTGTTGTAAATATTATTTGCTTTTACTGATTAATAGACTGTGTTTGTGTGTAATTGTTGATGGTGTTTTGATGTGAAATTGATCCTAGAAATATATGATACATACTACTTTAGCAAGGAAAATTTGCTCTCACACATGCACAGGGTTTGATCTATTTTTGGAAACAGCCATGAGGATTTTATCCACTGCAATTCTGCACACTGCTTTCTGGCTGCATTTTCAGTACACACACACACAGACAGTGACTGCTGAACAGTGGACAGTTTTGTCCATTGCGGTTACATAAATTAATTTGCCCTTAGAGGACAACACGCCAACGTATCTGTCATTTCTGCATCCCTTTTCCCTCTATTTTGTCTCTCTTTCACACAATCAGAATTGATCACATTCCACACGCCGACACATTAAATCACAGTGAAATTTAACATACCTGCCAGACAATGTCAGACTTTATTTGGTCAGCTCTACGGTCTTAAAATGTCTAAGGTCATTGAAAGATGTTGTCATCAGTATAGTCTCAGCCTGAAGTTCTCCATGGCAGACAGTGCTTTCTATGCATTGTGCTTTCTATAACATGCTTATGTGTCACATGCATTTGCATTTTCCAAAGAGGAGAGACCACAAATGATCAAAATGTTAAATCTGAGAGACTTATTTGTTCTACTGAGACCACTGTTAATTTCAGGTCACTCATTCATCTTATGCGACATTGAGAACGCAGTGTCAACAAAAATACTATGATAAACCGTTATTTCTCAGCCGGTAACTGACTCTCTTATCCATAACACATTATAATGAAAGCATGGCTTGTGTGAGACACAATAAACTAATAACACTTATGTAAGACATTGATTTGAACCCAGACAGGAAAATAGTTACAGTTATTCTTATCAGAACACTTTATTCAACATGCCAATTTCATTATTTGATATTTTTTGTTTTGGAGTAAATCATAAATCCATTGTAAGTGAATTATCCATTTCACTTCAATAGGACAATTTACAAATGAATGTTTGTATGAATGACTTTACATATAATTACATACAATTTACACACATTATTTGCAGAAGGAGAATTTCCAGTTTGGATTTTATCATACTCATAATCTTCTCAGATAAGTGGGGAGGTTGTGATGTCATATAATTAGCAACAGTGATGACATCAGTGTCATGTGAGAAGCAGTTCTATAAGTGGGTAATAGGATCCTGTAAACACCTGCACCCCTATACATACAGTATATTGATGTATACACACACAAACAGCAGTTTCTGCAAAACACATAGTATTCAAATCACTCAATATCATGTGTCAATTATTGTTTTTTTTTATTAAAAAATACAATCTACAACCTCTAAAACAACAACCTCTACAATTCTGTTCTAAAGTGAAAAATATCAGATAATTAAGTAGTAATACGGAGACCACAACTGTCTTTTGCTACCAGTTCTGCTTGGAACAGTGGCCCGAGTAAACAGATTTGGATTATACCAGATTATTCTAGATTATAGGCCACCACTGCCTCTGTTGTCTTACATGACACTCACACAGCAGTCTCTGTGGGATTTGTGTGTGATGATTCCTTAGCGGGAAATTTGAATGTCATTTTGAGATAGTCGTGTTAGTCATAAATCACAACTATAAGTCAAAGTTTAATTTTAATAGTGTAGAACTTTATGGTAAAAAGAGAATCAGTTATACACATAATGAAACAAAGCTACCAGGCCTAAACAAGATCAATCTCAAACAGCTATTTTAGGGTAAAGTAAAGTAAAGTAAAGTAAAGTAGTAAAGTAAAATGAAATATGGTATGGGAGAATATTTGCTTTGGTCATCAACATCAGAGATGACCATAGCAAAATATACTATTGGAAAACTAATATGCATATGTGTGTTCTCTGCCCTGCTGGCAATGTATACTTGGCCCATAATATTTGTCAGCAGTTCAATGAATTTTGACCAGTAGAACTGAACATTCATCATCTCTGACAGGTTAAACAACTGTCTCTCTTGCTCTATTCTGCTATCCTTCTCACTACCAACTGTATTATTATCTTTTTGTCGCTCTCCCATTTTATTCATCACTCTCATGCTATCATTCCATCTTTAGGCCTTTTTATTCTTTTATTCACATTAGTGGAAAGGATGAGGCAATGAACACCTGACTGCTGTTCAGTTTAATCATTACCTCAGTGTCCAGCTAAATGTACTGTGAATAAAGTGCATACATACTTTATTAAAAAACTTTCTTATAAGTACCTAATACACATAAGGAACAACTTAAAATATAACCTTATATGGGACACAGAAAATGGGAGTGTGTAGGATGGAAGTGTAGCTAAATTAAAAGTGTTTCACTATTTCTGCGGCCTTGTTGATAAGGATGGACAAGCTAATTTAATTAGATAATCATATGATAAACATGTTGTGTAAGCTTTGCAATAGCACATAACAAGGTCCCAAAAGAATGACTGTGAGAGGAAACAGTTGCATGACTCCAGGAACAGCTCATATTTCAGCCTAATGAGGGTTCATGTCAATTAAAGGAACAGTACACCCCCCAAAAAAAAGGTAATTATTTACTCATTCCATAATACTGTATGTCATGTTTTTTTTGGTGCCCTTTGATAGCCCTTGGTCACTCTTAACTTCCTTTGTGGTATGTCATGTTTTTTTTGGTGTCCTTTGATAGCCCTTGGTCACTCTTAACTTCCTTTGTGGTAAAAGCTGTGTATTTATTTTTTATAGATTAAAGTATTATAATCATTTCTGAAGGATCATGTAACACTGCAGATTGGAGTAATGGGTGCTGAAAAGTCAGCACTGCCCATCACAGGAATAAATTACATTTTAAAATGTATTACAATAGAAAACAGCTATTTTAAATTGGTGAGCATAAGAGATTTAGTTTGAAAACAAAACAATCTTGTTAAATCAAGCCATACATCAGTGCTACATATGTAAGTGCTACTCTACTCATATCAGCATTACATAACAGTGAAGATATGGCCATTTTTCAGCTTATGCCTTTTCTCCATTCACATTGTGCATCTTGCTAAAAATACAGAGATGGTTGCCATAGTAATCCATCATTATTACAAAACCCATTCTCACAGCAACATATGAGGAAAGGGGATGTCATGGGAGCTGTAAAAAGACAATTCATACTGACAGCACACAAATGTTCAAAGAAAACTATAGATCTAACCACTTCAGTCAAGGCCAACATGATATTACACCCTAATGCCTACAATTAAAACTAGACTAAATTATACTGAAAGTGCATAATTGTCATAAATCAAGACTGTAAAGAAGTCTAGAGGTTTTCAATCTCCACATTTATGTGGAGAAAAATGTATATATGAATGTGGAGAAAAGTGAACCATAATATTTAAGGCATTCTAAGTAATCAGACATTTCCTTTCTTGAGGGAAAATGTGGCAAACACATGACTACTTGCAACTACTTGGCATCGTCCATCCGCACTGTTCGGACAGAATTCCATGAATATTTTCCACTTAACGTTTGTTACCTGGTAACATTTTGAAATTTCAAACCAATTGCTCTCTTCCAGAAAGCTTTCACGTGTTGACCTGATTCAGAATGTGCCAATGGTATTTCCCACTTACGAGTAGTTTTCCGGCATTTGGAATGTAATCCAGAGCTTTCCTTGGTAATGTGAGTACTAATACAGCTGAGAGAGTCACAGACTGCACCAAGGACACGAGAGGACAAACATATATGGTGGATGACCCGTAAAATGCAATATCTACTAAGACATTATTCCACATCCATACACAACATCCTTAACTCAAGAGAGGTCACATGAGGAAACACACAAGCAAGCCACTACAGTCTGCATGTACGCAGTTCTAACCTACAATCCAGCCCAAATCCCTTGCACTCCTGCGCAAATACACCCACAAACAACAGGCTTAGAGAGTGCATGTGGAAAGCTTTAAGTGAAAGGTTTAGCAAATCCGTAATATGCCTGCTGGGGCTCGGCCAAAGCAGCAGTGAGTTGTACATCTGGTGTCCGAATCCAGTGTCCTCTGACAAATGAAAGCTATGTCCCTCATTTATGGTTTAAAAAGGATTTTGCCGCATTATATCTTGTATCAAAAGCATACAGCCTACATTTGAAACATGTACACTGACCAGAGTCTGAATCTACTGTAAAAGTACACTGCCATTTACACATTAGTAGCCATAGACTTCGACCGAATTGAATCTGCCTTTGGAGGCCTTGCTGCATGGCTATTTATTTCAAGTACACAAACATATGCGCTAACCGGAGTGCTATTATTAGTTGGCTTTTGGTAATTGTAGTTGTCAAAGTCATAAGTCACATCAGACATCAAAGAGGACATATATCGTGCTCATGCCATAATCTCTTTTTTTGTACAAAACAAACTCAAAATGTACCACAACAAAGCAGATTTCTTTTTATTTTGTTTCATATTGTCAAAAACAGAGAAAACCATGACATAAAAATAATTTCTCTACCTATATCACTTACATCATACGGTAGAACTAGGGATGGAATGTCACATTTCCATTCACATTTGATAGAAATATTCTTATAAATAAATAGGGTTCTCTTTAAAGTCTCTGGAGTGAGGACGCTAATCTTCAACACGTGCCTATGGAATGAAGAGGATCCAAGATAATGAAATATTAAAATGTCCAAGAGAAAAAGTCTTTTATGATTAGGAATGTGGAAAGGACTATGCAAATTGCCTTTTCCACACACTCATCATTCCCTACAAAGTCTCTTCCTTTGAGTCCTGCTTAGTGTTTCTAAAGCACCTTCATGTATGTTGCTTAGTTGCTTGTCATATCAATTTATGATTGTGCTACCATTGCTACAAATCCACCTCTTCAAAAGGTGTGTAGATAATCACATTTTGCAAATGTCTTTTTATAAATGTCTCTTTTAATGCAAGCATCAGCTTATTTCCCTTATCTTTCATAGATGAAGAGAACAAATGAAGATACAAGAGCAGATGTGATGTCACAGAAACTCATCCACTGCCACCCCCTACGATTCGGGGCGAGCAGAAACAACAGGCATGGAGAGGGACCGCACTTCTTCACCTCAGTGAGAAATTACAAAAGAGTTCAGTCCCCTCAGCTCCGGTGGGTGGGTTTCTGGATTTTCCTTTTGACCCTCGCCTACGCAACCGCTCCCTGCTAGGGCTATGAAAAAGCATAGCAGGGCGAGCCAAGTGTGAACTTTAAACCCTGATGGCATGGTCAGGATGCCCACGGTAAGCCTCGGCATGGTAAATGCACGGTAAGACGTTGCACAAATGTTTAGTCATTGCTGTGCTCTTCAAGCTGTGACAGAATGCTGATGAGATTCTGCAGGCCGAAGATGTAGCCGCTGTCTCCACCTTCATGGACGATGCCGTCCTCTCCATAATCACGACATGTCGTGTGGGCGAAATCGATCATTCGGACGTCCACCATTGGTGAAACGCTGCTGGAGTGATCGTGACGCCCTCCGTAAGCTCCCTCCTCATCGTCGTCCTCATCATCGTCCTCCTCATCTTCCTCCTCGCCTCCACGAGAGGGCCGGGATCTAGATGGGGCAGGGGGTGGAGCCCCGTCATAAATAATGAGAAGAGAGGAGGAGAAGAAGCGATAGCTCTCGCAAGCCTCCAGCACCGCTCTCATCTCTCTCAGTCTTTGCAGCACTGGGGTCAGAAGTTCTCTGCGCAGAACTCGGCCGTCACTGAAGAACTGGCACAGAGCCTCTTTGAACCCGGCCAGACTCAGCTTACGCCCGTGATACTTATTCATGAATATCAGCTGCCCTGTAGCGCTGTGATACTCCTATCAGGGGAAACACAGATCGGAATTACACTTAGGGTTGTACTAATCACTAAAACAAAGACATACCCAATGTGAATCTTTGTGGCACGTACGTGTCTGTAGACTTTTTAGAAGATGTGTAGTTACCTGCATGCCACAGAGGCGTACTCCAATAGAAGAGGAAGTGCTTTGTTGGCATTTGCGAATCTGATTTGCTTTCTTCTCCTCAGAGGCATCGTCCCCATGCTGACGTGTTCCCATCTTCAGATCAAGAACGCATGGGACCCGGTACCGCCATGTTAGATTTTCCAGCAAAATAAATTCTGAGAGATGTCATGGGTCAAGGGAAAAAGTACTACAAAGATGCATTTTTAATTGTATAAATGAGCATGTCTTACAAGATGTTATGCCTGTGTCATCATTATAAGTTTGTCCACTTGTTAAAAAGGATACTGTGCTGGTTTCTGTGTTTGGAGTTCTCCTTCATCCTCTGTAGGTGTTGCTGGTGACACTGCAGACTCCAAGGGTTGTGTTTGATCTGAGGAACCACATTTCCTTTCTCCAGACTGTAGTGCAAAACCTCTGCCTTATCATCCCGATTACTGCAGAGATCAGAGGAAAAAGACTTTACAAATTACTGTCATCATGTGCATGTGAGTGTGTGTGCCAAATATTGAATTATATGATAAGGATGTGCATATAACTGTTCAAAAGTCTGGGGTCTGTAAAATGTTTTAATGTTTTCAAAAGAAGTCTCTTGTGCTCACCAATGCTACATTTATTTGATCAAAAAAATGACAGTAAAAACCGTAATACTGTGAAGTATTTCTTTGCGTTTCAACAAATTTTAAAATGTAATTTACACCTCTGATGGCAAATCAGAATTTTAAGCAGCCATTTACTTCAGTCTCAGGAAACACAGCAAGCCTTCAGTGGAATCGATCTAACAAGCTGGCATTGTTGGGTAGCAAGGAAACAATTTCTTTTAACAATCTTGCAAAAAATTTGCCTAATATTTTGTGGAAACCGTGGTACATTTTTTCAAATGTTTTTGTAAGAATTTTCAAGTCTTAACTGGTATTTTTCATCAATTCAATGCATTTTGGGAATAAAGTATTAATTTCTTAAAAAAAAAAAGAAAAAAAAAAAAAAAAAAGAAATAACAACTGGCACCACAACTTGGAAGGTGGTAGTTAATTAGCAGATGGTGAACCTCATTACCTTTTGCCCTTCTCCTCTTTTCGGCTCTGTCTGGCTCTCTCGCTTTCTGGTAGTAGGCCTGATGGTTTCTTTTTCCCCCACTTAAGCTTATTCTTGGGCTCTCCATCAGCAGAGGGCTCCTTGTTTTCCAAATCAGCTGGATCACTGTGGAGTGGGTACGCTATCAAACACAGATTCCCCTCCTCATCTTCCTCAAAACTCACCGACACCACACCTGGAGAGAACATGAGGGAAAGAAAGAGAAAAAGAGAGACAATGAGTACACTGGAGGTTGTATTGACACATAAACAACATATGATTCAGATATGACGAATCATATGATTATAAAATGTAGTTCTTACCCAATCCGGCTTATACTGTACTTTAATAAGCATAAAAGAGAAGCAGAGGGTTGAGAAGGGAATGAATTTGTATAGACAGTGAATATTCAACACCGTCATGTAAATGTGAGAGTGTGGGAGGGAGTTTTGCATGCCTTCTAGTGCTAAGCAGAAAAAGACACACAAAAAACACAGGAGGCAAGAAAGTACAATTCAATGAGCTCTTTTATTACCACTCATTGGACAAACCATCTGCAATATTCCCACATTAGATATCAAATACAGATGAGAAGCATATGACAACTTTATAGTCTGAGCTTTACAGAAACTGTGTCACTGAAATTTACAGACAGCAACAATTTGGAAAACTGCATTGGTACATTCAGTATACAGATGAATACATAACATACAAAGCAAAAATATACATATACAGAAGTGTGGCATGTGGCCTAAGATCTGATTTATGGTGGTATCTCTTGATAACCATAGATGGAACTAAGCATCACAAGGGGATTATGGGTAGTTGAGTGGGGTAGGGGGTAAAGACAGAGAAAGAAAGAGAACAGCAAAACATTTTCAACATTGAATGGCATAATAAGCATTAAAAAACTAATTATTCTTATCACAAAACACAAGCTTTAACTGCTGAAACCTGTCTGTGTTGTTTGTGTGTAAGTATATGGTGCGAGTTCAGGCACTAGGACCCTGCAGCCTCAACCTCTGCAGTCATGGTAGAAGATGACATCAATAGCAGTGATGTCACGTCTATGCACCAACGCTCAAACACACTTTGGCTTATACTTGCTGAGTCAGAGAACATGCGTGGTTAGTTTCTTTTAGCGTGTGTCAAGCTTTATGGTGAGTGAGAAAAACAGCGGAGCCTTATAATTGTGAAAGAGACGAGCATGTTAGTATATAAGTACTGTTAAGTATGCACAAGCTTCTTTTTTTTTAGTACTAAACCCCTGCCCAGTCAATGACACCACAAGAGATGCCAGTGTGTCTGTATGTCTGAGTGTGTTTAAATATATCAGACTAAAACAACTGAACATGATATTCCATCTGATGCCATGAACATAAATCTGAGTGCCCAAAAGTGTTATGAGTAAGAGTGTGCATGTCTTATAACTCTATGTATATATGTATCTATCCAAATTTCTTTTCATCTATCTATATCTATCCATCCATTTAAATCTCATTCAAAAGGGTCATCCAATCAGTTACAGCATATGAAAGTGTGTGTGGCCTTGTTATAGGAGTCACGCTGCACTGTATGAAATAAGTCAGTGTAACTTATTCATATAAATTCTTCATAACAATGATTTAAAGCACTCCTTACGCAATTTTGTGCACAGATAGAGTGAAAAGAAAGCAAGAGAGAGGAAGGAATACTATCATACACAATACATAAACAAGAAAGTGGCTGATTGGTTGTAATGGTGATGTTCTGTTAAGTGTCCACTTACCTTTGTACTGTGGCGTGAATTTGCGGATCTCGGGTGGCAGGCTCTTGTAAAACTGGTGTTCTCTGGGTATTAGTGGTTTACAGATGGTCTGTTCCCCAAACCGCAGTACACAAGAGTGGCCGCCGACTTGATGGACAAATGGTTCCAACATCACTCCTCCCTTCGTTTCTTCTTTCCCTGGGTATCTACACCCCTCCATCAGCGCTTCTAAAGCCGGACTCATCTTCTGTACACATCTGTCTCTCTCAGGCTGATCTATAGCTTTCTATTTGTCTGTCTGTCTACTCTGTTCCTGTTTCCTTGGTGGCAGTTCAGGCACAAAAGGCTGAGAAAACAAACAAAAATATTCCTGTTTTTTCCTGTTAAAGGAATACGGAAATAGTAATCCAGAAGGAGTTATGTTATAATAATGTTTTTTTCCTAAGCGTAGAAAGGTTAACACTGTGGACAGACTGTGAGAGCGTATCTGTCCCTGTATCGGCTGTAACTGAGAGATCTGGTCGAAGCAGGCAGGAAAAATATTACAACAAGTCACATGGTTCCACCCCCCTCCTGAAACTCAACCAATCAGAGCACAGCAGCTGTTGTTGGGTTGGAAATGAGAAAGGGGAAACTGAACAAAGGGAAAGGAAAGCGAGAGAGATATATAAGTGGGGGTTGTTGGAGTTAAAGACCAAAACAAAGAGATATGAGAAATGAGGAAAGGAAAGAGAAAGTACACTGTCATTCTCCACAGTTTTCTCCTGCTTGATTAGGAAACTGAGAGACAGCTGAAACATGGAAAATATAACCAGATATTCCAAGTCTGTATTCACAACGCACAGCGAAGGGGATGTGGTCCACTAGTCTCCAGGATAGCAGTCAATCAATACGAATTTCTCAATGAGTAATTCATCACATTTTACCTTTGGTGCCCTCAATCTGAAATATTTTGGATACATCCTTGGAATTCACCATATTTTAAAGCTTAAAGCTCAATACTTACGTTTTTTTTTTACGTGTACACTAGGGTGTGCGTGCCTACAGTGTTTGTGACTGAAATATTGTCATCCGAATAGTACGTGCGCTTAGATTTCTCTAAGTGCAAGCAATCTGTAAAATAATAGACATGTAAAAATAATAAATTTTGTTCATGTACTTACTACCGACATTGCAACAATACAAAGTTGGTTAAAAGTCAGTGAACTTACCCTTGAAGTGTGCAAAATATAATGACTTCTTCAAAAGTTTCCTGAACATTGCTTCCACTGGATTCAGACGAACAGATAGTCCCGTCCCAAACTCACTGCTTGATTCAATTATATTAAAGGGGTCATATGATGCGATTTAAATTTTTTCCTTTCTCTTTGGAGTGTTACAAGCTCTTGGTGCATAAAGAAGATCTGTAAAGTTGCAAAGACTAAAGTCTCAAATCCAAAGAGATATTCTTTATAAAAGTTAACCACGCCTACCTAAAACGGCTCGTTCTAACACGCTCCCACATGTCTACGTCATGATGTGGGAAGATTTGCATAACGCCACCCAAATGTTCACGCAAAGAATGAAGGCGTAACTTTTATTCTCGCTGTAGTATTGTTGTTGCCGCCACCGCATCGTTCGAACACTAACGTTTCGTTGCGAATACTTTGTTTTGCCTTCCAAAAGAGGATGATATCCGCTTCGTCATGCCTGGAGCTGATCCGTGCTGGTCGCTGAGGAAATACATAAACTTCGCACTGTGGATCGCCGGATCGGCTTTCACCGTGGACGAAGCGGAGTCCAGCCCGGGGTCGTCACATGTGGTTGCCGCAAGCCCGCCCGCCGCCGCTCACTCTATAGATCTGCTCACGCTAAGCCTCCGGTCTCCGCACACTCTAGCCCGCCGTGTGTGACGCTGTGTTACGTTGTAAAAGCGAAAATACTTTGTTTGGTCTTCCAAGAGAGGACACGGCTAGAAATCAGTGGTGAAGTTGTATTTACAACACTTTTCTAGAACATGTCAACCAAAATATTCAGATGTGTGCAACGCATTATGGAGGACTGTTCCGATCCTGGTAGAGTAGAATACAATGCTGGCTGTTCTGACTCACAGCCTGTAAGTAAGTTTTTTTTTTAGTTTTTTTAAAGAATTTGCCACTGACGATTTTTTTTTTTCAAAAAACTGCAAGGGTTTGAGCAGTGTAGGAGGAGCTAGTGGGTTTGTAAGTTCGTGTGTAGTGTTGCATTTTCTCCAATCAGACAGGAACGCAGGACAGGTTTAGTTTACGTGAGCGGCGATGGCAAGCTGCAACACGTAAAAAGACAGTATAAGTCATAATCCGTAATTATGTCCCCACTGGATGCAAAAAATGCCTTGTTTATAATGGGTTTTAAAGGGGTCATATGATGCTTTTTTAAAGATCATTATTTTGTGTATTTGGTGTAACAGAATATGTTGACATGCTTTAATGTTCAAAAAACACATTATTTTTCAAATACTGTACATTATTGTAAGTCCTATATGCCCCGCCTCTCTCAAAACGCTTAGTTTTCTACAAAGTCCCTCCTTCCGACAAGCACAGTCTGATCTGATTGGCCAGCTGACCCAGTGCATTGTGATTGGCCGAACACAGCAAGCAATCGTCGGAAATGTAACGCCCCTTACCAAAATCACGAGCTTCATCTTTCAAAGTAAATGTAAAGACAGAGCCTGAAAGGGGAACAGAGTCACGTGACAGACACAGTGATGAAGCTGGTATGTGTTTGCAGTACACAAGCCATGGTTAAGACAGCTGACTCCACTGTGATGTGACCCTGTCTCTCTCGCTCTATCTCTCTATCTATCTCTCTCTCACACACACACACAAACAAACAAACAAACAAAACGCGGATGCGCAAAACTCCGTTTGAACAGTCAATAGCAAATACTTACTAATACCAAAACAGTAGCTGATTCAGAAGCGCAAGAATGTCATAGCAAAGTCAGAATTACCTCATCTCCTAGGTTCACGAAACGGTCGTCCATAAAATGAATTGCTGTTCTGTTGTAAGTAATCTTAAAATTCCTAAATGCATCTACTTTCGAAAAGCCAAATAAAGTGCATTTGCTTTCGCACTGAAACACACAGCATATCCCTGACATGGCTGCTTCAACACTAACTGCGGTTACTGAAACCACGCCTTCTTTCTTTGCGTGAACATTTAGGCGGCATCAATGTTATGTTATGCAAATATTTCCACATAGTGAGGTGGATATGTGGGGGTGTGTTAGAACGAGCAGTTTTAGGGGGGTGTGACAGAGTCTTAACTTTGATAAAGAAATATCTCTTTGGTTTTGAGACTTAGTCTTTGCAACTTCAGGGATCTTATCTATGCACAACCAGCTTGTAACACTCCAAAGAGAAAGGAAAACTTTAAATCACATCATATGACCCCTTTAATGGTTTTGTCTCGTCGCTCCGGCCGGGACAAGGCATCACAATATGGCAAGGCGAGTAACATTTCCTTCACACGCTTGAGGTATTCGGCCAATCACAACGCTCTGGATAGCTGGCCAACCAGAGCACACCCGCTTTTCAGGGGACGATGAGCTTTGTAAAGAAAGTCGGACGAGTTCAGAAAGACGGGGCCCATGGGCATATAGGAGTAACAATAATGTACAGTATGTGGAAAATAATGTGTTTTACAATACAAAAAGCCAAGGCCAACTGTGGTGTGATTAGATGCTGGACAAAGCTGCGCTATTATTTCACTAAATCTGTTAGTCTGACTTTACAAAAATCAAACTGATATGATTTCAGTAAGACATTTTAAAAATACAAATTACTGTTTTAATCTGACTGAAATTTATATGCATATAAACATGTTTACACCTCGTTGCATATCAAACTTAAAAAAAGAAAGTATTTTAAACTTGAAAAACTACTAGGTACATACACACGCGATACAATTCTCGATAAAGTCGCTCGACAATAAAAGCTCAGCAATGAGCAGTATTGTAATTTAGTTTAAGAATCAGGCACCAAGCAAGGATGACGCTCATGGTTACATAAAACACATGCACATACAAACACATTAAATCATCCCTGAGGCCCTGAAACAACAATGGGACAATGAGGCAACCCTGCCTTTGCACACAAACCTCTGTGTACACACACACACACACACATACACACACACTCTACTCCGTGCTACTTTCCCAGACTGGGATTAGTGTGTGTGATCAATGAGCACCGGGTGAGGACTCAATCCTAATCCAGAGCCATAGACACAGGTTATAATCTGTTCATCTAGAGGCAATCTTTGGGTAAATACACAATCTTTTAAAATCACATAATTCAGTTTAAAGTTTTATATACTTTAAACCCTGCCTCAATCTACCCTCAAAAAATCTGTGACATACATTAAAACATATAGACTATCTATTGTTATTTTTCTATATATAATTTCACTGTTTTGCGTTTGCAATTGATTTCCTTGTTATAATAACTGAACAAATATTATTACAACACATTTTTTGTTTACACAATTATAAATTACTTCCAAAAGAAGTCAAAGAACCAAACTTTTCATTTTGACAAGCACTGCATATACTGTAATCACAACAGGATTTCCAGCTCCACTCAGGGTTTTAAGTTCCCTCTCGAGCTTTCACGAGACATCACGGAGATATTTCTCTGTTATGGGAACTCCTTCCCTTCCAACCTTTCCTGAAGTCCTATTGGCTCCCGCCAGTCAAATGACTGGCCAATTGACGCGAAGTATGCAAACCGCATGCAAATACTGACGAGCTCAAGCGGCAGTATAAAATGCGGTGCACGCGACAATTACGTCAGAATCTTCTACTTCACCTGTTGAATTCACTATGGCAACAATCTGCAAGATCTGCGCGGGACCGATAGAGCCGCCGGATCAGCACGACTACTGCGTCGCCTGCCTGGGCCTGGCCCACGCCGAGGCGGCGCTGGACGAGTCCAACTGCGGGCATTGCGCGGACCTTCCGGCCCGCGTGCTCTGGACCCGCCGCGATGTGGCTCGCGGCCTGTTCGGGGTGAGGCCCACTGCCGCCAGCGTGCCGCGGGTGGGCCCTCCCGGGACAGGGGAGCGTCGTCTTGTCGCTCCAACCACACCAACGGTCACCAAGTTACAGCGGTAGTACTCACCGAGGACTGCTTCCGGCCTCCTCCAACGTTGCGGAGGTGTAATCCTTTAGCAGGAGGAGCGGATTGAGTCGTGTCCATCTCGCCTCGGAGAGGAGGACTTGGGCGGGCTCGGAGTCATCCGATCAGCCGGACCGCATGGGGCCCCAGACTACAGGAGGAGCTACATTTGAGGGTCGTCAAGGTGTCCCGGAGTGGAGCTTACCTGGAGTCTCCAGAGGAGCTGTCAGGAGTACGCTCTGACTCCTGGTATTTCAGGTACACCCGGAATAAGCTGACTCGAGGCGTGGTCCCCTTTTTCCCCGAAGTACACGAGAGTGTGAAAAACATGGTCTGCAGCCCAATATGCGAGCATTCACATATGCCACACAGGCCATTTTTTTCCCACGTGGATGGGGCGGAGGCCCACTGGTACGTGCGCTCTCCCCAGTCGAGGAGACCGTCGCTGCGCACCTATGTCCTGCAGCAGCCAAGACCCTAGGCTCAGACATCAGCCTCCCCTCAAAGCCGTGCAGAACCACCCCCCACCTTGCCAATAAAGCATATGCGTCTGATGGCGAGGCGGCTTCCGCGCTGCACGCCATGGCAGTGCTGCAAGTTTTTCAGGCGAAGCTCCTGCAGGCAGCGGAGGGCGGATCCCTCACGGCAGAGGCCGTTAAGGATCTGCACGCGGCGACGGACTTCGCGCTGATGGCAACGAAGCAAGCGGCCCAGGCCGTGGGTAAGGCCATGGGTTTTAAGGTTGTCCTTCAGAGCCACCTATGGTTAAACCTGGCTGACCTCAAGGATGCTGACCGTAAAGTGCAGCTGAACGCTCCTGTGACTCCCTCCGGCCTCTTTGGTAACGCCGTGGAGTCCATTACTGAGCGCTTCGCGGAGGCTCAAAAGCGCGCCAAAGCCATGAGTCACGTGATGCCGAGGCGCGCTTTCCAGCAGCAGACTGCGAGATCCAGATCCTCGTCGGCACCTGGCTCTTCCCAGCGGAGGGATAACCCCAGGCCAGCGACCGCAGCGGTGACGGCTAACGTTACTGCTCCTCGCCAGGAGCCGGATTTCCACAGGAAGGCGTGGGGTCCCGGGAGGAAACGCCACAGCCAGCGGAGGAGCCCGCGACATGACTCTCGCCCTCCGCCGGCTGCTAAGCCGTCGTCCTGACGGTCTGAAGAGAGGAGGAGAATGCATGAGCGGCCCGGCTCCCAAGCGCCGCAAGTTCAGGGTTCAAATGTTTGTGTGTTGGATGTTCATTCAATAAAAATGCATACATTCTCACAGAAAGAGCTATTTCCTCACTCAGTCAGTGCGGTGCCGCTCGCCCCGCCTCAGAGCAGTGCAGAGCCGCCGCCCACACACTCGCCGGTGCATCCAACGACCAAGCCGCAAAAGCCGCTATGTCAGTTTCTGAGCGCGTGGGAAGTTATTCCGGGAATCTCGCGCTGGTTACTCGGTGTGATAGAGCGTGGGTATGCCCTTGAATTCAGACGCAGACCACCCCGTTTCAATGGCATGGTGCAGTCCCTAACATTACCCCGAAACGCCCTGGTTCTGAGACAACAGGTATGCAGTCTGCTCGAAAAAGGAGCAATAGAACGAGTCCCTCCCAGCGAGCTGGAGAGCGGGTTTACAGCCGCTCTTTCGGGTACCCAAAGAGACGGGGGACTCCGCCGTTCTAGAATATCAGGCCCATCACACAGAGCGCTTGGCAAGCGTCCGTTCAGGTGATTAACGCTGAACAGATCCTGCGCCAAATTCGACCCGGGGAATGGTTTGAGTCATGGATTTAAAGGACGCGTACTTCCACATTCAGATAGCACCGCATCACAGCCGCTTTCTGAGGTTTGCTTTCGAGGGAACAGCGTACCGATACTCTGTTCTCCCGTTCAGGCTGGCTTTGGCCCCCCGCACTTTCTCGAAGTGCATGGATGCAGCACTTTCCCCTCTCAGAGCCAGCGGGATGCGCGCTCTCAACTATCTGGACGATTGGCTGATTTTAGCTCAGTCCCCGGGACACGCTAGTCAGCCATATAAACACACTGCTTCGTCACTTGGAGTCCCTAGGGCTATGCGTCAACATGCAGAAGAGCATTCTCGCCCAGAGTCAGTCTATAACATATCTGGGAGTGTGCTTCAACTCGGTGGAGATGAGAGCCCGCCTCTCTAGGGAGCGCTCGGCGGCCATTTTGTCTTCACTGCGCCATTTCAGATTGGGCAGCTCTGTTCACTTGAAGGAATCTCAGAGGCTGCTGGGGCTCATGGTGTCTGCTGCAGCGGTATGTCACCTGGGCTTACTACACATGCGCCCCCTGCAATTATGGTTGAAATCTCGAGTCCCTTGGACGGCGTGGACTTTCGGCCGTTTGCGCATCGCGGTCTCCCGCGGCTGCATCGAAGCTCTGAGGCCGTGGCGCAAAGATCTCTTCAGCCGGGGGGTTCCCCTCGGCTTGGTGACGTCACGCGTTGTGGTCACAACGGACACATCGACTCGCGGCTGGGGAGCAGTGTGCGAGGGCATGCCAGCTTCGGGGCTGTGGTCAGAACCCCAGAGCCGGTGGCACATAAACCGCTTGGAGCTGGAAGCAGTGTTCTTAGCTCTAAAGGATTTTCGGCCGCAGCTGGAACAGCGACAGGTACTGATTCGCACCGACAAAGTCTGTGGTGTCGTACATAAATCACCAAGGAGGCGTACATTCCAGGGCTTTGTACAAGCAAGCAGAGAATCTCCTGCTATGGGCGGACCGTCACTTTCTCTCCATCAGAGCAGCGCACATCCCCGGTCTCCTTAACCGCGGGGCGGACATGCTTTCGAGGAAGGGGATTCCTCAAGGAGAGTGGAGGTTGAACCCCGAGTCGGTTCGGATGATTTGGACCCACTACGGGAGAGCGGAGGTGGATCTGTTCGCCACGAGCGAGAATGAGCGAGAATTCACTCCCCGCTGGAAGGGGACGCTCTGACATCGCACTGGCCAGCGGCCAGGCTGTACGCGTTTCCTCCAATCAAGATATTGCCACTGGTGTTATGCAAGATCAGGGAGGAGGGGGCTTCGGTGATACTCATCGCCCCGAACTGGCCGAACCAGCCTTGGTTCCCGGACCTGACAGAGCTGCTGGTAGCGCCGGCCTGGCCGATCCCTATCAGGAAGGATCTGCTGTCTCAAGCGAGCGGCTCGGTGTGGCACCCGAACCCGGAGTTATGGAGCCTTCATGTGTGGCTGCTTCGGGGATATCAGAGGAGCTGAATGCTCTGCATTCTCGTGTTCTCGACACGCTCTCGGAGGCACGGGCGCCCTCCACGAGGCGTTTGTATGCTCTAAAATGGGGAGTGTTTGTGAAATGGTGCCATGATGTTCATATCGACCCGGCTGCTTGCTCCGTGTCGGATGTGCTGCGTTTTCTACAGTACAGACTGGATAGTGGATCTATGCCATCAACACTGAAAGTCTATGTGGCCGCTATTGCCTCATTTCGTTCCCCGCTGGCCGGGCAATCGATCGGTAGGCACGCGCTGGTGGTGAGTTTTCTTAAGGGAGCGAGGAGATTGCATCCCCCACGTCCGCCTTCAGTCCCGCCCTGGGACCTAGAGGTGGTGTTAAGAGCTCTTTCACAGCCACCATTCGAGCCTTTAGCATCCGTTGATATGAAGGAGCTATCCCTCAAAACTGCACTTCTTCTTGCCCTCGCTTCGGCTAAGCGCATAGGGGATTTACATGCGTTTTCTGTGGACAGTGACTGTATTCACTTCGGACCCGGTGACTGCAGCGTCACTCTCCAGCCGAGGCCGGGCTACGTGCCTAAATCACTATCTACCCCCTTCAGAGCGCAGACTGTTTCGCTGTCTGCCCTGTCTTCTGAGTCATCGACCTCGCGTGATGCGGACGCTCAGACTTCGGTGTGCCCCGTCAGGGCTTTGAGGATTTACATTGACCGTTCGGCCAACTTTCGGCAATCTGACCAGCTTTTCGTGTGCTACGGTGGTTGTGCGAAGGGCCGGGCCGTGTCAAAACAGAGACTTTCACACTGGATTGTGGACGCTATCACGGCTGCTTATACGAGCCAAGGTTTGGAATGCCCCTTTCACATTAGGGCCCACTCAACAAGAGCTATCGCCTCCTCCTGGGCGTGGTCGAGAGGTATGTCTATTCAAGATATATGCTTTGCAGCCGGCTGGTCTTCTCAGAATACATTCGCCAGGTTTTACAAGCTGGACACTCAGTCCTTAGCCTCCCAAGTGCTGTCGGTGAGTGACTGATTCACGTTTAGGACTCTAATTTTTTTCTGTTTTTTTTTTTGTTTGTGTGTTGCTGCCTCGATTATCATGTTATGAGTTATGCTGTTAACACCGCTATCTCTGTGCAGCCCCTGACAACAATGTTGTTGCTTCTGCCCTGTTCTCAGCGCAGCCGACGTTATTAATGACCAGATATGCAAATTTCGTATGCCTGGGCATTAGACGCTCATTGGCTTATCTCCACCTATCAGCTGCGAGCCCGCCTAACAAGCGTCGCTATTGGTTGGGAATTGTGTGTGTTCTATTTTCGCTGAGTGTGTAACTTGTACAGGCTGCTCGTAGCCTCTCTCACAGCGGGATTGAATATCGTTCCCATAACGGAGAAATATCTCCGTGATGTCTCGTGAAAGCTCGAGAGGGAACGCTCCGGTTACTATCGTAACCTCGGTTCCCTGAGAGCGGGAACGAGACATCACGGTGGTCGCCGTGTTCGCTACTCGATCAGCTAGAGCTGCGTTCAGTATCAGATTCTGACATAATCGTCGTGTGCACCGCATTTTATACTGCCTCTCAAGCTCGTCAGTATTTGCATGCGGTTTGCATACTTCACGTCAATTGGCCAGTCATTTGGACTGGCGTGAGCCAATAGGACTTCAGGAAATGGTTGGAAGGGAAGGGAGCCCATTTAACGGAGAAATATCTAGTGATGTCTCGTTCCCGCTCTCAGGGAACCGAGGCTACGATAGTAACCGGAGCGTTTTCCACACCCCACTAACTAGTGAGAGAACCCCCCCACTAACTAGCAAGAGAAAACACAGATGCACTCCTATCTCCAGGCAAATATCACACAGCTCCTTGCTCCACACCGCTCACATACTTCTGGCCTGGAACGCCACGGGCAAAGAAAACCAGAGTGATACAAACAGTCTAATGTCCCCAAAAAAATTGGCCTTTTTGGAATGCGGCTTGAGATTAGAGTACCAGAACTAATTGTTGTATAAAAATATTTCAGTTTCAGGTCAAGGTCAGTCTTAATTGGATGAGATGGGGTTAGACTTCAACCTAATACTCATGGAGACCTCTATGAGCTGCAGAAACCATTCAAACAGCTGATGGAAGGTGTCGGTGATGGTGACTGTTGGACTTTGTGGTTGATGTTAAATGTGCCGATTATAATCTTGGATCCAAATACAAAGGATTTGACACCTCTGATAATGACGCATTATATTCATTATAATTATGAGATCAGGCTGCCATGTCTAAATGTGATTATGAAACATTTTGAGACAAGGTCTTTGGTGTTCTTCAGTTCTGCCAAACCATAATCCACAGACAATGAGAAATTAGGCCATTGAGCATGAGCCAGTTTGTGCATGACTGACAGCAAGGGCTTTTTGGTAAGGGTCATGGTGTATGTGCGTATTTGTGTTATGTTACTGGATATCAGCCTGGCACCCACTGGGGGGTTCACACACTGCTGTGGGCCCAGACAATACAAGCTGGCATGGATGGAAACCAGCTTATGCAACCAGGAAAGGTCAACATGGACAAAGCCAGATCTTCTTACGCCACCAATGCACTGCACTGCATTCATCCGTGAATCTGCCTGAAACATTAAAGATAATAAGACCATTCTGATGACTGGATTTGTGCATTTGAATGATAAAGACACACCTTGTGTAACATCAACAGACAGTTATTGAAAAACCTGAGGATATCTTTAGAAGACACCTACACAAAAATAAAGCCGCTCATTGACACATAAACTGTCATTTGCATAATTTGCAGATACAGAGGCTAATTGTGGGCAAAAATGCAATGCCTACCAACACATTCAGAAATACAAGTATGACAAGGACATGACAAAACTAGACATTTTATGAAGACAATTTGAGTTGTACTTACCCATGCATGTGATGTTGTCATGATGTTGTGGTTGGCTGTCAGATCATTTGCTAGAGTGGTTTTTAGTGCATTGCTACGTGGTTGCTAAAGGTTTTCTTTTTGGTTTTTGACCGTTTAAAAGTACTATGGTATTATTATTTGATGCCATTATAGTACCATGGTACTTCTTTAGTATTGGATTTTTTTCTCAAATTAAAAACTGGAAACATATGTGATCTGTACTTCACACTGTCAAAAAAAAAAAAGATGCTGCTGTTGTAAATAGGGATGCACCAAAATAAAAATTCTGTTTTTTAATTCTGCCATCAATAAGCCTATAATTATTTTATTGTTATGGCTGATAATCTACATATAGCAGAAAAGGTACTTTAAAAACTAGTTCTTATGAAACTTCAAAGGGGCCCCAAGACTACCTAAAATTATTTTAAAATAAATAAATAAAAAAGAGATAATTTAATTCACACTCTCAACAATATATATATTGTTCTTTTCTTTGAAGAATCAAGGTTCCCAATAATTTTTAAGTATAGTTTCTAGATCTGGAATGTCATGTAAATGAAAAAATCTCCATGGGCATTTTTCTAGTTAGGCCAAGCTCTAAATTATTGTATTATTATTTATTTATAAAATAAAAATTGAGCAAAAATATTTTAAAACATCCTTATCCCTAATCCTTTTCCAATTCATCATGAACAAATGGAGAAATCACAAATATTGTTGTGGACAACGTGGGGCCTTGGTGTCAAAAGGGTTGAGAACCACTGCTCTAAAATGTAAAAATAGGAGAAATGAGCATGAATAATTAAATACCCAACATCATCAAATACTAATAACCGATATGATCCTGATATGTCATGCGTCCCTAGATATAATTTCAAATTAGGCATCAAAAACTGCTGCTCCCTCACCACACACATAAAACACTTGACAAACTTGTAATGCTAAGATTGCTTAAGTGTGACAGTGAGCAACATAGACACCTATCATTGTGTGTGTGTGTGTGTGTGTGTGTGCGTGCTGGGTTACATGACTCAGACGGTGTTAAAATTATTAATGTGGATGATGGCCTACATTTCCTGCCAATGATATTTTCAATACATGTGTGCGTGTCTATGTGACAGAAAGAAGGATGTGAAAGAGGCACACTGACCAATGGATTCAAACCTCTTCTGTGGTAGAGAATATTGACATGTTGATTGTGTGATAGGGTGAGAGGAGGGTACTGACGCTCTGAAATTACCCACATGCTCTCACACTGACACAAACAAGTCAGACCCAAGCCACTGCTACCAAAGTTTATGTCGTCTTTCTCTACACTCAGACACAATTGAGAACCAAAGTTCTCTTCGACAGTCATGGGTACAGAATCATTTATGCAAAAAGTAACTTGTGTTGTGTTTTACAACAAACATCTTAAAATGTTTAACACCAAAAGTAATGACCAGTACTTTAGACATGTTTACATTAATGCATGAGATGAAGACTGCAGTTGATGGCTTAGTAAAATCTATTTTATTCCTCCTCCATGGTGACCACCATAATGAGATCACATAACCAGCTTAATGCTACTTTCTTTTGATAACCCCCTATGATGGCACACTTTCGGTTGCAGAATAAATCATGTGGCATCTCCTCAAATTATTCACCCGTAATTTTACAAATGCAACTTTTGTGTGGTATTTCAGTTTAAAGGCCACCATTGCTTCACTAAGTGAAACCCAAACAAAACTACTACTCGCTGGTGCACCTTTAATCCAGACCAGATAGACCAGATCATCTACATGTGGAAAGTCCAAGCCTTACAGAAAATGCAAGACGAACAACATTCACTATCCATAAACACCTGCACACACACTGATATTTGGACATTTGAAGTGTTTTACAAACATAAGCGGAAAAAATTATCAAAATACAGATATTTTGCATCATGGAAACAGATTGGACAGATTTCAATGATAAAGAAATGCGTCAAGGATAGCACACACACTAACACAACACACTTTGATTCACACACACACACACACATTACAGTTAGGGTCTAACAAAGATATCAATATTTTCCATATTTAGTCATTTTATTATGATGAAACGTGATGAATGGCACAAAATCATTTGAAAGCTGTTTGTTGCTTTAGCAATGAACTGTGAAAAACTGTATTTACACTCATCATGTCCTCTATTTACATACAACATAGCGTGTAAGCATGTGCTTCTTTTGGACAAAAACAAAGTATCCCATTTCAAAATCAAATGGAGGAAACAGTGATAAAGGGTGCAAGGGAGAAAAACAGAGAGTGAAACACGTTTCATTTTGTTTTCAAAATGCATTATGTAGACTGGAGGCATTATGGGATTTAAGACCTAGACACAGAGATGGACAGTTTATGACAGACATTACATTAAAAAGTCAAGTCAGGCTGGATCAGACACACGCCTCTGCCAAACATTTAAACATTCAGTGAACAAATACTTTAAGCACAAAATTCTCAGGCATTTTTAGACTGTTGAAGCTTTTGACCCAAAAGCCTGAGCTCTGTGTGTGGCCTATTTAAATTTTAAAAAGATTTATTAGGGAACAATCATATCAAGTACACATAATTCCTTCACTTACTAGGCTACAGCTCCATCATAAAAGTCAAATCATATTACCATTTTTTTTTGTACATGTACCAAGGTGTTCCTTGAAGTAATAGTTTCCTCTTTAAATTAGGTATAGCGACACTGCTAATGTTATTGGCCCATTTTATGTCATTTTGGATAAGAAAACATCTGCTAAATTAATAAAATGAAATTAAATTGACGTACCCTGGGGTACCATAGTATATGAATATGGTAAATATTAATTTCCATGATAAATATCAGTAATATCAAATAGGTAAACAGTTCTTTTGTGAAACTTATTTTAAAGGTACAAACACCTTTAAACATCACGTTTTGTTTCTAATTTAGATTTCAAGTCTAGATTTCAGTTTTCCAATTTCAGTTATTCTTTACACTGAATAATGACACCAGTGATTCACATTCATTCAGTACAGTGTAATGTAATGTATATGTTAAATAAATATATAACTGATTTAACAGTTCTCACATAACCATGGACTGAATATGCATTGCATATAGGATCAAGTTGTAAGATGCTGTGATCGATCTGTGTTGATGCACATCAAAAAGTCATGCGTGTGCATTGTTGTGTCTGGCTTTTGACCCATTTTCAAGCCCTTCTGCATCAATGCCTTTAGCTCTATCCTTGAAAAATCACTGCAGAGATACCAATGATAAAGTTGGAGGCAGATTTCGACCTCTGTTTCACAGTGACGTATATGTCTGCAGGGAAGGTACATTAAGCACGAGGCCAGCATGCATGCCAAATGTGTCTCAATGCTAGTGAACTGTGCTCAGTACTATTGCAAGATGGTACAAAGTCACTGCTCTGTGGTGACATTTCTGACAAGGTTCTATAAATATACACCCCCCAACCTCATATATCCCCAAGACAATGTTGACATACTTTCCCACACACAGAGACAAACAAATCCACCAGCACGCTCTGCACAATATCAGACTTTCTTCTCAAACACACTTTTTTTTGTGGTTTTTATCATGGTGACTACCATTAAATTCTATTGTTCTAATATTAAGCTAATGGTATTTTCTATCCCTTAACCCCACAACAAACTTAAACATAACCCATTAATGTAAGTATATTAATAATATATAAACCATTTTCTGCATGAGGACTGTTGGTTGGTGTTCATAATAGGTGGTACACAAATAATTGGTTTTTAAGGTCTGGAAAAGGTTCAGTACTGTCCAATATGAGATCCCTGAACACGATGGACCTCTGATACTTTTAATCTTGGACTTCATCCATCATCAACACCGTTAAACACACACCCCTGCATTCCAGCCCCACTTCCAGTGAAGTTGAAGGGTACGACCATAGTTTCAGTTACAGTGGAGATCCCACACAGACCCCCGTGACCCCTCCCTTGGTGTGAGTATTGGGCTCTGACGTAGTGCTGACGTATATATGTGTATGTGAATGACACGGCCCTTTCAATTCACTAGAAACTTGTGGAAATCTTTTCACTGTCTCCCTGGAGACTTTTCAGCAGTAGTTCTACTGTGCATGTTGTGCCAGTAAACAGGAGCTGTTTTAGAGACCTTGATGGCAAATGCTTAAAGTGATGGAGCTTTATTTCATCGAGTGTAAGCTACTAGTGCGAGACTGGAGCTAATTGTGCTTAGGCATTGTGGTAACTAGTGTAGTTCAGCTGGTTAAACACTTAAGATAATAAACTACTACTGGTAGTATAATACATATCTCTCTATATATATCATCATAATATATTTGTATAATATATTATATATATATATATATAATACCTTTATAAATGCTTCAAAAATCTGTTAATGTAACGTTAAAAAAGAGTACAAAAAAACTGTCACAAGGTTAACTTAAAATTACTGTATCAAATAAAATGACTGTAAATAAGGTAGCAAACAAGTTAGCTAACTCATACAATTTACATTAATTACAGGGACAACACGTTTACTGATAATGAGCATAAAAATCGTTTTTTTTTTAAAAAAGTAGCTCTATGTGTCCACTTATAATTTCAACTCAATTTTCAATGTAAAAAGTAAAATTAAGAATTTTGAATGTTGACCATATTCTGGTGGTTTTAAATATATGCCAGTTTTATTTTTTAAGAATCTACTTTGCTACGGCCAACAAAATATGAACTCTAAAATATGAATATTGAATTATAGAATAAAATCAGCCATGAAAGATTTAGGAACCAATATCACACGGCAAAATGAATGCTTCCAGTTTCAGATGTTGGTTGGAGTGTACTACCATAGAGTTACATTTTACAGTCTTACTGTAATAATTAAAGGCTTTTCACATTAACTTAAAGGGGTCCTATTATGCTCTTTTACAAAGTCTTGATTTTGTTTTGGGGGTGTACTAGAACAGGCTCTCGTACTAGATTTTTCGGTTTAAATTTTAAAAACACATAATTTTTCACATATTTGACATTATTTGAACACCTCTCTACCCAGTCTGGCATGAACGGCTCGAATAGTTCCTGTATCAAATGAAGGCCCGCCTTCTGAAATACGAAATGTGCTGTGATTGGTTAGCTGGGCTAGTGTGTGCTGTGATTGGCAGCACTCGGCGTCTGGTCGGGAAATGTCATGCCCCTTACCATAGCCGCCTGCGAGCTTCAGTGTAAATATTGCGTCAAAATCAAATCAATTTGAGCGCGATTTAAACCCGGATTGTAGTTTTTAAAAAGTGATTTCTGTTAAATAAAATATCTCCTTTTGAAGTGGACTTTGAGCTTTGTAACTTTGCAGATCTTTTTTATGCTCAAACAGCAACATTACAGACTAACTAAAGTAGAAAAAGTGAAAAAGCATAATAGGACCCCTTTAAAAACACATGTTCAAAAGCATGATTTTCTACAAAAAATAACTGTGATAGCAAAACAATTCTATGAACACATTAGAATAAAAGCAGTTCAGAAAAGTTTAGAATAAAAGCTAATAAAAGCATCATCAAACACTAAAAATAAATTCATTAAACTCTGACCAAATCCATTCCAGATTAGGGGCTATGAACGACACATAACTCTGCACTCTCTATCTGCATGTCTACAATAAGGAGTTGCCTGTTCATGCACTCTGTCTTAAAGTTCAAGTTCACAAACTGTTCTCTGTTACATTTTCAGGCCTACTGTATCCATTTCATTCCTCTCAGACTCAAGAATACTCCCTCCGGCCATTCCACCCTCCCACTCTCTCTGTGGAACTGTACTTTAATTGAATCCATATGGCCTGAAGGTACTAAAGCAAAATAAGCACGTGGATCAGAAGGGCTCACATGGAACCTCTGCAGAGAATCCTGGCCTGTCAAAAACCAGATCACATTCACTAATACACATACGCACAAACTACAGTATATACGCACCACATATAAACATAGTAGGGTTGTGCCGATACGATAGTATCGTGTATCGACGATAGACAGAGATATCGCCTGTGGCTGATGCCTTTGACGATAGCAAGACGATTATTATTATCAGGCTAGTAATACTATCTAATTCATATTAGGGCTTATTTGTTGCATTAGGCCTATTTTAGGCGTTTTACAGTATTGCGCGTTCTAACCAATCACACACGATTATGCTGAGCTTATGAATGCAATGGCCAATCAGAGGCATTTATTTGAGTCATCACTGAAACAGCGGAGTTCCGTTGTTCAGCGCGCGCTGACTGCGTTAACGCTTGTTTCTGAAGCTTGGTGCTGACGCGACCGTCATAGTGACAACAGCCAATCACATTAGTCTTCTGATGTTGCATGAACGCGATTGGTTAGCGTCTGCGTTAGGTTATTTGCATAAGGCCATCTGATTGGCTGACGCCTGCGTTGGCGATTGAAAAGTTGAAAAGTTTTCCACTTTTGCCGCGAGCAACGGGCCCAACGCGACGCGACGGACCCACAATTCATTTCGCCAACGCTTGACGTCACTCCATTCAAAGTAAACGAGAAGCGTTGACGCTGACGCCCCGTGGGGCGTGAATCTGACTCACGAATTCTCTCATTATTATCAACAAAATGCAGATGTACGTGCGATGTAAGTATACGAGATTTATTCATCATACAGTGAAGATGGCTTCACTGATTATAACGGGAGTGTTAGCTCATAAACTCGCGCTAGATTGAAGTCAGTTATGATGTTCTTTGGTAATGTAATGTTCTTTGCTCGTTTTCTGTAACTGTTAGCTGCTTTTTGAATAACTGAGGAAATGTAAGCATTATAATTAGTAACTTACGATGTTTCTATTAATTGTTATGTAAACAAATTCCAGTCCTTTTTAATACATTTGGCTGCTTTTAGCCTTACTCTGGAGTTGGTTCACTCTCCGGCTATGAAACTATGTAAATAATTAAATAAATTAGCATGACAATATTTTGTATCGGCGATCTCACAGGCTGACGATGTGAAAACTGAGCATATCGCCCAACACTAAAACATAGCAGCCAAAATAATACGATTTTACCTTTAGAGATGAACTGACGTAAACAATCTATGATGTAGAAATTTATCCTAGTTTATGAAAGACAACCTGAATACAGACAACCAAAAATACAGTACATAATACAATACAGTGCACAAAACAAACAGAACTATTACAATTGGTAGGCCAACGACTTGTATATATATATATAATATAATGTAAATTGATTTCAGATGTTTTATTTAACAATACTGTGATGAGTAAATAATATATGCTGCATATAATATATGCTAAAATGTCATGCATCAACATATGTAAGTATGTTTAGATAATAAAAAAGAGATACATTTATGAAGCAGATGAAATCAAACAACAAACAGAGAAGTAATTAAAGACAAATTTAAATGCACATAGAAACAAAGCAAGATTTTCCTGAAAACAAATGTTAAAAAGAAGTGAAAAAACTGTCAAATACAATATATCAATTGTAGAGAATATAAAGGAGTGAGCTAAAGTTAATAAGCATACAGTCGCACATACACGCACTCTGATTGGCTGTAAGTTCAGCGAATGCATTGCCATCAGATGTTTGAGGTTCTCAATGTTCCTGGACTTCTAGGAGTTCCCAAGATAAAGGCATGCCTACACTTGTGGCTTTGTGTGTACATATGTTTGTGTTATCTTGCAGCTGTGAATGGCAAAATCAAGACATTATTTATTTGAGTGTTCCCATGTTATGCAAGTTGCGTCAAAGAAAAAAAAAAGTTCACATTTAACCACGAGTTAAGGGAGTACAAAACATTCAGGGTAAAGGTCATTGCCACACATACAAAAACGCACAAATGTGCAGGGATCAGCAAATGACACAAAAACAGGTCATCTTAAAGTCAACTCCCAATAGACATTAACAAGAAAAACAGCTGTGCTGTCTGCTTGTTCTAGGAACTACAACATGGCAATGGGATTTTTTGGACAACACCGATGTTGATAAATGGATATAAATGGATAAACATTTAAATTGGGAACAAGTTGTGCATCAGATCTCATAACCAAAAGGGTTTTGCCTATAATCATATTTTTCAATATAATGATAATAGGGCTGCCACTAACGACTATTTTTATTTCGATTAATCTATCGACTAATTTATCGATTAATCTAAACGATTAATTTCCCACAAAAAAAATCAACAATTTTAAAGAAAATTTTATTAAACTTGCAACTTTGCCATTCAGTAGTGTACCATAAAAAAGTATAAATGTAAAAAAGTAATTTAAAACTAAAAGAGTAAAAAGAAAATAATTACAAAAGTCTGAGAAAGACAGCATGTTCTTAATGTCAATATATCCAAATGTTTTGGGCTTCTGTTCATTACAGCTGTGAGTGCAACTACAAAGGGAAAAAAATATGTTTCAATTAACCCCAACAGTTGGGTTTTCACATTAAATAACTGCAATGTTTAGAGTCCACTAGAATCAAGTATTAAAATTGTATTATTAAAAGTTATTATTAAAAGTATTCTTAGAAATGTGTAAACTACAGATTTAAACAGACATCTCCAGCATGATGAAAAAAAAATGAACAGAGGACTTCAGTAGTGAAACTCCAAACGAAATCCAAATTTCTATGAAATCCTTTCTTTAAAGCAAAAGTAAAGTGCAACATAAAGTGCAAGAAGCAAGTGTCCATCTCATAGTCCAAATCACTGAAATCAAAGTTCAGTATTATAGTGTAAGAATGACAACACGTCCACATGTTCTGGTCTACTAATAATAAAATATTATAATTAATAATTCATTTTTGTGGTAATAAAAATAGATGTAGGTTAATTGAACAATAGCCTTTAAATTTACTTAAAATACATATATAATAGCAATGAGGCAATAACAATCAGCTCAAATGAAGTACCAAAAGCAAGAAATCGTATGGTTTTATTGAACAAAACTGTTAAAACACAATGTATTATAATGTAATATAATAGAATTCTATTATAGATCAGTGAATAGAGCTAATGTACAGTACGCATTACAACAAAGGCCTGCAGGGGGCGCCAACGGCCTGGCGATTGTTTTTACACATTACTGTGCAATCTATCTAATCCTTGTTTAATATTGACTAAACAACTTTTAATTCAAATGTCCACTTAATCTTTACTGTTTGGCCATTTCTTTAGGACAGAAATGTTATAGCCACTGTAATTAAATGAATATGCGGACATCAAAACATTTAAACTCAGAGTGAGGGTTTGAGCTTTTATTTTGAAACCGCGAGATAATGATGTATTCTCCTGTGTTTGCGTGGATTTATAAATGATTTACCTTACAAATCTGATGAAATGGCGCACGTTGCGTTCCAGGTGAAAGTTATAATAAACCCAAACTCACAACAACATGCAGAGATGGCGTTTGAGCCGCTCCACACGTGTGGAACAGCATTTACTGTGAATGGAGCCGCTGTGAGACGCACCTACTTAACCTACACGCCTATAACTGCATCACATATAATTATTTAATTAAATCGTAGCGTTTGTGAATTCACAGTTATGCTTAATTATTTTTAAACGGGTTTAATATACACTGTAAAAAAATTCTGTAGTTTTTACAAAATAATTTTGGCAGCTGTGGTTGCCAGAATAATTTTGTAAAAAATACAGAAAAACTGTAAACACATTTACGGCCAAAAACTGTACATTTTACAGTATAAAACTTTCATTTACAAACAAGAAAATTTGAATGTAAACCAGTAAATTCAACCATGCACACTGCTATTAAAATCAGTTTTGTACCTTTAACATACTGACAACCACCATAATAATGCAGGTGGTAAAAGAGAAAGCCACATGAAGAATCAAAGCTCATCACAAGTAGCTTCAAAGTAGAAGTATATACTAATATATAGAAGGTGCACAGAGTCATTCATGCAAACACAAAACACCATCATGGTAACACACATGATACTTAAAAAATGCATTAAACTTTCATTTGAAAACAACCGAAGATTGTTAAATAAAGCCCAAAATACTATAACTGATAACAAAAAACAAATAAGAAACAATTATTTAAACAAAATACCATTAAATGTGAATTGTCACCCAGTGAATTCTGGGAATATCAGTTTACAGTTTTTGACTGTAAATTATACATTGATTTGTTATTTTTACTTCTAAAAACTGTAAAATTAACAGCATTTTACTGTAAAATTACATAAAATGTCTGGTTAGATATTTTACAGTTTTTCCCTGTATATAGTACAACCTATTAACAGTTTTTTTCCATAGCGTTTTTACAAAATTTTACAGTTAAAATTACACTTATTTTTTACAGTGTATATCACAAGGCCTTGGAAAACAGTCTAATAATGTTTTTTATGGATTCTCATCCGTGAAAGGCACCACTTCCGGTATTTTGACGGTTAGTTGATGCAGGAAAAATGAAGTCGAGGATTTTTAAAAATCTAATAGAATCGACGAATCGTGACAGCCCTAAATGATAAGTATTTTTATTTTTCTGCACAAACAGCTTTAGTATTTTTGTTTGCAGCATCTTTAAGACAACCAATAAAAATAACAAATGCAGAATTAATAATACATTTTGAACTTTTAGGGACCTTAACAAAGAGACTACATTTAGATGAGTCATAACCACATAGGCCAAACTATTATTGAGTCATAGAGCAGCATTGACAGTCTTGGCATTTCAGATTGCAGCATACATTAAAAGAGTGACATATACTATTTAAAAACTTATATAGGAGTACATTTTGTACCAGAAGCCATTTATATGAGAAGCAGTCATGGCCATATTTGGAGAGTCCGGCCTGAGCCCACTAGAGCAAAGATAGCTTGACTGACTGAGGCTTTGGATTACAGTATAAAGCTAGAGAGAGTTCAAATCAGGAGAGGCTACAAGTACTGAGAGCTGCTCTCCAAGTAACCAAAGTGAACACAAAAACACGAGAGTCCCAAATCTCAAAAGAGATTTACAAATTGCAGCAACCTCATTGTAAGAGGAAGCAGTGTGCGATATAACCTCATGAACCAAACATTTGCCATACATAGTGCATAATTTAAGCAATATCACATTCACAATTGTGCTGTTGTATTGAATACCAGTATAGATGTGGTTCAGTCATAGATCTACAAAAGGTTAACACTGCGTAACCTACGTTTTAGACTAAATTTGGCCACTTAGTTCATGTATTGTTCTTTCTCAGCCAAAACATTTGTCACCAACAAGTGCACAGGATAAAAGCTGTGTGGAACAGAGTACAAAATCAAAATAATTTTTTGTTGTTTTTGAAAGATGATTTTGATTTATTTATTTTTTTTATCAAGTAATATAGTTATTTTTTTGTGAAAACTGTGAGGGTTCAGGATTCTTTGAAGAATAGAAAGTTCAGAATTTCAGGATTTTAATGAAATAGAAATCTTTAACATCATATGTCTGTACTGTCACTTCAATTAAAAGTGATGCTATTATATATATAATATATATACTGTTATAATAATAATACTATATAATTATATTGTGACACTACTTGTCCCATCAAATTAAAGGTCTGGAACTGTTGCATAATGTTAAATATATATATATATGATAACATAACAGGATGTTAAAGTCTAGGTAAAGATTCATAATAGTTTAACAAACTACAGCTGACCATTATCAAAAATCCCTTGACATCAAGGTGCTGTATTAAACCACAATGCAATGCTTTTAAGGAAACAGTATTTTAAACAGAGAATGGAATGAAAGCAACAGGAGTTTTCAGACTGTCTGAGCCAGAAGTTTTCTTAGGAGATGCCATCCCATCACATTCCTCTGATTCCACTACTCAGACCCACCCAAACACAACAGTAATGTCAAGGAGAAAGCAGGGATGATGAATCAGCAAACACATGCTCAGGCGCACACACACAAGCCCTTCAAACGGGTGCTCAGAGAGTGAATAGGGAGCCAAAAATAGCTTCAAACTCCAGTCACCCCACAGCTTTATCGCTCTTTCAGTAAATATATCTCTCTCCCCCTCTTGATTTTTCAGCCTCTCCACCTACACTCTCTCGCAAACAAACTATTAGACACCCTTATAACCACCAACTAAAGACTTGTGTTCATCAACATGTCCAAGAAAACCTTGGGCTTACAGTTAACACAAACACCAGAACCACAGAGAACTTATCTAGAAAAGTCCTGTTTTCTAGAACTCCGAAAACTCCAGAACTTTGAAAGACTACAATTCCAGTGCACTACAAAGTAATCAATTTTAAAACTGTCATTAAAGAATCCTTTTAGAAATTCCCAGTATGCAGATATCCCAATATACTTTTGAAAATACGAATTAAAAAAAATAAAAATCCAAACTAATAATAAAAATAATCTAATAATTTTTAATAATAATAATTTATATGATAATTTGCAGCAAAAAATCATAGTGTGTAGCCCAGAACAGTAAATAAGTAGTTTTTTATATAATCTTTCTTAAAACTTTCTAATGCCCGGTTCAGACTACACGATTTTAGCCCGATTTTGCTTGACGTAGGTGTCGTGGGGATTCGTAAATGACAAAGGGTGTCGGGACGCAAGATTCCATCGTTTCAGCACGTGTAGTGTGTCATAGTGGACAACAACCGATTCCGCGTCTGCGATGCTTCACGACATCACGACAGAAAGACTAGCATGTTTAATTTTTTTCCATCGTCCACGACGAGTTCTGTCACATTGGTGACGTTGACCAATAGCAGCACAGAAGCTATTTCAAATGTTTTCAAACATGGCGAACTGAAAGAGAGATGATGGTGCTGCTTGGTGGAATTATGAGATGGAGGAAAGGTTCGTAGAGCTGTGGCAACAGTACTCCTGCCTGTATGATGTGTCATCGAGGGACTACCACCACAGAACAAAGAAAGAAAAATGCTGGCGAACTATAGCGGAAGCGCTTCAGCAATGTTTACACTCTTGTTTTCGGAAGTCAGTCGCTAGTTCCACCTTCTCGATGACATCACGCACGTCGTTAAAGACGGCATGAGATGAATGGTCGGGAAGCAACGTGTAGTCTGACATGTTTCTTGTCCATGGCACGACAAGATTGTAGGAGTCAAAATCGTGTAATCTGACACAGTGACCGACAAAAATATTGTGTAGTCTGAACCCGGCATAAGAGGTTTATGTAACATCTTCCTAAAGGAACACTCAACAACAACAGCAACAACAAAAAAAGGTTTACAAAGGGACTAAAACAAGAAAACAGAAGTAAACAATCGGTGAGTACATAAGAAGCCTGTCAAATAATACAAAATAATGGTTATATAAATAGTACAATAACAGGAAATAACAGCATAACAGGAAAAAGAATATACAAAAATGGTAATGGTAAAAATGGTAATCGTTTCGCCAAATAGTAATTGACTCTGTTATTGCATTTAACATCCGTTTGTGGACAGTGCTAAATACAGGTGCAAACATAGCCCATAACATTTCATAACAGAATAACAGCTATTCTAACCATGCACATACAGATCCTATGTAGCAAAAATAGTCTATGTAACATATTAGAAATTATAACGGTATCATTGATTGTGTTTCTAAAAATCAAATTATTCAACACAACAGTATTTTTCAGTCAGATCCAGCTAAAGCACATACACATTCTAAAGATGTGTCAAACTCAGCTCCTGAGGGCCACTGTCCTGCAGAGTTTAGCTCTCCAACCCTAATTAAACACCTAAACCAGTTAATCAAAGTCTTTAAGAGTGCTAGAAACTTCCAGGCAGGTGTGTTGGAGCTAAACTCTGCAGGATGGAGGCCCTCCAGAGAGTGTGACATGCTCTAGAGTAAGCAAACACACCATTGGCCTTTTTTAACTGTAAGGTGTAACTATATCCATAATTTTAAGCATTATGATTTCTCCCATATTTCTGACATGCCTGTTAATAAATATGGAAGGCAATTCCAAACACCGTGTCATAGAGCAGTTGCTGGTAATAAGTGAAAGACACCGAAACACAGTGAGCAAGTCTGTGAGTAACAGTATCTGCCGACATTTCTAGAAGTGCCCAGCCTCACAGTTGGATGAGTAGTCTGCTCTCACTTACATACTCTCTCCATTTCATTTCATTTCATTTCTGGATAACATTTCACAATGAGGTCCCATTATATTGCAGTAACTAGCAATCCGAAATACATTTGTTGCAGTATTTATTAACCTTTATTATTGTTAGTTAATACAAAAACAAATGTTCAGCTCATTTTCGCTCAGGTCCATTAAACAACATTAAAGGGGTCATATATTCCGATTTTAAAGTTTTCCTTTCTCTTTGAAGTGTTACAAGCTCTTGGTGCATAAAGAAGATCTGTAAAGTTGCAAAGACTAAAGTCTCAAATCCAAAGAGACATTCCTTATAAGAGTTAAGAGTCAACCACGCCTACCTAAAACGGCTCATTCTAACACGCCCCCACATGTCTACATCACTATGTGGAAATATTAGCATAATGACGCCCAAATGTGCATGCAAAGAAAGGCGGCGTGTTTTCAGGAACAGCAGTAGTGTTGATGCAGCCATGTCAGGGAGACGCTGTGTGATTCAGTGCGAAAGCAAAAGCACTTTATTTGGCCTTCCAGAAGTAGATGCAATTAGGAATCATTGGTTAAGATTTATTTACAACAGAACATCACAACCCAGATGTGCAACGCATTTTATGGAAAACAGTTTTTTGAACCTAGAAGAGTACTGGCTGGCTGTGCACAAAGGCTATTCTAAAAAAAAAAAAAAGGGTAAATTCCGCCTTTGCTATGACAATCTGGCGCTTCTGATCAGCTACTGTTTTGTTATTAGTTTAAGTATTTGCTATTGACTTTTCAAATGCAGAGTTTTGCGCAGCGCAGGGTAACGCGGGTCGGGTGTGTGTGTGTGTGGGAGGGGAAGGGGGTCAAATCACAGGAGAGTGATTGCCTGTCAGAAATCATAGCACGTCAGCTGTCTTAACGGCGTCTTGTGTACTGCATCATCACTGTGTATGTCATGCGACTGTTGCACTTTCGGGCTTGAACTGATGGTAAAATTAACGACATTATTAACGGTCTTGATATTTACTTTGAATGCTGAAGCTCGCGATTATGCTAAGGGGAGATACATTTCCGACACGTGCTTGTGGTGTTCTGCCAATCACAATGCACTGGGTCAGCTGGACAATCAGAGCAGACTGCGCTTGTCAAAACGACGTGTTTGAGAGAGGCGGCGGCATAGAGGGACTACAATAATGTACAGTATTTGAAAAAATGTTTTTTGAACACTAAAGTATGTCAACATATTCTGTTACACCAAATACTTAAAATAATTATCTTTAAAATAGCATCATATGACCCCTTTAACAGATACATCTTTTGATTTTAATAATGTTTTAATAATGTATGTATTAAAATAAATGTTGAAATTAACATTGTTAGTTCATGTAACTACTGTAGTTAACTAATGAAACCCTAATATAAAGTGTTCATTTCTGTGTGTCTCTATCACTTTATAATTCCTTATTGCCTGACTACATATCTTGCCATGTATAGAAAAATAGAGGAAAGCAATGATGATCTATTTTTCAGTACAGTTGGTGCCTTTAGCATGCGTTTCTCGTGCACGTGGACACCCACCACATCCATCCAACCAAATGTGATGTATGGACACTGTGCAAATATGCCCAAGTGCGGCGATGGGTTAATCAATTTCATTTTCTAATTAATTTCAGTCTCTCTGCTCCACAAATTGTCCGCTTTGTTAAACGAAAGTAATGCAGGTCTGCAGGGTTTTTATGTGGGTTACTGTAGACTAGGAATGGAGGATATGTAGTTTCTCTTAGATACTCTGACTGGGCTCTTTGAAATAAAATTTTTAGACCCCCTTAAATTAGTTGAAGGTAGATGCACTCTTTATAGATGCCAAAAAGGGTCATTTGCTTTTGTATGAGTTATGAGCTTTGAGGTAGGGGTTCAATTTAATGCGAAAAGTAGATCAAAACACTTAAAAATGGTATACATAGTTTACTCAATGCTGCACTATGAACATTTTTGGAGTAAAAATTAACAAAATGCCATTCCGTAGCAAGTACATCACTAAAAACAAAATAAAAATAAATGCTCTTCTTACCCCAATTCATTACAGAAAGTCTACAATAATGATTTAGAATTTGAGTGGTCGAATCAGATTTTACAGTAAATTTCATGTCTTCGTCATTTGACCTGGCATATTATTATTATGTCATGTCCATAAACAGAGAAAAGAAGGTCCAGTTACCATACTAACTGTGCAAATAAATGGCTATTTTGTGTTTCAACCACAGACGATGATAGAGAGGCTTAGTTAAGTAGTGCAGCTATAAAGGCCCGATCTACTTCAAACGAAATCGAAGAACAAACTTGTGTGACATCATTTTGAATAAAATCAGGCCAAAACAATGTTTGGGGTTTGTTATTGGAGTTCAAAACAGCTTGCCACAGCGAACTTTCTGGAAAGTTGGTTTCCAAAGGTAGTAAGTACCTTTGAACTGCCATTAGTTTGAGGTGATTACGTAACAGGTAAGTGTGTTCTTTGGCTCCGTCTTCTTTGACATGAAAATCTTCACCGGTTAATTTCTTCCATCATGGTCAAATGTAATTAAAAACATGATCACACTGCAGAGCTGCTTTACAGTAGAAAGTGAAGTTATAATTCTAATTGAAAGCGACACTGGCACTGCTTTTTTCATGTTTAATACAGTAAAGATGCTATAAAACAATCTATTGTATAAAGTGCAACCTAATTTGGCTGAAGTGCCAAATTGCAGAGCTTGTGCAAACATATACAAGCCACTATGATCAGATGTTTTCTTAACTGCCGTTTTCTCACTGCTATCATTTTTGTTGTGTTTATTTTGTTATTGAGAGGAAAATGTGTAACACAATTACAGTGGTGTGAAAAAGTGTTGGCCCCCTTCCTGAATTCTTATTTTTTTGCATGTTTGTCACACTTTAATGTTTCAGATCATCAAACAAAATTAAATATTACACAAAGATAATGCAAATAAACACAAAATGCAGTTTTTAAATGAAGGTTTTTATTATTAAGGGAAAACAAAACCCAAAACTACATGGCTCTGTGTGAAGAAGTGTTTGCCCCCCTGTTAAAACTGTGGTTTATCACACCTAAGTTCAATTTCTCTAGCCACACCCAGGCCTGATTACTGCCACACCTTTTCGCAATCAAGAAATCTCTTAAATAGGTCCTGCCTGACAAAGTGAAGTAGACCACAAGATCCTCAAAAGCAAGACATCATGCCGAGATCCAAAGAAATTCAGAAACAAATGAGAAAGAAAGTAATTGAGATCTATCAGTCTGGAAAAGGTTATAAAGCCATTTCTAAAGCTTTGGGACTCCAGCGAACCACAGTGAGAGCCATTATTCACAAATGGCAAAAACATGGAACAGTGGAGAACCTTCCCAGGAGTGCAGGGTCGGTGCCAGAGCGCACAAAGTGAGGGGGCAGGCACAAAAAAATTGCTTTGAAAAAATGTTTCTGAAAGTAATTTTCAGATGCAACGGGGGAAAAAAACGGGATAAACATGAAACTTGTGAATAAAATAATCTGATATATAGCTTTTGTACAATTTAATAACATATAGCCTAGTTTGATATATGAACTGGGTGTTCGTCAAAGATTGCATGCGGTCAGAGATTCCCGTGTTTACAGCTCCGTAAAATAACCTACTGGAAGCTCTGTAGTTTTGCTGTATAGGCCTATAGATAAAAATATAAAAATTACAAACACGCAACATTTTGAGTTACTTCCATTTCTGAAAAAAAGATTGTAGGCCTGGTAATTGATGTTATAAATACACACGCCTGATTTTGTTTTAATTATCCATCGTACATAAAAAAATAAAAAAAACATTTGCAATCAAGACAAAAAAGACAGAAGTGAATGTAAACCAGATTTGGCCCAGACTCTGTTGCTATCTGTGAAGCCAAGCATAAGAATAGCCTACTAATGTAAATTTGTTAACCCACAGTAACAAATTTTAACAGATTAATCGCATATTTTCGTTTGCTGCATGCTTTTAAAAACACAATAACTTTTTTTTTGAGGAAAATAAAAAAAAGATACGTCTTGTATAAGTTGCATTTTCAGAAATAATAACGGCAGGCCTAATAATGTTGTAATGTACCAACATTATGAACACTATAGGATATTTTAGTTCCCCTCACTTTACAACAAATCCTTTAAATTTAACCGTATCAGAACAGAATAAGAATTTAAAAATATATAATTCTAATGGATAAATATAATTGCAGTATATAATAATATATGCTTAGCAATAAACATGCCAAAACAAATTAATTTATAAAGAAACGTAAGGTAAAGTTGGGCTTACCTCTCTCAGGCACAAATCCAAATGTGTCCATATTTGTGATGTAGCTGAAGCTAAACTATTAGCCTTATTAGGTAAAATAGGCTTTATAGTTCACGTGCGTTCCAGTATCGACGGAAAAATATCATAATGAGCAAAAATATGCCACAGTGGACCAGGTCTCACGCCGAACGGCATGGTGAACGGATGCGCTGTTTCCAATGAACGCAGTAGCTTAGCGTGCGCGTGAGGCGCTGGCGCGATCAAACAGCTGAAACATTAAATAGACTACTCCGACGGCACCAGAGGTGAGGGGGCACAGTGACCGAGGTGGCAGGGGCCGGGCCCCCCCAGCCGCCACCGTAGCGCCGGACGCTGCGGAGTGGCCGGCCGACCAAAATTACCTTAAGATCACAGCGACGACTCATCCAAGAGGTCCCAAAAGACCCCACAAAAACATCCAAAGAACTGCAGGACTCACTTGCCTCAGTTAAGGTCAGTGTTCATGTCTCCACCATAAGAAAGAGACTGGGCACAAATGGTAATCATGGCAGAGTTCCAAGACGAAAACCGCTGCTGAGCAAAAAGAACATCAAGGTTTGTCTCAGTTTTGCCAGAAAAAATCTTGATGATCCCCAAGACTTTTGGGAAAATAATCTGTGGACTGACGAGACAAAAGTTTAATTTTTTGGAAGGTGTGTGTCCCATTACTTCTGGCGTAAAAGTAACACTGCATTTCAGAAAAGAACATCTTACCAACAGTAAAATATGGTGGTGGTATGTTTGGTCTGGGGCTGTTTTGCTGCTTCAGGACCTGGAATACTTGCTGTGATAAATGGAACCATGAATTCTGCTTGTTTACCAAAAAATCCTGAAGGAGAATGTCCGTCCATCTGTTCGTGACCTCAAGCTGAAACAAACTTGGGTTCTGCAGCAGGACAATTATCCAAAACACACCAGCAAGTCCACCACTGAATGGCTCAAGAAAAACAAAATTAATGTTTTGGAGTGGCCAAGTCAAAGTCCTGACCTGAATCCTACTGAGATGCTGTGGCATGACCTTAAAAAAAGCGGTTCTTGCTCGAAAACCCTCCAATGTGGCTGAATTCCAACAATTCTGCATAGATGAGTGGACCAAATTTCCTCCACAGTGCTGTAACAGACTCAGTGCAAGTTATCGCAAACTCTTGATTGCAGTTGTTTCTGCCAAGGGTGGCACAACCAGTTATTAGATATAGGGATAAACACGTTTTTTCACACAGGGTCCATGTAGTTTTTGGATTTTGGTTTTTCCCTGTAATAAATTAAAAACCTTATTAAAAACTGCATGTTGTTGTTCCTTGTGTTACTTTTACTAATATTTTAATTTGTTATGATGAATCTGAAACTAAGTGTGACAAACATGCAAAAATAATAAATCAGGAAGGGGGCTAGGCTGCCACGATATCGCATGCTATATTGACGCATCTTGTCAGAAAGCAGCCTGAGTTCTATAAATCATCGGTAAATCTCCATCACCTGCGTGCTTTCACATTGAGCAGCATTAACTACACAGAGCTGTTGTTCACTGACTAGCTGCGCCAAAAATCGCACGAATATGAACGTGGTTTGGCGCAGCTAGTCAGTGAACAACGGCTCTACTGACAAGATGCGCGTTAAATATCGCATGCGATTAATCATGCAGCCCTAAAGGGGGCCAACACTTTTTCACACCACACATATTCATCTTGAGTGACATCAGGAGGTTCGCTAATGGTATTATTTTTCAATGTGGAAGTAAGCTGTTTTAAGTGAATGTGTGAGACTTCTGCTTCATTAGCCGCGGTATGGAAATAACGAGAAGAATAACAAAGCGCAATAAATGGTAAAATTGTTTGTGCTACAACCCAGTGCGTTTATAATTAAGACAATAGATAAAATAATATGGTAAGAAACACCAGTCTGCGATATCAAAACCCTACAAAAGGATATTAATTTTATTTGTTCTAGTTCCGGTAGCTCCCACTGCTTCCATCAACCAAAAACTCTCTAATTTTACCAACTTTTTTTTCTTTTGTCGTCCACACAAACATTTAATAACCATACCCTCATTCTCTCCCATTATAACTTGATAGGTTGATAGCAGTAACATTAGTGATTAACAGCAAAAATAACTCATGAAGCATGCACCTCATGCACCACACGTCAGTGATGTGACCGAAAAATAATGATTTACTGTGGTTCCATAAACCAATGTCAGCATACAGTCGCCAAATTTTCAAAATTCAGTTTTGAGAAGAATTTAAGGAAATTTAAGAAACCCTGTTCATCTTACAGAATGAGTTTGTCAATCTCTTTCAAAACCGAACTTCGTTTGAACAACCCACTGTGTGCTCCAAATGTGACTGACAATCTCGTTCTGTCACTGTGTGGCAGCTCATTAGCAAAATTCTCTGGAGAAATGCTGATAAAACTGTGCAGAAAATGACAATCCTGCAGGGACTCTGTGTGTCTTAGAGAATACAGTTGGATATGGGTTGGTACCAGAGGGATGAGTGAGTCAGTATTGATATTGGAGGGGTACTGCAGAATTTTTGTAATCACTGCTGCATGTGAGCAGAGCAGCACGTGTTTCTGCAGAGACCACACTCACACACATTTACTTCTGGTACAATAAAGTAGCAGTTTCCCTCTATCCTCTTATTATTAGGGGTGTAAATCGGCTGGTTCGTCACGATACGATACGATATCGATTCTCATACCCAACGATACAATATTTGCCGATACCTCAAAAAAAATTATACGATATGATTCGATTCGATACAGGAGTATACCGATATTATATACCTATTTTAAACAACCATCTACATTTTTATCAACTCACAAATGCAACCAAAATATATAACATGAACATTTATCTGACATTTTCACATCCTGTACCTCAATTGGGACATTCACAACAAAGAAATACGCTACACAGGCCTACACATTTTTTTTTGTTTAAATAATAAAGAAAATAAACAATTGGAAAAACAATTCTGGCTGCTATGGGCTTAGTGCTAAAATATTTTCTACAGATAACAAAATTACAAGCAATAGCAGAAAATACAATAGAACAAAGACACAATTAATTTACAAGCATAGATAAAATAAACAGTTGTATTCAGGTACAGAAATGTAATAATCAAGTGTAAAATAATGCATAGTCTTCACTGTATAAATTAAATATAGATTAATCATTTTTGATGTAACAAAGGTTATTTAGTCAGGAGCAGTGAGCACGTGTATTTTTCTTGACTTTTCTTGATATTAGTGCCAATATCTTTCAGCATGGCAGCCATTGGCCAATATAATTGCAATAGGCCTACCTATAGTTTAATTATGAGACGAAGACAAAACAGATTCGCCTATTATGATTTTATTGAGGCGAAATAAAGCCTTTAGTCAGCATGATCTTGGACATTAACATTCAAAGTAGCAAGTATGCGGTTTCCAACCTGGCACTGATCTTGATACACAGAAGACTCCAATGGAAAAATTGCAAAAGCCAACCATAGGCCAAACGTTTGGAAAGATTTTTAATAAATTCTAAGGGAAACAATGAAACTACAGGGGATCATAAAAATTCTTAGTACAACTTAATAAACCCACAATAGCTTTATTGCTATTATTCAGGAAGTAATTGACTGTTACTACTACATTACTCCTGAATATTTAACAAATTATCTTGGCTTCTCTGGCAAAGCCGCAGACTGCAAAAGACCCAAAAGCTTTTAAAGGTTTAGTTTCAAACCCAAAAATGAAAATTAGTCCCATAAATTCTCAAGTATCCTAGGTGTTATGACTGTCTTCTTCTTTCAGACGAATCCAATCGTAAGGTATATTAAAAATTGTATTTGATCTTTCAAGCTGTTTCATGGCACTCAGCGGGTGTTGCATGCATCCGTCCAAAAGAAGTTAAATAAAAAGCGCCCATCCATAAAAAAATGTGTCTCACACGAATCCGGGGGGTGAACAAAGGTCTTCTGTAGCGAATCAATGCTTTTTTGTAAGAAAAATATCCCTATTCAAAACGTAATGATCACTTTAATGTAGCTTGCATAATGTAGCATTGTATGCATCCTATACACCTAGGATGACTTGAGGGTGAGTAATTTATGGGCTAATTTTCATTTTTGGGGGAACTAACCCTTTAAGCAATGTATAGAGAGTCTGCATAATTTGACAAGGCTAATGAAGATGAAGGAAAACTTGAAAATGTATCTCTTAACTCTTGGGTTACCTATTTACATTTGACCTAATTGGATCCTTGTAAAGACATACAAGAGGAAGGTAGATTTAATAATTAACTAAATAAATAAACAAACAAACAAACAGCGCTTGTGATTTAAGTTATATTTTACCGGCAGAAGAAACTTTTCTAATCATGCATGATTTGAGTAAGGTTTTCATCATCGTTTTATTCATAAACCGCAATATCTAGTTGATAAACTGAGCAGAGCACTAGAATTTTTTTTTTATAATCACTCAAAATTTTTCTGACTTATGGCTATTTAACTCTCTGCTAACAAATGGTTTGAAGAGACACTTTCCCTGTGAAATTCATTCTGTGTGGTTGCTCGTTTCCAGAGCTTTCCATTCACATTATGTGCATTAAATTAGATATAAGGGTCGATATGGTCCTCTTCACACCATAGCATGATCTAATCTCATCTCATTACACTCCTCCTGTCCTTCTCACACTTTGTCTCGAACATTCTCTCCATCACATCTCTCATATTCACACTCTCCCTCCCTCCTGCTCGCTCTCCTCTTCAAGGATGCAGCATGGAATTGTACAAGTAGAAAGCAGCAATATATGTGACCAGTTACCTGATGAAAGAGCTCAGGACACAAAGAGGAAGCAGAAGTGGAAAAATACCAGCTGACACGGAGACACACACAGACAAACTTCAACACAACACCTGCACCGTCAATTGAACAGGAGGCACATTTCACACAGACGAAACGTAGCCGTTCACCTGTATTTACTGTCCGTCACGCTGTTTCTCTTCATACACATGCCTTCTTTACATCAAAGCATGTTTATCCAAAGCAAACTCATACAAGCATGACTCAACAATAACATCGAGCATAAAATCTGACCCCATCTGCCCCTAAAGTTAAACTGGATACTTTGCATTCTGTATAGATGAAGGAAAATTAAAGGTTTTGTTTAAATATTAAGATACTTCCTCCTATATGGCAGTTTAATGTGCAGAGACAACTAATCTGTTCATAATATGTTATATAAATTAGGATTATTAACCTTTAAATTCACTTACTTGCAAGCTTTATTAATTATTCTATAAAAAATGTTATCGTCAGCTATATCTCTGTCACTATGCCTATGTCTTACGTCGTCCACTGGAATGAGACTCTCTGTACGCACGTACGACAGTTAGCGGATGCTAGAGATTACAGTTTATAAAGTGTTAAATATGGATATTTTTCATACAAAAACGCATTGATTCCTTTATTAACCCCCCGGAGCTGTGTGAGCACTTTTTATGATGGATGGATGCGCTTTATTGGACTTCTTTTGGCCTATTGAAAAATAAAACCCACTCACTGCCATTATAAAGCTTGGAAGAGCCAGGACATTTTTTTATACAACTCCGATGGGATTCGTCTGAGAGAAGAAAGTCATATACACCTAGGATGGCTTGAGGGAGAGTAAATCATGGGGTAATTTTCATTTTTGGGTGAACTAACCCTTTAAGTGTGTCTTTAAGTGTATTCAGACAGATTCATTAATAAATCATTATGGCTGATTTATGAATAGGTTCGACTGATGTTTTGAAAGGAACAGAGTCAGAAGAATGAATTATCAGCAAATCAGACATCCTTTTCATTTAAGCAGTTCATATTTCCAACTATGTTGATTTCTGTGGTTTGCCATAGCAAAAGTAATGTAGTTATTTACTTATTTTTCAAAATATTAAAATATTTCTATTCACTTCAAAAAACATTCATACAGTTTTTATACAAAATTACAATTTTATTTTTTACCAATATCTTTTGTGTTCTGCAGAAGTCATACTGGTTTGTAAGTGAGGGTGAGAAAATGATGACAGATTTCCCATATTTGGGTGAACTATGCCTTTAAGGGCAGCTAAAAGTATACTAATACACTGAAAGACTTGAGTCAGCATCCTCTAAATGGTCTTAAATGGACGAGTCATATTCTGAAAACCATTCTGCAACCTCCTGCCAATGTTATCATAAAGTATGTGTGCCAGTATAGTGTCACGCAGTGCTGACGCTGCCGTTTTGGCAGTTTATTGCTCAGTATACACAGTGTAATTGTGCAGGCGTGGCTGTGATTGAACTGTCATTGCACCTGAGGGGTGACTGGTGTTTGTGACGTCCGTACAAAAGCGAAAAGTGACGCAGTTTCAGCTGAGAGTGTGAAGGCATGATTCAGACTGCAGGCTTTCAGGAACAGGAATGAGGAGAATAGGAATCTTAGACAGCTATGCGACAAACTGAGCTGCAGTCCAACAGATAAAACACACAGTTCCCACACAGACGGCTGCTCGTATAATCACTATATCTCTTACCTGGACAATGTGTTTGTGTGCTCACCTAGCTGTCATCTTTATAACAACAAACAGAGTGATGATATTCAGCCCTGTTGCTGCAGCTCTCATCATTCCACTCCTCCATCTGCACATCATTCCTCCTCTCTGCTATTCTTTCATGTCTTATGCTTGGCCAGCCCTGTAAAACAAGGAAATTATTTTTATAGGACACAATAACATACCACCGAACCCGAGGTGCCACACTTCACACACAAAACATTAAATTCCATCCTATATAAACCTCAGGCAGTGTGTCCAGGCTTTATGCTTAAGAGAGTGTATGTTATTGAGTGACCTTTTGTATGAATCACAGTCTGTTACATAATGTTTAGCATTGACCTACTAAGACTAGAGATTAAAGAAAAAGAACAACAAAAGGAGGACAAATTCAAGTTTATTTGTATATATAGCATTTTACAACACATACTGTTTCTAAGTAGCTTGACATAAAATTCATGTTTCAATGCTACTATCAGGAATTGCTCTGATATTTGTCAAAGATGTATAGAAGCTTGTTTACATCACTGAATAAAAATAAAAATGGCAATTGTGACTTTTTTCCTTGCAACTGTGAGTTATAAAGTCAAAATTGCATGAAATAAACTACTAGTTTTTTTTTTAGCACACTGATGTGAAGTTGCAAGGCAGATCTAATCAATTTCCTGATACTTAGTAGAGATGCACAATATAGGTTCTGTAAGGTCCACGCACTTGGCTGAAGGAAGGTATCCAGTGGTGGATGAAGGTTTCTTGCGTGTTCGGTCTTTTCAGTGCGCAAAGTTATTCAATGTAGGTTTAACTCAAATCTGACTCCATTTTAGTATCTAATCTGACTCCATTTTAGTATGACCTCGAATTTAGGTTGAAAGGTAAATTGGTTGTTTGTCTGTCTCTAATTATTACTATTATTCTGACATTCTGACTATTATTCTAGTTAACTCTTTACTTTATATTTACTCGTTCATTAGGAATCTATGTCGCTCAGGGTGCCTCTACATGGGCCCCACGATCACAAACTCGCCAGTCTGATCATTAGCCAGAGGTTATGACTAATACTATTTAATAGGTCACCCATGCTTACCATTCTTTAAATAGTAGCTTCTGTTAGCCCCCTACGGTACCATGTTTTACAACTTAATTAAAGCTGAGACAATAATCAGTGGTTATGCTAGTACTATTTGTCTAGCCCCCGATAGTTATATAACTACGTACAACTTAACTAAAGCTGAGTCAATAATCAGCGGTTATGCTAGTACTATGAAATATGTTAATATTTCAATAGTATTTTTATCGAGCCCCCCGATAGTTAAAATAACTACGTACAACTTGAATAAAGCTCAAACAATAATCAGCGGTTATGCTAGTACTATTTGCCTAGCCCACGATAATTAAAATAACTACGTATAACTTAATTAAAGCTGAGACAATAACCAGCGGTTATGACCAGTACTATGACTAGCCACCCATAGTTAACGCAACTGAGTACAACTTAACTAAAGTCAAGCAGTTAGTCAGAAATCTATAATCTCACTTGATGTGCGCCATGCTCCATCTAACCTGAGTAAGCAGTAAGCAAAATATCTCTTAACTCTTAAGATCTGTATTATCTTTTAGTCTACATTTGTAAGATTGAGACCATTGTACCAGTTGCATTGAGACATTTCAAATGATACCAGATATGACTGTTAGTTCACTTGCATTGGCATTTTCATGTAATCATTAGAAGGAAGCATGGGTGAAGGGATTTAAAATGAAACAAATGGACAGAAGGGAAGGAAGTCTCCAGCACCACCACTCTGTGGGGTGTCTCGAAGATGCCCGTGTATGTTTGTATTTTCTGTTTCTCAGGAGATCAAAGTATCAGAGTTTCTTTAATCCTTACAGGTACCGCATTGGACGTTCTGATATTGAACATTTAATAGTGCATGCTTATTTTTTCCTTGTGCCATCATCTAGCAATCACTTAAAATGAATCTTTAAAATACTAATAATTTAAAAACACTGTTAACTGTAATTTTTAGCAACTCTTAAAATATCACTTTTGTTGAATTTCAAATTCACATATAGCTTTTAAAACAATTTATTTTAGTGAAAAGTACAAAAATTTAAATACCATTTTGTTGATTATTGGTCATAACATTGACTTATTATCAAGTTTTAATATCTGTATGTCCTTAATACTAAGTCAAAAGAGCCTATGTCCAAAATCCAAATCCAAAGATAGCATCTGTGCACTGATACACACATAATGAAGTCCCTGTAGTGTGAGATGGTGAAATTCTCATTACTGTGGTTATCGCTCAACAACAACAACAACAACAACATTAATCACTGACTTCTTGTGTGGTAACAAATTACAGAAGTTTTCACTGGAGCTCATTAGACAGCGGCCCACCAATTCCCCCCTCTCACACATCATAGTTAATGCAGGGCACAGAAATCTGCAGTTTCCTCAATAGCAGTAGAACATCTCTCGGGACATCATGCAAATTGCTTTCTAAACGCAAGTGAGAAAAATAGCGATTATATTAGCTATTACAGCTCTAAACATAGATTGTGTAACCAGCAGAGGTGAGTGCATGTTGCCGCGTCAGATCAGGGGTTTAATAGTCCTCACTATTCTGTCTGGCATCATTCAAGGCTCCCCATAGACTGTCTGTGTGTACCAAGTGTGTGTAAACGAGTGTACGTGTGTGTGTGGAGGAACTGGAAATGGTAGCTGAAACAGGATGCCATTCCACAAAGGTTAATGGATCTAATTCCTGCATGAGAATCAGAATCAAATGAGACGCAAGATTCTCAGCCAACAATTTCCAATGCACGCACAAACACACACATCAGTAATCAAGTAAGATGTATGGAGATGTGGTGTACCATGTGTGTAATGAAGCTGCTGATCCCCATTAGCATATTTGTCATGATGGTGGAGCTGAGATGCCGCGATTACTGCTGCCGAGAGACAGAGTATCTCTCTTATATAACCACCCATGCAAAGACACACTCAAAAGCACACACTTAGGTCAAGGGAAACTCTAGCTAATGGGTCTCCTCTTCCTACATAATAGGTTCATAGTGCAGAGAGATCAAATGACACTACATAAACGTCCTCGGAGTCTGGATCCATCATCGATAATAATATACTTACAGTACAGAAATAAGCAGCTTATTTTACATTATGCTAGTGCATAAAAGTGTTTGCACATTACAAAGTTTACAATTTTTCAGACAAAAAATTTTGATGATTCATCCTGCATTTCTGTCCATTCACATTTTCTCTAGAATGAGAAACTCCCCCTAATACATATATAATGGAATCATTATGAATTGCTAATCAGGCTGCATTTATTTAATCAAATATTCGTAAAACAGCTATATTGTGAAATGTTATTACAATTTAAAACAAAACTGTTTTAATATATTTTAAAATGTAATTTATTCCAGCTAAATTTTCCGCAGTCATTACTCCAGTCTTCAGTGTCACATGATCCTTCAGAAATAATTCTAATAAGCTGATTTGGTTCTCAAGAAACATTTATTATTATTGACTAAGTGATTAATGTTAAAACCCATTTTGCTGCCTAATAGTTTTGTGATGCATTTTTTCAGGATTATTTGATGAATAAAAAATGAAAAAGAACAGCATTTATTTAAAATGTGTTTGTAACATTATAAACGTCTTTACTGTCACAGTCATCCTTACTGAAGTAATCATTAGGGATGTAACGATTAACCGCGAGCCGGTTAAAATATGTGACGATTCAAATCGGGTGAGATGCTAAACAAATCGCGATTCATTAAGGGGTAGGAGTTTATAAGAATGTATGTCTGAGGGGAAGGGGAAAAAAAAAAAAAAAAAAAAAAAAAAAAAAAAAACAAAAAAAAACAAAAAAAAAAAAAAAAAAAAAAAAGGAAAAAAAAAAAAAAAAAAAAAAAAAAAAAAAAAAAAAAAAAAAAAAAAAAAACAACAAAAAAAAACAAAAAAAAAACAAAAAAAAAAAACAAAAAAAAAAAAAAAAACAAAAAAAAAAAAAAAAAAAAAAAAAAAAAAAAACAAAAAAAAAAAAAAAAAAAAAAAAAAAAAAAAAAAAAAAAAAAAAAAAAAAAAAAAAAAAAAAAAAAAAAAAAAAAAAAAAAAAAAAAAAAAAAAAAAAAACAAAAAAAAAAAAAACAAAAAAAAAAAAAAAAAATAAAAAACAAAAAAAAAAAAAAAAAAAAAAAAAAAAAAAAAAAAAAAAAAAAAAAAACAAAAAAAAAAAAAAAAAAAAAAAAAAAAACAAAAAAAAAAAAAAAAAAAAAAAACAAAAAAAAAAAAACAAAAAAAACGGGGGGGGGAAAAAAAAAAAAAAAAAAAAAAAAAAAAAAAAAAAAAAAAAAAAAAAAAAAAAAAAAAAAAAAAAAAAACAGTAAAAAAAAAAAAAAAAAAAAAAAAAAAAAAAAAAAAAAAAAAAAAAAAAAAAAAAAAAAAAACAAAAAAAAAAACAAAAAAAAAAAAAAAAAAAAAAAAAAAAAAAAAAAAAAAAAAAAAAAAAAAAAAAAAAAAAAAAAAAAAAACTTCTTCGTTAGAAAAGTTTAGATGGATTCTTTCTTTTCATCTTGCTCTGTATAATGCATATTAAAGTTTTAAGGCAGCGCTGCTTTGTTACAGCGGAAAACAAGGAAACGCTTTAAGCGCCACTTGCTGGCAGAGAGTGAATTTGCGTCTCGTTCAGCTCGTCTGCTGTTTGTTTCATGCAGATATTTTTATTTATAGTTTCACAAAATTGAAGTCAAACCATTCTGTTTTTGCTTTTCGGAATTATACAATTTAATTTAGATTAAAAACTGATCATGTTGCATGTATGCAGAATCTTTGTTTGGATCGTGTTTAAAATGCAGTGGTTGCCTCTAATTTTTAATGGAAAGAGCACTGACAAAGCCTTATTTTGTTTATATGAAGATATTTATTTATTTGTGTTAATTATTTGATTTGATGCTTGTTTTAAAATTTCAATTTAGTTTTGTTTATTTACATTTACATTATATTTAAATTTGGTAATTTAGCAGACACTGTTATCCAAGGCGACTACAAATGAGGACAATAGAAGCAATCAAAAACCAACAAAAGAACAATAATATGAAAGTGCTATATTAGTATATTATTATAATATTATATATCAATTTCACAAAGAAACGTGCAGCATTTTGCCAAGCAATAATAAAAGGACACATTAAATTTATAATTTGTCTTAAATCTCATTTTGTTAAAAAAAATTATTATAATTAAAGGGGTCATATGAGGCTGCGGTTTTTTATAAAAATCATATTTGGTGTAACAGAATATGTTTGACATGCTTTAATGTTCAAAAAAACACATTTTATATTTCAAATACTGTACATTATTATAGGTCCTCTATGCCCAGCCTCTCTCAAACAATTAGTTTTCTACAAAGTCCCTCCTTCAGACAAGCACAGTCTGCTCTGATTGGCCAGTGACCCAGTGCATTAAGTGGCCGAACACAGCAAGCACTCGTCGGAAAAGTAACGCCCCTTACCATAATCACGAGATTCATCTTTCAAAATAAATGTAAAGACAGTAAATAATGTCATTAGTTTTACCATCAGTTCAAACACGAAAGGGGAACAGACACAGTAATGATGCAGTACACAAGACGCGGGCGGTTAAGACAGCTGACTCCACTTTGATGTGATGCTGTCTCTCTATCTCTCTCTCTCTCTCTCACACAAACACACACACACACACAATGCGCAAAACTCTGCATTTGAACAGTCAATAGCAAATACTTAAACTAATAACAAAACATACAGTAGCTGATTCAGAAGCGCCAGATTGTCATAGCAAAGTCAGAATTACCTTCTCTCTTAGGTTCACGAAACGGTCGTCCATAAAATGCATTGCTGTTCTGTTGGAAGTAATCTTAAAGATTCCTAAATGCACCTTTTACAAAGTCTTGATTTTGTTTTGGGGTTGTACTAGAACAGGCTCTTATACTAGGTTATTCGAAAAACACATTATTCTTCACATATTTTACATTATTACAACAACACCTCTCTCCCCAATCTGGCATGAACAGCTCGAATAGTTCCTGAATCAAATGAAAGCCCGCCTTCTGAAATACAAAATGTGCGGTTGTGATTGTTCTTATCGGGCCAGGTGTGTGGTGATTGGTACAATCGGGAAAAAAATGATTGTAACCACTTTAAGTTCGTCTGCCTTGTGAAAGCTAGCGAGTCTCAGACATAGTGATAACAGTCGTGGCCTTCTCTAGTGCAGCTCAACCAGGTCTCGTCCCATTCGCCAGTATTTTGTGATATCACAAATCCCAGAAAAAAATGCGTTGTAGTCCAAACGAGCCGTTCGTTGTACTTTTTGAAAAGTGATTTCTGTTAAATAAAATATTCCTTTTGAATTGGACTTGGAGCTTTGGTAACTTTGCAGATCTTTTTTATGCTCAACCAGCAACATTACAGACTAACTAAAGTGAAAAAGTCAAAAAGCATAATAGCACTCCTTTAAAGATTCCTAAATGCATATACTTTCGGAAGGCCAAATAAAGTGCTTTTGCTTTCGCCTAGAAACACACAGCGTCTCCCTGACATGGCTGCTTCAACACTAACTGCGGTTACTGAAACCACGCCTTCTTTCTCTGCGTGAACATTTGGGCGCATTATGCAAATATTCCCACATAGTGACCTAGATATGTGGGGGCGTGTTAGAACGAGCTGTTTTAGGAGGGCGTGGATGAGTCTTAATTTTTAAATAGAATATCTCTTTGGGTTGAGACTTTAGTCTTTGCAACTTCAGGGTTCTTATGTATGCACAACCAGCTTGTAACACTCCAAAGAGAAAGGAAAACTTGAAATCGCATCATATGACCCCTTTAAAATGTGATATGGTCACTCAAAGTGCCCTAGTAAATTTAAGATATTACAAAGAAGGATTTTCTACTATGTTGAAAGACAGTTAATTTTATAGCTGTCTTGATGAATGAATAGTGGGAGAGCACAAGATAACCTAAAATTAACCAGGCAAAGAGCCTGTCATGCAGACGTCCTGTGGAAACTCCACAGACTCCAAGACGCATTACATTCTTTGCACATTACGCTACGCTAAAAGGAAAACCACCTGATACTCCATTTGCTGTAGTGAATAAACTGTCTCCATGACAACAGTTGCATTCCAGTAACATAATCTATGAAAAATAAGAGGTCAAATACATTCTGATGGTGGCTCTCAAGGTAATGTATTTTTTCTAATATTGACTAAGGTGGCCCAAACCTATTTTTTCCCTCACATGTGACACGGATCTCTTTTTTTTTGGACAGTGTGAACAATGAGAAAAAAATCACAATGAATATGAATTTTAAAGCACAATCTCTGCCAGTTCCATATGTAAAAGTAATTCTGATATCAAAAATCTTGCAATTGAACATTTGCTGTAACGGCCTACTTGGTGTGAATAATAATTTATGTAATACATACCACTACAGAAAGTATTGCACAGAAAGGACCAAAAAATGAAATAAACACAACAATAATGATTATTATTATATTAATTTATTAATAAAATTTACTCTTTTTTTTGGGCCCCTTGCTGGGCAATACTTCCTATAGTGGAATATTTATTATATTATAGGCATTATATATTCTCAAACATGACACTTGTTTTAACAAGTGATAACTTCTGATTTTGTAACAAAATATGATGATATATTAAATTTGCTGAAAACACTGGTCTAGGAGTGTCACCTGTTTAGAAGAGTGTCTGATATGGCCCACATTTAAAAGTCATGAACAACCTCTAACAGACATAGGCTTCTGTTGGCAATGCAAAAGAACTACACAGTAGGACATCTCTCTATATTCAGACTCCCGGCAGAGCCAAGAGATATGCGCAAACAAGTTTGACTTTGTTTTGGTAACACGTGCAGAGCCAGGCATTCAAATACTTCTGCCAAACTCATGCATGGGTCAGATCAAACAACTGACAGTCGATCTATATCATCTACTGTAGCACAGTAAATCCAGCCCAGAGCATCACATTACTGGAGTATAACCAACAAGACCAGACAGAACAGAGCAATGACACCGCAGTCACTAATGAAAGTTGTGTGTGATAGATAGCGAGAGTGGTACCTGTTAATATTAGCTGTATTATTTTTGCTTTTAGTAGCTTTACTAATTGAAATTTAGAGAAGCTACAGATTCAAGAGTATATCTCCTCCAGCAATGCTATAAGATAATCAGAATGCTAGTAATACCACTTGTCGAAATATGCTTACTTTATTACTGGAAAAGGGTTTGATGATCTATTAAGCATATGTACAAACAAACCATGAACAAACCTTCATGGAGTTTGGCATTTCCCATAATGTCTGTGCTTTGTGTGATCGCTGTGACATTTGTCTACAGGCTACAGTTTGTTGGAATTCAAAAGGTGGATCTAATGTGATGAAAGGGCTGTCGTTTAGTTGGATGTTTTGCCGTAATACCTGACTCATTCAACAACACTGTCAGTAAGAGGGATTAAAAAGTCTTCAATGTGAGGACTACCGGAAACTACCCTCTTTTTTTTGCAGTTAAAATATTAATGCCAGCTCTTGTTGAATCAACAACTCTGCCTGGCATCCAGTGGTTTGCTCATTATTGCCTGAGAGCACCATTAAAAAGAGTGATGCCGAGCCTTCGACACCTCGCTGTGGTTTTATGCATACAGCTCAGTGAACAGACTTACAAGAAATAGAGTTTGGCTGCCTTCAGGGAAAGCTAAATATAGAATGTGATTGCTCTCATTGCCTATTAAGTGTTTCAAATATATTTTGGCTATTATTTGGGAATATATATATATATATATATATATATATATAAAAAGATACTGTAACATAAAAGTTTCCTTAAAGTCCCCATGAAATCAAAATTAAAGTTAGTATCAATATGTTAGTCTTAAAGGGTTCATATGATGCTGCTAAAAAGAAATTATGTTGTGTATTTGGTGTAATAAAATGAGTTTATGCAGTTTAAGGTTCAAAAAAACACATTAGTTTTCACATAATGTACATTATTGTTTCGCCTCTATGCCCCGCCTTTCTGAAACGTGTCAATTTTTACAAAGCTCATCGGTCTGAAAAGCAAGGTGTGCTCTGATTGGCCAGCTATCCAGTGCGTTGTGAATGGCCGAATACCTCAAGTGTGACAGAAATGTTACGCCCCTCACCAAACTGTTGATGCCGTGTCCCGGCCGGAACAACGAGACAAAAACATTAAAACCCATTATAAAGGAGGCATTTGTTGCATCCAGTGGCGACATAATTACAGATTATAATGACTTCTGTCTTTTATGATGCATCGTGCCGCGTAAACATAAAACCATGTGTGTGCAAAAAAGAGGGTCGTTTCCGGTAGTCCTCACATTGAAGACTTTTTAATCCCTTTTACTGACAGTGTTGTTGAATGAGTCAGGTATTACGGCAAAACATCCAACTAAACAACAGCCCTTTCATCACATTAGATCCACCTTTTGAATTCCAACAAACTGTAGCCTGTAGACAAATGTCACAGCGATCACACAAAGCACAGACATTATGGGAAATGTCTGCACTTGTGATCGGAGAAATTACAAAAACTACAAGCGCTACTCCACACTGCCCAAAAAACTCGCGTTTGAATCGTCAGGGGCAAATCCTTTAAATATAAAAAAAAACATAGGGATGCACGATAATCGCATGCGATATTAACGTGCTCTTGTCAGTGAAGCCGGTTCTTTAATCAGCGGTAAATATCCATCACGTGCGGGCTTTCACATTCAGCAGCATTAACTACACAGAGCCGTTGTTCAAGCGGGAGCGCAAAAATCGCCGCGAAATGAGGTGGTTTTGCTTGCGTGAGCGGATGGGTTGAGTAGCAGAAGAGGCGGCGGGCTTGAGAACGGCGCGGCCGACGGATTCGACGAAGGAGCGGCCAGCGGGCTTGCGGCAACCACAAGTGACAACCCCGGGCTGGACTCCGCTCCGTCCACAGTGAAAGCCGATCCGGCGATCCAAAGCGCAAAGTTGAAGTATTTCCTCAGCGACCAGCACGGATCAGTCGAGGCATGATGAAGTGAATCGTCCTTTGGAAGGCCAAACAAGTAGTTTCGCTTTCACAAAGAAACACACAGCGCCTTCACGACATGGTGGCGGCGGCAACAACAATACTACAGCGAGAATAAAAGTTACCCCTTCTTTCTTTGTGTGAACATTTGGGCGGCGTTATGCAAATCTTCCCACATCGTGACGTAGACCTGTGGGGGCGTGTTAGAACGAGACGTTTAAGGTAGGCGTGGCCGACTCTGAAATTTTATAAAGAATATCTCTTTGGATTTAGACTTTACAGATCTTTGGAACCTTTCCAGATCTTCTACACCAAGAGCTTGTAACACTCACTGAGCGAAAGGAAAATTTTAACGCATAATAGGACCCCTTTAAGGTTATCTATAAGGCAGTGTGCTCCAAAACAGTGACAAAATTTGCATTTAGAAGATATAAGCATTCAAAGCTTGCAGTTCGTCACTTCCGCCAAACGGCACGTACATTTTTTTGACGTCACATCGTACTTCAAACTTTCTGTCCAATCAAATGCTCACTAGAATCCGAAGCGCCCGCCCCCTACACTATAAAATAGACGCTGAAGCCGCGGCTGAAATCGGTCACCACAGAATTAGTATTTTCTGTACAGTGAACGGCACGCAGTGCACTATATAGTGGACAGGGAACGATTCAAACAGTGTAAACATGCTTTCCATTGAGGAAAAAAAAAAAGTCTGGTTTCGCGCTGTGTCACGCTACCCACCGCACCATACACTCTGCTCCGGACCAGAGACACGATAGCACGGAGCGGATAACACATGCGCGAGTCGTGGTTGAGTCGGCGCAGACCACAAACGTATCGGAGCTATGAATTTATACAAAGAAGGATATATTTATAGCAATATGAATGAGATGTGGATAGGCATACCCGTGCAAAATACGGTTTACGGAGCTCACCGGCTCTAGCCCAAGCTGTGATATAAACGAATGCTATTGGCTATTTTAAAAAGGGCGGTCGGCTTGATATGTCCCACAGCACACCAGAGCCCCAGGAAAGAGAAGTTGAGTCAAAAAACGCTTGATCGTCACGTGATTCATGTAGACTTCAAATAGTTCCAGGAAGTTCATAGCGGACAATTGAAATACATTGAGTTGGAGGGACAGAACTGTGATTTTTGGTAATTAGTAGACAATAAAATAATTTATTTACATTATTTATAAAATAATGTATATGTAGTATATATATAGATGTAGTTATATTAGTGTTGTTTTTAAAAGATAAAATCCTCTAATAGTTGAGGATTAATGTGGTCAGCTATCCGTACCTGCCTTGTTAACATATTTTAGGCTTTAGTTACCATGGTAAAAGTCCGTGTTTGCTATATAAACGACATCGTGGTCTTCTGACAAGGTAACTTCAGCCCTATATCAATATATATATGTGTGTGTGTGTGTGTTCTTACAACTTGCTTGTTAGTCAAGTTCAATCACAAATATACCTGTTCATTGTCGCTTTACTAATCTCATTGTAAATGTTAAGTTTGTTGTCTTAAAAAATTCGTTCCAAATAAATGAAGATATTTTATTAAGTGAAAACTAATCTTGTTCAATGTTTTTGATTCTTGTGTACCCCTCAGTTATTAATATATAAAAATATGTTTGTAGTATATTCCAATTTAAAACAACTTAAAACATTTGTACACATTTAATCATATATTTTATGTATGTTGACTTTTGTTATGCACTTATTTACAGCAATCGATTTATACATTTATAATAAACTATCAAGCATGTTGTCCTTGAACAGTCCCCAGTATAGTTTGCTGTGCTGCATGGGAGTGCTCCAGTCACTCACAGAAAGGAATGTGAATGTATGGTTTCCCTACTGATCTGGAGAGGAGAAAAAAAAATGATGCATCAAGTTTTGTTCAATTCACATTTATTTGTATAGCACTTTTTAATATACACATTGTTTTAAAGCAGCTACACTACAGAAAATTAATGTTTCTACATTACGAATAAGAGTTCTGTTAACAGGTGTAACTGTGCCAAAGTAACGTTCATATGGCAGAAATGTTCTAAAATAGGCTATACAAATCATGCAGTTAAGTAACGGTCATGTATTCAGAAACAGTTAAATATATACAGAAACAATGAACAAATTAAAGCAATGGTTACATGACGTGATCATGTTGATTACAATCCAAGGAAAATGTAGCAGTTTTGTATGTTTATTCAGAGTCAGCTTCATCTGAAGTCCTCTCAAGGGTGGGCGTCATCTCTTCACAGGTGTTGGGTCATCTGAAGTCTTCGTAAGAGGCTGGATATAGTCAGCAGGAGCAATCTATAGATTACACCAACAAAATGTGATGTAATCATACTAGGGAACTGTCACTTTTTCACAAAGAGCAGGGAAAGACTTGCCAAAACCAGTGAAGAGACTCATTGGGAGGTTGATGTCTCTTTACAGGGAGTCTTCAGGTGGTTCTTGTTCTGATAGAGAAGGAGAAAAACAAGAGAAATGGTTAAGTGATGCTCCATCACATTGCAGTCCTGTGCATCTGCTCCTTCAACACAGTGCTTCTTTAGTAGCCAAGACGTTTAAGTATAAAATACAGTAATAATGTACAGGTTTACTGTAATTACTTCTATAATATAGTAATGGTATATAATCCATTTTGGACATTTAGCCTAGCATGATTCTGAAATGAAAACTGCTCACCTACATTAAACTTTTCATTCTCACTTTGGTCCATCTGCATCCTTTGCAATATATCTAAGTCTATTTAATAACTCCCCACCAGCAAAATCACTTTTAAATTATACAACGATGGATGAAACTGCATGAAGAGAACAAATAACATCCTGTAAATCTACTAATTAAGTGAGGAATAATCTAATAATAATCTGTTTTAATGCACAGGGTAATTTGATTAGCTGTGCTGATAATAATCAATTTTGTTCTATAATGTCTTACCTTTTAAAAGTTCATCACAGCGGTCTCTTCTGCTGCATCTCTACGGCGCTGATAGTATGAGCGCTAACTTCCGGGAACTATTGAGCGGCTCCACGATCCGCCATTGCTGTAAAAAACTGGTCCATTGGAGTGACCGGAGTTGTCACAACTCTCTCTCTATACAGCTCTGGTCCTGCCCTGTCTTCCTCTTTCAGTTTTAAATTTTATTTTTTTTTTTTTTTTTTTTTTTTTTTGTTTTTTTAAAAGACGTCAACAGAGTAACGCTGCGTGTTTCTAAGCATTTCAGGGGACCTTTAACATTCTTTAATGTAAAGGCATATTTTTAATGATGCTTTACTGATATATGCATGCCATTTACTTAACCAATCAATGCAAGTAGTGTTAATTTTGTCAGCCATTTTTAATTTAGTCTTAGTCTTTTAAATTAGTCTTAGTCCTGTCAAGTGTACTTTTTAGTTCATATCATATTTAGTCAACCTTGTCCTGTTTTTGTTTAGTCAAGATTTAGTCGACTAAATGTCTGAGCCTTTTAGTTTTAGACAATGAAAACAATTTTCGCCATGCTGTATACTGGTTAAACCGATATAAAAAAATATTTTTGCTCAATTGTAATCGCAATGATTGTTGTCATTTGAGAAATTTATTTTCAAATCTCAGAGCCTTTCAGTGTCAAACACATGTGAGCTACATTTCCTTGAAATGGAAGCAGACAGAGAGAGAAAGAGCTGAAATGGAAGAACAGGATGAGTGCTGATCACTATTACTAACACTATTCCTTCTATTACCTCCACTTCTTGAGGCTGTGTCTACGCAAAAACAATAGCTAAAGTCACAAAGGTATAGCCTAACATGAACCAGGTTCCTTAGCTATGGCAGTTGCTATGGTAAATCCCCAAATCCTGCTATTCTTAGGTCAGCTATCAGTGCTGAAAACATTTGTTTGGTTGTATGTATGTAGAGCACGTTAAGACAGATAGCCCCTGCAGCCAGTCTGGTTCACTGCCCGTGAAGCCATTATACTTCAAACAGGACATCAAATAAAAGAGGACCTGCACATGCTCACACACACAAAATAAGCAGGGTGACAGATGACCTTGATGTGCATTAAATCACACTGAATCACACAAGGACAGACCACTAACTTTTCATATCACTGTAAGATGATAAGGTGTACAGTGGGTACGGAAAGTATTCAGACCCCCTTAAATTTTTCACTCTTTGTTATATTGCAGCCATTTGCTAAAATCATTTAAGTTAATTTTTTTCCCTCAATGTACACACAGCACCCCATATTGACAGAAAAGAATTGTTGACATTTTTGCAGATTTATTAAAAAAGAAAACTGAAATCACATGGTCTAAGTATTCAGACCCTTTGCTGTGACACTCATATATTTAACTCAGGTGCTGTCCATTTCTTCTGATCATCCTTGAGATGGTTCTACACCTTCATTTGAGTCCAGCTGTGTTTGATTATACTGATTGGAATTGATTAGGAAAGCCACACACCTGTCTATATAAGACCTTACAGCTCACAGTGCATGTCAGAGCAAATTATAATCATGAGGTCAAAGGAACTGCCTGAAGAGCTCAGAGACAGAATTGTGGCAAGGCACAGATCTGGCCAAGGTTACAAAAAAATTTCTGCTGCACCTAAGGTTCCCAAGAGCACAGTGGCCTCAATTCCTTAAATGGAAGACGTTTGGGAAGAACAGAACCCTTCCTAGAGCTGGCCATCAGGCCAAACTGAGCTATCGGGGGAGAAAAACCTTGGTGAGAGAGGTAAAGAAGAACACAAAGATCACTGCGGCTGTGCTCCAGAGATGCAGTCGGGAGATGGAAGAAAGCTGTAGAAAGTCAACCATCACTGCAACCCTCCACCAGCCGGGGCTTTATGACAGAGTGGCCCGAAGGAAGCCTCTCCTCAATGCAAGACACATGAAAGCCAGCATGGAGTTTACTAAAAAACACCTGAAGGACTCCAAGATGGTGAGAAATAAGATTTCTCTTGCTTTTCTTTAGTCTGATGAGACCAAGATAGAACTTTTTGGCCTTCATTTTAAGCGGTATGTGTGGAGAAAACCAGAAACTGCACATCACCTGTCCAATACAGTCCCAACAGTGAAGCATGGTGGTGGCAGCATCATGCTGTGGGGGTGTTTTCCAGCTGCAGGGACAGGACGACTGGTTGCAATCGAGGGAAAGATGAATGCGCCAAGTACAGGGATATCCTGGACGAAAAAACCTTCTCCAGAGTGCTCAGGAACTCAGACTGCGCCGAAGGTTTACATTCCAACAAGACAATGACCCTAAGTACACAGCTAAAATAACGAAGGAGGGGCTTCACAACAACTCTGTGACTGTTCTTGAATGGCCCAGCCAGAGCCCTGACTTAACCCAATTGAGCATCTCTGGAGAGAGACCTAAAACGTTGCCACCAACGTTACCATCAAACCTGACAGAAACTGGAGAGGAGAGGATCTGCAAGGAGGAAGGGCAGAGGATCCCCAAATCCAGGTGTGAAAACTTGTTGCATCTTTCCCAAAAAGACTCAGGGCTGTATTAGATCAAAAGGGTGCTTCTACTAAATACTGAGCCAAAGGGTCTGAATACTTAGGACCATGTGATATTTCAGTTTTTCTTTTTAATAAATCTGCAAAAATTTCAACAATTCTGTTTTTCTGTCAATATGGGGTGATGTGTGTACATTAAGGAGGGCAAAAAAAAATTAACTTAAATATTTTAGCAAATGGCTGCAATATAACAGAGAGTGAAAAATTTAAGGGGGTCTGAATACTTTCCGTACCCACTGTAAAACTGAAAAGAAAGTCATATTGTACCACCTAAATAAAAGAAACAATTTGATTTTGCATAAAGACAGTACATTTTTGCAACATTACTGTAGAAATGATTTTCTTTACTGTATTATAGTAGTGAAGATTGATTACATTAAAGGAATAGTTCACCAAAAGTTACCAATTGCTAAACTAGAAAATACGGTTGATTGAGTTAAAACACTTTATGAGGGATTTGTTTCTTACGACATGCAGCTTTTCACTTCACAATACAATAATTGATGCACTGGAGTCATGTGGATTACTAGTGGATCATTGTGATGTTTTTAGCAGCTGTTTGAACTCTCATCATGACGGCACCCATTCACTGCAGAGGATCTATTGGTGAGCAAGTGATGTAATGCTAAATTTCTTCTGAAGTAGAACAACCTCATCTTAGAAGGCCTGAGAGTTTCCTCAAATTAGAATTTTTGGTGAACTATTTCTTTAAATTAATATTACTTTTTGGGAAAATGTGATTAACTCATGAAAATTATGGAACAATGCAAAAAAAAAAGTAATTTAAGAAAAACATAATTTTATACATTTCATTTGATTTTGGTGATAAAACATGCTCCCCATTTCTTCATGTGATTCCCACAGAAGTAATTCCAAACACTGTGAGACTAGACAGACCTGTCATTAGAATATGCTTCTGCAAGACTAAAGGATAGTCTTTATCTCTGTCCTCTAACCCTGTCAGCATCTTTCCATGTGTTATTATGCGTGTTCTGTCATCTCTGTCATGCTGTCCGTCCTACCAAACATGTCTGGCTGGTCAACAAAATTTTGGTTTGTAAGGATTATCTGCTTCTTAAAGGGATAGTTCACCCAAAAATGAAAATTAGGTAATCATTTACTCACTCGTGGTGTTCTAATGCCGTATGCCCTTATTTTTCATACCACAAAAGGAGATTTTTTTTTTTAATGTCCCACACGTGCTTGTCCATATGATGGCAGTGTATGGAGATCATATGGGGGAAGGGGGAATAATCTTGACCTTTAACCTATTTCCAACTCCCTCCTGACTCTGTGATGCCTGAATATTGTTGTTAATTTAAAACAATAGACAGAAATGTCCTGGAATTTTTTACCAGGAAAAAAAACAAGATCACGGAAGGACAAAATGCAAGGTAGGTGGGGTGTTTTCAGTTACAATTAACAATTTAATGATGCTGTATTTTTACAAAAGTAAACACACTCTCACAGATTACTGCTCGAGCCCAATAAAGCAGGGGGAAGCATCCAGCATTTCTGTTAAAGGAAGAGAAATATTTCCCTTGAGCTTAATATTGTGCTTAAATTAGTCTAGTAGCATAAAATCATACCAGATAAGACAAGAATGATATGAAAACAGTGGAAGCTGTGGAAACATAAAGAAGCATAAATGAACCACATACTGAGGTGTGTTTCTGTTTGATTTATGACAGGAACTCCACTGTCAATAACAAAAACAGCACATACTACAGGAAAAGGAGTCAGACAACATTCAGTATAAGACTGCAAAACACTCACTTTATTCTCTCTATTGACGGCTTAATAGTTCAAGATCTCACTTGATAACATAAAAAGTGGGCTGACTAGGAAGACAGTAACTACCGTAGACAGTGTTGTTATTGTTAACTAAAACATTTTTTCAATTATTTTTGTTAAAAAAAAAACGGGAAAAAAAAGCTGAAATAACATCTCTCTATATATACACTACCGTTCAAAAGTTTGGGATCAGTAAGACTTGTAATGTTTTTTAAAGAAATCTCTTATGCTCATCAAGGCTGCATTTATTTGATCAAAAATACAGAAAAAAACCTTTATCTTGGAAAAGTTATTACAATATAAAATAATGGTTTCTATTTTAATATCCTTTAAAATATCATTTATTTCTGTGATGCAAAGCTGAATTTCCATCAGCCATTACTCCAGTATAAAGTTTCACATGATCCTTAAGACATGCTGATTTATTATTAGGATTATCAATGTTGGCAACAGTTGTGCTGCCAAATATTTTTTGGGAAACGGTGATACTTTTTTCAGGATTCTTTGATGAATAAAATGCTAAAAAGAATAGCCTTCACGTTAATTCATCAAGATAAACTTAAAATTTAGAAATGTTGCCTTGGCAAGTAACTGAAAATTGTGTCTAAAATTACTAAAACTGAAAAAAAAGCAAAAAAAAAGTTAAATATAAAAAATAAATTATAACAAAAATTACAAAAAAAGACATACAATTACTAAAAATAAAAATAGAACTGAAAATGTAAAAATAAAAGCTAATTCAAAATATTAATAAATACTGTAACAGTATATAAATAATATTAAATAGCACTGCTAGCAAGTTAAGAACTTGCCCATCATTACACAGGGACCGCCAAACTATTTAGTGCCAGCTATATAACACATAGTATTTCACATATAGCCAGCTGAGTTGAGCAAATTATGATCAATGTTTATTCAAGTGATATGGTGTAAGTTTCAAACCTTTACCACCTCAGTCAGAGTTAACAGCATCAACATAAATGGACCAAACATGTTGGGTTATTTTTTTAACTCAAATACTGGGTTCAGCATGTTGAGTTATTTTATTGGGTGAATTTTTATATTTTTTACCCAGGTGCTGGGTAGTTTTTCTGTAACTCAGCAGCTGGGCCATTTTTTACCATCAATACAAATGATTAACCCCGTCACACACCTACCCAGCGCTGGGTCAATGTAATCAAAGTCCTTAGTGTAACCCAATGTTGGGTAGTCTGTGCCAACCCGGTTAAAATTTAATACTGTCAGTGGTCATTTTCTGTTCTGTCCTGGCAGAAAACTTCCTGAATGAAATTAATATACTAAATGTTTTTAACCCAGTATTTTTTAAAGTACACTCTCTTCCTGCATGAGAACATCCAACAACGTCTTAAAATAACAACAACAAAAAAAACCAAGGGTGACTGAAAGCTCCATGTATGTCAGAACTATCTGTCTGGCACTTATGACAGCTACGTTCATGCAACTGCAAGATATCCAAGGGTTATAAAGAACCATAGCGATTTTAATGAGAAGTCAGTTAGGGATTGGACAATGAAACTGGAGACATTTTACGATGAAAGCAGTTCTCCTGGAACATACTGTCCATACTGTCCAAACATTTTCATTTATTTCATTTAACTGTGTCCTGCACTCTCCTAACAACCAAAATGATTTATGTAGACACCAAACACATATATCTACAAGATGGGACGTTAGAGAACAGAAACTTGGAAGTAGAAACCGATACACGTGTCAAATTAACGGTTCATGGAGTTGAGTGACCTCCAGAGATTGAGTAAAAATAAATTAGGAAGCAGCTTAAATAAGCAGCCGCAAAAGGAATATAGTACAGAATGTCAAATACGAGAGTGTGACTGACAAGAATGTGATGATCAATTTAACATGAACCGTTAAGATGTAGTTGTTTGAAGATGTTTATGTGTATCTGGTACGTGTGAGAGAGAGACTCTGTGGAGATGAAGCAGTAGCTTTGGGATTTGGCTGACCGGTCTTTAGTTACGCAATATCAGTTCCCAAAATGTGTTTGTGTGTATTTGTGTGAGTGTGTGTTAAATGTGAATCATTAGACTCTAAAGACATGTTTGCACATGTTGCACAGGTGGGTCCGTTATATAAACAGTAGGGATGCACGGATATGAAAATTTTGGCCGATACCGATACCGCTATGGTGGCAGCTATAAAAAGTCTATATCCAAATTGTTATATACTTTTGAGAGCCTGATTACAAAAAAGGTCTCATCATTAAAAGCCACATCCCAAACACTTCAACATAAGCAGCCTAGTTTGAACGGTGTACGTTTTAAAAATATTTTTACTCTCCCATTACCAAATTTAGTCATAAAAAAGTCTTACAAATAAATAAAATAATGCATAAATAATGCAAACAAGTCACTGGACATCATTACACGTGTAAAGAATCAAAATGAATGCGCCATAGATCAATAAAACGTATTAGCCTCTGCTCGGACAATAATTAAATGATTTTAATTACTAAACCATACTGTTGATGAAAATAATAAGAGAAAAATACAAGTGGTTGTTGTTATTAATAATGTATCAATGATTTTGAAAAAGTAACAAATTAATACCACTGTTTTAAATAGCAGCCGTTGAGCTGCGCGTGCTGAAGCTGAAGAGCTGAATGAACATGGTAAACTGAAGCGTTTTGCTGGCAGCTTATTTAACTCAAGGAAATTAGATCCTGAGATTAATATTAATACAACATAAACATAATATTACAACTTATATATGTACAAAATGATGCAGTTATTGCGTGCTATAGTCAGAATGTGTGATCCTGTTGTGGATGCGCTCTTCCCATATCAACGCGCTGAAACACAGCAACTAAACAAAGAATGCACAACGTTTTATTATAATAATGTTCCCATTAGAATGTTATATACACGACATTACCAATCATAGTTATTAATGTTGTGCACTACTGTTTGAGCTGCGTGCGCTGAGCTAAAGACGATCACCGGTAAACTGAAGCGCTCTTTTAACTTAACCAAACGCATTCTATATGAGATAAATCAGATATACATCAAATAAACACAATATTACAATGTACAATTGCACAAAAGGCTGCAAACGAACAGCGCACATCTGAAGTGTCTCTGAAGGAAATAATGCATTATTTATCGGCTTTAAGATATCGGCCAAATTTTCTTATCAGGCCGATACCGATAACAGAAAAAATGAGCATTTATCGGCCGATACCGATATGGTGCCCGATATATCGTGCATCCCTACTATAAACAAGTGAAACTACATGACACACTACAAGTCTAGAGCTTTCTGTAATGGTTTCAATTTTGATTAACTAGAATGATGCATTTCACAGAACTGAACCAATTCAAAAAATTATTTCTACTGATTTAAGATTATACATGATCACAATAACATCAGAGACAACATATACACATCTCTGTACATAATGAAAACAGAAGAAAATAAGAAAATAATGGAATTTAAAAAAAAAAAAGTTCACCAAAAAATGAAATTTGCCTTAAATGTACTCCAAATACAGCATTTACATTTTGTACTTCGGTAGAGCAAAGTTAAAGTTTAAACACATAAGATGGATTTGTTTGTTACAAACATGCAGTTTTTCATTTCACAAGACATTAACTGATGGATTGGTGTGGTGTGGATTACTTGTGGATTATTTTACCAGCTGTTTGCAGAGGATCCATTGGTGAGAAAGTGATGTAATGTTAAGTTTCCAAATCAGTGTGCAGATGAATAAACAAATTCATCTACATCTTGAATGGCCTGAGGGTGAGTAAATCCTAAGCAAATTTTCATTTTTCGGTGAACTACTCCTTTAACTCCTAATAGTAACTCCTAATATATAAGTAAAGTGGTTATATGATGATTTAAATTTTTCCTTTCTCTTTGAAGTGTTACAAGCTCTTGGTGCATAAAGACGATCTGTAAAGTTGCAAAGACTAAAGTCTCAAATCAAAAGAGATATTCTTTATAAAAGTTAAGAGTCAACCACGCCTACCTAAAACGGCTCGTTCAAACACGCCCCAACATACCTACGTCGCTATGTTGGAAGATTTGCATAACGCCACCCAAATGTTAACGCAAAGAAAGAAGGCGTAACTTTATTGTTGCTGCCATGTCGTGGAGACCTTTTGTGTTTCGTTGTGAAAGTGAAACTACTTTGTTTGGCCTTCCAAAAGAGGACGATATCGCTTCATCATGCCTCGAGCTGATCCGTGCTGGTCACTGAGGAAATACTTCAACTTCGCACTGTGGATCGCCGGATCGGCTTTCAACGTGGACGAAGCGGAGTCCAGCCCGGGGTCGTCACATGTGGTTGCCGCAAGCACGCCGGCCGCGCCATTCTCAAGCCCGCCCGCCTCTGCTCACTCAAGGCCACCGTGCGTGACGCTGTGTGTTTCGTTGTGAAAACAAAACTACTTTGATTGACCTTCCAAAAGAGGACACGACTAAAAATCAGTAGTTAAGTTGTATTTACAACACTGGTCAAGAACAGTTTAACCCAAATATTCAGATGTGTGCAGTGTATTTTATGGAGGACTGTTTCCTGATCCTGGTAGAGTAGACTACAATGCCGGCTGTTCTGACTCACAGACTGTAAGTATGTTTTCATATTTAAAGGATTTGCCACTGATGATTCAAACGCGAGTTTTGAGCAGTGTAGAGTAGCGCTCTGATCACAAATGCAGACATGGTTTTATGTTTACGCGGCGCGATGCAACGCAATGCAACGTGTAAAAAGACAGTATAAGTCATTATAATCCATAATTATGTCCGCACTGGATGCAACAAATGCCTCGTTTGTAATGGGTTTTATTGTTTTTGTCTCGTAGCACCGGCCGGACAGGGCATCACAATATGGTAAGGGGCGTAACATTTCCGTCACACGCTTGAGGTATTCGGCAATCACAACACTCTGGATAGCTGGCCAATCACAGCACAACCCTCGCTTTTTCAGACCGATGAGCTTATTAAAAATCGACGCGTTTCAAAAAGGCAAGGCATAGAGGAGAAAAAATAATGTACAGTATGTGGAAAATGTGTTTTTTTGAATTAAGCCAGCATAATAAACACATTTCATTACACCAAATACACAAAATAATGTTCTTTTTAGCAACATCATATGACCCCTTTAAATGAAGAGTTAGTAAATAGGAGAAAAACAAATATACAAAAATACATAGTTGTTACATTATAAATACACATTATAAATGGGATTGAGATATTATAGATATAGGCTAATTCACGTTATTTCATCAAGAGATATGTCGATATAATAGATAAACTATATCTACAGATGCCCAGAATATTACACATTTGTGCTGAAAACATGAGGTGTCAAGGCTAAATTTAGAAAAAATGCTGTAACGTTTGTCCTGTTAGGATATGTTATGGTAGCCTGACAGGCCAAACATTTAGGCCAAGCAGCAGCATATTGTGAGTCACAACTAGGTCTGAACTCAGTTGAGCTGTATACATCAAAACAGGTACACTGGGTTAAGATGTTATACTGTTGGTACTGTACCGTAATGTTATCCCGCAGTCCAGCGACTTCCACGCTTTTCTGGTCAGCACAAGTTTCATAGCCTCGCGTTTTCCACGAGGTCAGAATGGTGAATTGTTGATCAACACCGCCCTCTGGAGCAATTAGAGCAAAATCGCAGGGGCGATTAAATGAACTAAATCTAGAGACATCATCAGGCCATTATGTATGTACTCAACACCTCATAACCGGAGAGAGAGGTAGAACAGCATTTTAGTTTCATCCGCTTTGCCTTTTCTATTATACAACTTTTCTTTTTGCTTTTCGAACATAGCTTTTGCCTGTTGACGTAAAGTTAATTCTAGATACTCTGAGGAGAGGAAAAAGCTTTGCCGAAACCCGGGATCGAACCAGGGACCTTTAGATCTTCAGTCTAACGCTCTCCCAACTGAGCTATTTCGGCTTGTGATAAAGCGGGGTTTTTGCATTGGAATTTAGGCAGGTACACTAAAGTCTACAGCATTATTTTACATGATTTGTTCAATATAATTAGTCCACGAGTATTTATTTTTGCTTTAATAAAACAAGCACCCGACTAATGACTGAAGGGTGATTATTGAAGGAACTATGATTGATTAAAATATGGTTGAATGTCGTTTTGCTTCTTAATGAATTCGCACAAGAAAAGTACAAGCATTTTTGCAAGGGTTAATATAGTAAAATAAGGTCATTATGAACAAGGAAAATCTAGAGAAAGAGTAAATAAATGAATAAATGACACGAAAACGAAGAGGTCATAACGTTTACGTACTGAATCTATGAGGAACACGGGAATGTGTACTTGCCGCCTGATTCAGTCAACATGGGATCATGGGATTCAGCTTTCTGCTAGTTATTACGCCCACACGACTCTCTCTCTCTCTCTCTCTCTCTCTTCCTGTCCTCCAAGGTGACTTTCCCCTTGCCCAGGCAGTTCTTCTTTGTTCTTATGTAAGTTTACAGAAGAGAGAACCGAGGACAGAACGAAGGGAGAGAAAGCTAGGCACAGTCAGTGATAAAAAGAAGATGATGACTGGAACAGATGAGATAAAAAAAGATGGATGTGTGAGAGAGAGAATTGTGGGAGAGGACGCGAGAAAGAGATTTTAATGAATACACGGCAGTATTTTAATGTTGCATACAGTAAGAACAAATATTTCCCACCCACCTTCTCTCTTTCTCCTTTTCTCTCCTTGCTCACGAAGGCTCACAAACAGAAGGCATCCATACTAATCAGCATACTTCAGTTTTCAAAATGAAAAGAAACAGAAACAATGAGGGAGATGGGGATAATATGATGATTATGCTACTTAATATGTAATATGTAAATTTGATTAAATACATGAATTTTCCTCATTTGGAAATAAATGAACAATTCCAAATAGGTCATTTGAATGCATGTTCATGTGCAAATTAGAAAAGTTGCTTAATAAAATAAAATAGCTGTGACTATGCTTATTGCTAAATATGCATATTTAGCATAGCCTCTCATACATTAGTGTCAAAAGTATGTATGAGCACTTACCAAACAATACTATGGTATTTTTGAAGTACCTTGGAATAAAGTGTAGCCTACACTACTATTCGACATCTGATATTTTGAAATATCTAATAATGTCACCACGCTGATCGCTTTGTTGCCCCGACACACAGTTGAGACATGCCATTTCTCCATGTATTGACCCACCCCTCCCTACGAGCACCAGCAGAAGGAGCACAACTGACCTAGTCCCGCATGAGTCCCTGAGGGACCACAGCAGGGCTTAGATAGCAAAAGTCACAGCACCACGCTTGTCTGTAAGCAGGCAGATGCAGGCGGTGCTTGCGAGGAGACGGCAACGCACGCAGGAAAACGCCGCTTGCAGACTAGGCACCGGTCTTGTCCGCTGACCTGTATTCTTGCTGGTTTCAGAGTTCCGGGTCACGTGGGCTGTGCACTGAGTTCTGGGACTGAACTAGTGTCCGTGTCATCACAGGCAAATTAATTCACCCCGGTGTATTTTCCTCTCCCCTCAAACTCTATTGCATGAAACAGTGATTGTCAGGTGTAAGCTTAGTAACTAAATAGTTTCCGAACAGTTACGCTGTATTTGTTTGCGTAAATATGCTCCATAGAGTGCGGCCCTTGCTGGGTCAGACACACTTTCCCCACTCTCCGCCAGCCCGCCTCCACACCTCGTGCGGTTACTGGTCGCTGTGTTGGCTCACTTGTCCTCCCCTCCTTCCTCTCTCATTGAGGCCAGTGTGTATGTTCCCACACACACACATCTTCTCCTCGCCTCCACTTGAGTAACCCCTGTTTCGTCGTTACGGCTGGACTTCCTCAGACAGCGAGACTATCACGCCCAACACACTGGAATATGGAAGTAAGATTAGTAGATGTTATGCACGGACATAGATCTAACTATAAACACCAGATGTAACATGTTTGACCACCCATACTAAACACACGGGAACAACCTTCATACCTTGTGTTCTGGGTTCAACCCCTCGCGCCCAGCCACGTAAACGAAACGCAGCACATATCTACATATGACGAGGTGATTTAGCTCTTAGGTAGTAGGGTGATTGGACGAGAGCATGGGATGACAGAACGTGAGGTAGCTAGACTGGCGTGTGTGTACGTTTATGTTAGAAGCGCAATGAGCGCTGCAGTTGGCAGGAGCAGCAGGCCTGCATTAACCTGTGTGGTCAAAGTTTTTTACATGTCCATTAAGACAGGCATCCACATCTGTGTGCAGGACCCCGTCCCCATTATCGGCCCTCCAATTATTAGGCTCCTGCAAATGTCAGCATGTGTCATCAAAAATTAATAAGTGTTAATACGATCAGACTTCACAAGTAAAGTGCAGCTTCTGTCACCGATAATGAGGAATGAACGTCTCCCATTCTCTACACACATATTGGCTGAAACGCAACCATGTCTTGAAAGATTAATAACATTTAAGGTCTCTGAATCAGGCAGATACTTCATTGAGTATCCCTCAAATGGCATTTGATCTTCTGTGTGAGATTGCAAACACTGACAGAGACACAGGAGGTTCTTAATTACCTGTTTGACTTTTATCAACTGGGATGAAGTCAGTCAACCTTTCTCAGCATGGACTAATTGTATATATTAAAGCAGTCTGCACTTCTTAATAAATTCACATAATGAAATGACATTACCATACTCCAATTAACTATCAGAGCAAGTGGCTCAGACTGATATTAATCAAGAAGACATTTTTAATCAGGCTGAATCAAAATATACAGATTAGTTTTTACTTATTCACACTGCCCTAACAAACAGCAACTTCTTTGGGAAAGAGCAGGAAAACCCAGAGTGGAGTCAGAATGGTGTGATTTCAAAACGGTTTGATTTCACTTGTCGGAGAAAACGCCTTTTGTGGCCCATGGCAGAAATGTTATTTATTTTAAGGTTTAAAGTGTTTAAAGTCGTGTTTAACATTATGTAGGCATATTCTTGGAAACGAGCTGGCACCAGAAATCACAACAAAACGAAATGTTATAATTTCATAAGTAAACAATTTAATAATGCAATTGAAAACAAGTTAATTCATATGACAACAAAAAACTAATAAAATTAATGCCGCGATTTCAATATTCATAAGGATTCATTTTTAGGTGTCGTCAATACGTCAGTTTTGTACATTAAAATGCTGAAAATACGTAAGTATTTGTACATTTAGAGGCTGAAAATACGTCAGTATTGTACGTTTTAGTGCCTGTAAAAACGTAAGTAAATGTACGTTTTATAGAATCACACTTTACGTAAAATACATACGAATTATCATGAGATCACGTTGGAATTTTGACAGCTGAGGTTGGGAACAAACAAAGCAAACAATCAAAGAGGCTGAATCTTTTTATTACTGTAATTCAGACTTACTGCTCCTCTATTATATAAATTAATACAATAACCATCTCAATCTGAAATAATATACAGCACTGACAAGATATACATACAGTATATGGGACACAAATAAAATAAATTAATTTTGACTTTGTAAAAGTTGTTTTGTCAGTATTTTTAGAAACTTATCGAACCAGTATGCATGCCCTTGGTAGAGCAGAGTTCAAATTGGCTGCAGTTTCAAACCACAGAAATATTATTGACTATTTACATCCCTGATCATATACATTAATAAACACAATGATATATCTGTTGCCCTCTAGACTATCAGTGAGAAGGACACTGTAAAATATGTGCACATGTATGTGTACTGGTGGATAGATGGTTACTTTTACACCACACAATGAATGCGAATAAGTTGGTATTAATTTATATGGATCTCATGCGATGCATAACCTGGATTTGGAATTTATTGCACATGGCCTCTGGCAGACTCACACCTGTAGGAACGCTCTCTCAGTCTCGCTCTTTTTCCCTAGCACCATGGGAACATTTGTGCTCTACTGGTTAATTAGACAGTGCCCTATTGACCTCAGATCAGAGTTCAATGTGCTTTAGAAACCCTGTGCTGATTAGTTGCCAATGATACAACACACTTGTGGACAATCTACGTCTTTTAGTTTGACTTTATAGAGGTGAGCGAGTCACATATATCATCTAACACATTAATGGTTTCCTGCACACACCTTTTACCTACAGTCATAAATAGGCCCAGACGAAATCTGCTGACTTTTTTTCTTTTTCTTTGACATTTTTTGCACAGATTTGTGGGGGAAATCTGAGGAATAGATTTAACCAGGGCCGTAACCACAAGTCCCCTCAATAATTAGATATGGCCAAATTGTCAACCTCAGTATTTGATATCCTTAATGTTGTTCTGCTGCGCTCCATTACCACTCCTCTGTTTGTTGGTAGGATAACAAAAAGTTAAATTTTTAGACTAGTCTGCCTCAGCGGGCTAACAGCGCTTGTCAATGTTCAAATAATTGACATGGCCAATTAAATCAAAGAAGGCTTTATTGTTCACAGAAGACGAGAGCGAATTACAGCACGATGCTTCCGGTTTAGGGGTGAAAGTGTGTGAAGACATAAGTAGCTAAACAACATATGAACAAGCCTAACAAATAATTTGTTTTGACAGAAATATTAATTTCACTGTTTTGAATTGAACATGTAGGCTATCATTTACCTGATTCATGTAATTCATAACTGAATGTTGACGAGACAAGAAATATTAACGGAGCCGTTTTCAGCATATTAGGCAGACAATTTAGCCTAAAGTGTACTTGTGTGTATTTGCAACACAATCTCATTCATAACTATTTTAAAAATGATTCATAACTATTTTACATTTTGGCTAATTTATATGAATTCATAAATTCCCAACTTTTCTGTTCACAGGGACTTGTGTGAGGACAACAGCACATATGCCAAGTGATTTGATATATGCAAGCACTTGAAAAGAATGTCTGTCTGTTGCATGCTCAACTGTACCTCAGCCTTAAGTGTATGTGTGCATATTTTAGAATAAAAATATTATTTGCAAATAGTTCAAACTGATTACTTTACAATACATTTTTCTTTGTTCCCTTACCAAAGAAAAAAAAATAGTTTGGTTCCCTCCTCAATGTTCAAAATACGGTTACGGCCTTGGATTTACCCATGGTTAAATATGTTAAATGGATTTGAAAATATTGATATTACCAGCTGAAAGCATAATTAAATCCATCCAAAATATTGAATAAACCAAAACACAAGGGAATGACGGATGTACACATAGGAATGCAGATTCAGATTCTGTGTGAGCCTAGTTATAAGTCACAGACACACAAACACTCACTCTCTAACAGCCTCCGTCAGGCAGCGGTCAGTAGCATCGCTGCAATCTGCCCTGTGCTTGCGGTGGATCCTGGTATTAGTGCGAATACGAGTCTGCGCATTTTGCGACCTCAGCCTGCGCAGACGGGTATGCAGAACTTTGCGCAGTTTTTGCCGCGTGAATGCGTACAGTAGCGGATGTAGCACTACTGTCCAATATGCGAGCACCAGGAAGCAGAGTCTCAGGCGTTCTAGCCAATCAGAGGGCCCAAAGGCCAGCATGAGAAGGGGCATGATGGAGAGAGGTGCCCAGCATAGCAGAAATGAGAGGATGATGATGACAGACATGCGAAAGACTCGTCTTTGACGTTCCCGCCGATCACGGTGGCGCCGAACCGCTCGACGCAGAGCCAAAATGGCCGATACTGACGCTCCCACACCCATGCTGGGTGGCCCTTGGGCGGGGGCGGGGCTTAGCTGAGTGGTTACCGTGGACACAGTGGGCATGGGGCTCAAAGGCATGGTCACTGATGATGTAGCAGGGGTAGGGATGTGGGGGCTAGTTATGACGGACACAGATGTGGCGGGACTCAAAGGCTTGGTTACCATTGAAACAGTGGGGGTGGGGCTTAAGGGTGAGGTTATCACGGATACAGTAGGGGTGGGGCTAAGTGGTGTGGTGAGTGAGGGGGTGTTCGTCTCAGTGTTGATGGTTACTGTTGTAACTGTATCCGAGGCGATAAGTGGCCCGGTAGAAAGTGGCGGTGGGGAGGTGGGTGTGTTTCTCGTTGTGTGATCCGGTGACCTTGTTGACCTTTTACGGCGTAACCAGAGGCGTTGCACAGGCCGCTTGCTGTCTCGATGGGGCCTGGGTGTGCGTCCGATGCGGATGTGCAGTGCCTGAAGAATTCGCGAGTATGTAAACAGCATCACAGCGAGAGAGCACAGGAACACAGGAACCTGTAGTAACAGATGAGCCTGTAGAGATCCCCCCCACTCTGAACAAAGCACAGTGCTATTGGAGTGCACAAACACCCCCTCTCCTTGCCCTGAAACAAACCCCGCCTCCAAGAATGGTAGGAGGGGTACAGCTAAAGAAACCGCCCATACTCCAACAAGTAAAATGGTCGCCCTCCGAGGTGTCAGCAGACGATTGGCTGGCCGGACGCTGATGTCATAGCGATCTAAGCTGATGAGCAGGAGATTAAGTGCAGTGCCCACGCTGGCGAAACTGGCTGCCGATTCGTGGAGACAGCAGAGAAGGGCGTGGTGAGGAACCGAGGCTCCACCCAGGATGAGGAGCGTGGCAGTGATCGGCAGGCAAAGGAGACAGAGCAGCAGGTCAAGGGTGTGCAGGCTGAGTGTGACGGCATGACTGACGGACTCCAACAGGCTGCAGTGACCACAGTATAACACCAGCACGGTGAGATTGCCACCCACCCCCAGGAGCAGCTCCAGCAGCAGCACAGCACTCACTGTAGCCCGGAAGCCGAGCCACGTCCCCTCCTGCTGCGGAAGTCCGGCCCCCACGCTATCTTCAGCCTGTAAGAGGGACAGACCATGGACCCCAGTGAAGCTGCCATCTGTCTCCATGGACACCATCGCCACGTGCCTTCAGGCATAGTAACGCCAGCCACTCCCACTGGCCATGCTCCACCTACTCAGGTGTTTTCTTGGGGCGTTGATGAATGATTGACAGCTCTATGACGGGAAGACAAAAACAGAATGAAACACGTTCTGTTGTTTAATGAACAGGTCAAAATGTACAGTATTTACTGGAGCTGGGCACACTGAGATCCACTGTGACCCCTTTTCCACTGACAAGGTGCCAGATTTTTCTTTTGCATTATGTATATCTTTATTAAAAACATGTATTTTTATAAATAAGAATAATATAAAAAGACAACATTTTTTGAAATACATTTAAAAAGACTGAATGTTGTGAAAATTATTTTTAAATTAATTTTACATTTAATATCTATCTATCTATCTATTTATCTATCTATCTATTATCTATATATCCTTATTAAAATGTAAAAATCGCATTTAATACATTTTATTTAAAAGAATTTATTTTTAGTGCTTATTTTATTTTGACAAAATATAATATTAAAATGTAATATTTATCTATCAGTCTGTGTCTGTCTGTCTGTCTGATCTATCTAGCATATACTTTTAAAATGTATATATATTGAAAACAATATTTTAAAAATAGATTTGAATATATTATATATAAATACATTTATAAAAAAAAATTATAATAAAAAAACATTACATATTTTTATTGTTTTATTTAAAAGGTCAAAGCGACTTCGGATATTAATTACTACTAGTGCATCCCTAGTAGTATCATAGTCAGTTACGTCATAGTCACTCATTCAAGTCAGAGCAAATGCAGGCTGGGACTAAGAGAGATTCACAGACGCAACCAACCAAGCACTGGCATAATTTTGGTGGAATAGGGGTATGACTTGTCCTTCTGAATTGTAATAAGGTATTGATCTAGCAAGACAGGACAATAAAGATGAGTATGATGTACACAGGAGCGATCATGTATGTGTGATTCTACAGTCCTGCACGCATCCAAGTTTTGGTGTCCAACAAGAGAACTACTCCGACAGATGAATTACAGCACACAACGATCACTCACACAAGACCAAGGACACAAACGATTGCTGAAACCTTGATGAATTTGGCTATGGACATGGTAGTGTATAAGGACTGATTTATCATGTTAAAGAAACGGTTAATGTTCTAATAAACACAAAATCTAAAATACATGCCATCAAAACAAGCAGATCTGAAATTATAGGCTGCGCAATCACAGCAGCCTGTCATTCCAAAAAAAACAAAAACATAAATATATAAATAAATAAATGAGTTCGACTTGAGACTGATCCCATTTCTAGGATGGTTGTTACTATGGCAACTGGTCTACAGTTTAAGGGTGGTCAAAATACAAAATTTGAGACTTTTTTCAGCTGTGGCTGTTCAAGTGGGGCTCAGACTCTGCCTTTTGAGTACATCTGTGATAATGACCGCAGAAAGAAAGTTTTGATGTTTAACACAATGAGACTGCAGAGAGGGGGGAGAGCAATACAGTTGGCATGCCGATGCACCCCATGCCATGCTGGTAATGAAAAGAGGTCACTGCAGTGGAACTTTTGAGTGACAGAGGAAGACATAGATTTAGGGCTCAGATTCTGTAGTACAAATAACTGAAGCTCAACATCTAATGCTCACAGAAGTGAGACTGAGACAAAAATAAGTAAGACTGACTTTTGTCAGAAATGGCAGATCACGGCGTTGCAAGTAAAAAACTAAGGAATAGTGAAAGAGAGAGAAAAGGAGAGAATGAGAGATGAGTGGGAGGTGCAGGTGCACACTGTGTTGTGAAATCGCTGGAGGAGTTTGTTTCTACCTCCTACCCTCTATCCATCATTATGCTATGCTTGAGATCCATCCATCTTTCTTTAGACTAACCATGCTGTCTCAGCTCTTTCTGCCATTTATCAGACTCTATTTCATTATTGTTGTTTTCCAAGCCAATTTGGTCTGTCCACGCTGGTTTGTAGCCTGTTAAAGGAATAATACACCTGAAAATGAAAATTCTTATTACTTACGCAACCTTATGTTGTTCCAAAACAGAATGTTCTGCGGAACACAAAATATGTTCTTTGTGGAGCTTTCTTTTTTTCCATACAATGACAGATTATAGTGATCCTACGTCAAGCTCCAAAAGCAGAAGAATACTATAAAAATGTGTGAATCGATTGCTATATTCCAAGCATTCAGAAGTCATATGATAGCTTTGTATGAATAATTTAAATTTAAACAAAATGAACTTCCCCTCCACTGCAGCTAAGTGTTATTTTAGTACCGAGATACTATTATTATATTTTGAATTAGTTTTTATTTTAGTACTTTGTTTTCAAATGAATTTATTCAACAAATTAATCAAGTGGGTTTTTTTTTTGTGTTTTGACATTTTTATTATATATATTTTTTTATGTCTGTATAGTTTATTAGCTAGTTTTAATTTCAGTTTGAGTTATTAGTACATGAATTTAAATCAAAGAAATGTTGCTTTGGCTGCTGAATTTGTTACATTTTGAAATATTTTTTTTAAAGTGACAAATGGTTTTTTTATGGTTTTAGTTCTAGTTTTGGATAATTAATATCTTGTTCTTTATTCTGCATATTAAAATTGCCACATTAAGATGGTCACATGATGATATCAAACCTGTAAAGCCTCGTCAAGTTTTTTCCAGATTTTCACAAAATGTTCCTATTCCTTGTACAAGAAACCACATTCATTTTCAAACCACACATTTATGCAACAAATTGCACATATGCATGTGATAATGAATCTGTTGGTGTGTCTCTGTGGACAAAAGGGCGCTACAGTTGCGTGGAGTCAAAATTGATTTATAATGAGCTATATTAATAGTGGAATGAATATGCAAATGCATTAAATTTGTTTACAGACTCTCTGGAAATGAAAGAGCGTGACAACACCTGAAACTACAGTCACTACAGAGGGAAGAACCAAAATAACTCCACATCTAGAAGGAGCTAAAATAGCTGATGATCTAGATTCCTCTTTCCTTTCATACACATTCTTAACGCATCAAGGCCACTTATATACCTGCTCCACATTCCATTGTTCCTCACTGTTGCTTCATGTCCTAAAAACAAGCTGTAGCTTTTAATCTTAATAGAAATTTACACACACACCGTCTTATACACCCTCTTCTCCTTTTCCTTCCTTCAACTGGCATCTTGCCGCCTGATCTTAAGTGCATCTGAAAATCCCTTTGACTGCATTCAGTGAGAATGTGTGTGCATGTGGGAGCAATATGATGATGATGATGGGTGTGATGAATGTCAAATGATTGACGCATGCATATTTAACTCTTTTTCCCTCAATAATTTGCTGGAGTCACGTGTCTCTGAGCATGTGCATGTGTTCAGTTGTGTTTGAAAGCATCAGTGTGAGAGGATGGTGCCCTCATGCAAATTGAACTGTCATATTAAGCAACTCATAAGCCTAAGAGTGCATAGTGACTGACAATAATGGCTATTCAAACTAATTAAAAAAATATGCAATATAGCTATTGAAATGACATCTTGAATTTCATATGGCTGACTGCAGATTACAGGCAACACATGGATTTGCTCGGTAACAAATCGTCCGTAGTGGCGACATAACCCGCATATGACATTGCTGCCAATTCTTTTTGCAGTGTAAGGAATATTAGTAGTCGAGTCCAGATCAAACGACACTGCTGATTGAGTCTTATCATTTCTATTCCCAGGCGCGCGTTGCCAAAATGTACCACTTAAACAGCCAAAAACGAACGAAGAGTGATGGTAAAATGGAACCGAATGGCAATTAAGTGAAAAGATCAATAGACTCGTGAGCAGTGTGAAGACGCATCAAGGAGGTTTTTACTCACCTTGTCCCGCGCGCCGGGGATCCCCGCTACATTCCACTGCGGTCCGCGGAGCTCGCGCGCTACTCTCTCTCTCTCTGCTAGAGCGCGAGATTCCGTGGGGCTTCAGGACAGTCCGCTGTCAGGTACGTGCCGGGAATAAATGTCGCACCTTCAGTGGTGCTAAACGGTGATAGAAATCGCCACTGTGCTTCTGTGAGTACCCATGAGTGCCGCTATCCTGTGTAACAAATGTACTGAACCCGCTCCCTCTGCGCGAGCGCGCATCCAAACACACACACACACACACACAAACAAACTGCAGGCTTCAGCGTGGGAAAGGCACGCTGTCCGCGCGATTCTTAAAAACCTATTTATAAGATACGGTTTCAGTGTGGACAACATTGTATTACCATGCTCTATTATTTTATTTTATAATCCGCATTACATTAAAGATGCGAGCTGTAAACATTATGTTAATATGAGTTCAACCCTAAAAAGGGCAAGACCATAAAGAGAAATCAGAAAATGTATTTATTGCTATTTTCCATCGTCTTAGGACACAAATAGCCTAATACGATTTCATGATTTTTTTTTTTAAACATTAATTTTATTTTCGATTTTAATGTTTGTATAGCCTACCCCAGGATACGTCGCCTCTTTGGGGTATAAATTGATTGAAAAAATAATGCTTGTTTGGCAATGCGGGTTACAACATTAGCCAAAAAAAAAAAAAAAAAAACATTTTTCTATCATAACTTGAACTAAACATTCTATGTAAAATTCTGTTGAACAATAATGCCAATTTATGAAAATAGCCTGTATTCTGTATCATATTTAATACGCAAATTTATAGGGCCTATAAATTATCAATAAGACCAAAATTTTGCTGAAAACCTTGTACACAATCTACTTCATGCCTTCTGATTGATAGTTTATAATGTTCTTAGATAGTTAAGTCTTTTTTTGCTCAGAAATCATTAATGATTTTTATAACGTAAATGTAAGATAAACATTTACTGGACTGAAGCAACTTGAGTTTACTTGATTATTTATACACCACCTTTTTAATGTTAAAAATTAAAACTTATTATTATTTAAAAAAATTTTCATGTTCATTTAAATGCCAAATGTGACACAAACAGGCTTTTGGGGAACATTTATTTGTCCATCTCTCAATAATTAATTAATTTGCAATGAATTGCATATGAGCCATAAAAGCCTGATGTATAAATATGATACTTTAAAAACACATATGCATATATTTGCATGTGTGTTTTGTTGAGTATCATATTTCATACACACACACACATCAGGCTTTTATGGCTCGTATATGCAGTTCATTGAAATCAATGATAACTGAGAGATGGACATATTTGACATTTACATTAATATGAATAAATGTAAAAATAAATCATGAATAAATACATTTTTAACATTAAAAATGGTGTATGAATAATCAAGTAAACCAAAGTTGCTTCAGTCCAGTAAATGCTAATCTTAAATTTACTTCATAAAAATCAAAAAACTGTTCATAGATTGTGTACAACAGGTTTTTCAGCAAAGTTTTGGTCATATTGATAATGTATAGGCCCTAGAAATTTGCATATTCAATATGATACAGTAGACTATTATATTTCTAAATTGGCTTTATACTTATTGTTCAACAGAATTTGACAAATTACACATTTTTTGTTTAAGTTATAAGAGAATAAATGTTTTTTAAAAATTTGGCTAAAATGTTGTAACATGCATTGCCAAACAAGCATTCTTTTTTCAGTTAATTTATACTCCCAAAGGTGCGACGTATCCTGGGATATAGTCATGGCCAAAAGTTTTGGCATTGACATAAATTGTGTTTTGCACAAACTTGTGTGTGACGCAGCTGACACAAAACAGCATACACTGTTTACGTCCAGCGGATATTCTCCAAAATGGCGCTACAGGGTGACGCAGAGGAGACGAATTGTTGAATAAAGTCGTTTTTTTTTTCTTTTGCGCACAAAAAGCATTCACGTTGCTTCGTAAAATTAAGGTTGAACCCCTGATGTCACATGGATTATTTTACCGATCTCCTTGCTACGTTTCTGGACTTGGGAACATTTCAGTTGCATTGCTGTCTATGCAGGGTCAGACAGCTCTCAGATTCCATCAAAAATATCTTAATTTGTGTTCCAAAAATGAACGAAGGTCTTACGGGTTTGAAACGACATGAGTGTGAACTAACCCTTTAAGCAGGCATGAGAGTATAAAATAAAATACCCTAACAGATGGACTGGCTAAAATGCAGTCAATAAATAAATATGAGTAGAAATGAATATGAAAACAGTGTTTGAGTGACAGCCCCGGTGGAGTAGTAATGAGTGTACACTGGCATCTTAACAAGATGGTCCAGAATCATTACTGAATCATCAGAAGTGTGACTAGGATTGATGCACAAACAAACCCCCCACCCACCTCCCAAAAAGACAACACAACATAGAGTAACACCAAATTTACAGAGAGAGAGAGAAGAGAGAATGAAAAGACTATGTAGTTCTGGTCTAAATAAACTACAGGTGGTTACTGACCTTTTTAATAAGGCTCTAGTTGACATAAAAGGCTAGTCAAATGTAGATCTGCATTTGTTAATATTCTTTGTTAAAATGAGATCTCCAAACCATTAAATTCAGACTTGTTCATCACATTTAAATAGACATTTATGTCTTGGTTCATGTTATTTTTTTTCCCTTTTAAATTTCAATGTTTATTTCAAGCAAATACGGAACACATGTAGAAAAGATAACTTTACAATGTATGAATGCATATTTGGAAAATTATTACTTTTATGTGCTATTAAAACTGTGCAAAGAAAACTGTAAATTGCTCCAACATCACTTAAAAATGAACAGGACTGTAAAATCCTTATACTATAATGGAAATAAACACTGAATATAATGAACGGAATACATGAAAACATTAAAATCAGTCAAAAATATAAAAATAGCACCATTTGTCCAAGCAAACATGCAGCATCTAATAATACAAGAACATTCATTCTCATTTTTAAGCAGATAAAAATACAGATCTACATTTACAGTACAATTTTGTACAGCACAGACTTATTCTACGAACAAGTCTAAGATGAATTTGTTAAGAATATTACAATGTGTGTTCTAGTTTCTGTTTTTAGCACCTGAGAAAATGTCAGTGGGTGTAAATATGCAACATCAAGGAGAAAATATGAAAGATAATGCTGTATGCAGTTACTAATTGGACTAATGTACATGTGTTAAAGCAAGTAATGTGTGTGTGTGTATATATATATATATCCATATTACAATGAGGGCAAAAAAGTATTAGTCTCCACCAATTGTGCAAGTTTCCCCACTTAAAAAGATGAGAGGCTTGTAATTTTCATCATAGGTATACCTCAAATATGAGAGACAAAATGAGAAAAAAAATCCAGAAAATCACATTGTAGGATTTTTAAAGAATTAATTGGTCAATTCCTCGGTAAAATAAGTATTTGGTCACCTACAAACAAGGAAGATTTCTGGCTCTCACAGACCTGTAAAAACTTCTTTAAGAGGCTCCTCTGTCCTCCACTCGTTACCTGTATTAATGGCATCTGTTTGAACTCGTTATCAGTATAAAAGACACCTGTCCACAACATCAAACAGTCACACTCCAAACTCCACCATGGCCAAAGACCAAAGAGCTGTCAAAGGACACCAGAAAAAAAAAATTGTAGGCCTGCACCAGGCTGGGAAGACTGAATCTGCAATAGGTAAGCAGCGTGGTGTGAAGAAATCAACTGTGGGAGCCAGCAAGTATGAGAAAAATGGAAAAAAAGACATACCAGACCACTGATAATCTCCCTCGATCTGGGGCTCCACGCTAGATCTCACCCCGTGGGGTCAAAATGAAAACAAGAACTGTGAGCAAAAATCCCAGAACCACACGGGGGGACCTAGTGAATGACCTGCAGAGAGCTGGGACCAAAGTAACAAAGGCTACCATCAGTAACACACTGCGCCGCCAGGGACTCAAAATCCTGCAGTGCCAGACGTGTCCCACTGCTTAAGCCAGTACATGTCCAGGCCCGTCGGAAGTTTGCTAGAGAGCATTTGGATGTTCCAGAAGAGGATTGGGAGAATGTCATGTGGTCAGATGAAACCAAAATAGAACATTTTGGTTAAAAAACCTCAACTTGTCGTGTTTGGAGGAGAAAGAAGGCTGAGTTGCATCCAAAGAACACCATACCTACTGTGAAGCATGGGGTGGAAACATCATGCTTTGGGGCTGTTGTTCTGCAAAGACCAGGAGGACTGATCCGTGTAAATGAAAGAATGAACAGGGCCATGTATCGTGAGATTTTGAGTAAAAACCTCCTTCCATCAGCAAGGGCAATGAAGATGAAACGTGGCTGAGTCTTTCAGCATGACAATGATCCCAAACACACCGCCCGGACAACGAAGGAATGGCTTCGTAAGAAGCATTTCAAGGTACTGGAGTGGCCTAGCCAGTCTCCAGAACTCAACCCCATAGAAAATCTTTGGAGAGAGTTGAAAATCCGTGTTGCCCAGTGACAGCCCCAAAACATTACTGCTCTTGAGGAGATCTGCATGGAGGAATGGGCTAAAATACCAGCAAAAGTGTGTGAAAATCTTGTGAAGACTTATAGAAAACGTTTGACCTCTGTCATTGCAACAAAGGGTATATAACAAAGTATTGAGATAAAATTTTGTTATTGACCAAATACTTAAATTCCACCATAATTTGCAAATAAATTCATTAAAAATCCTACAATGTGATTTTCTGATTTTTTTTCTCATTTTGTCTCTCATAGTTAAGGTATACCTATGATTAAAATTACAGGCCTCTATCATCTTTTTAAGTGGGAGAACTTGAACAATTGGTGGATGACTAAATACTTTTTTCCCCCACTGGTGTGTATATATCTATTATATATATATATATAATAATATACAATGTATCCAGCGTGGCATACGAGAGTCACAGATGTTGGCCGTCAACAGACACAAAATAAATAAACAAAAAAACCCTAGACCTGATCAATATTTAAAATTTGCTTGTCAATTGAGGAAAAGGTGTTGACATCAATCTTTACCTTTATCTCTTGTGATAATGGCAGTGTTAAACACTATGGTTTAGGTTTTTTCATATTGCAGACGAGTTAGTGATCCTCCATTTACAGTCAAATATGTACTGACAAGCTAAAACCAAAATTGCTGTAACCTAGATAGGATGGTGAGACAAAACTATGAAAATTCCGTCCGCCGTTCCGCTCTTACAGATACAGTGCAGAAATCACATCTCTATCCCATGCAATTAATAATTTATTTACATTATCATTATATGCATTATTGCACCATTTGATACCTTCAGCCTTTTGTATTAATCAGTGTGTGTTAATGTACCTTCTTACTCTTGTAGACAGAGTTTCTCACATTCTTCCTTTTGTAAAAAGCGGTTAGCATTTCCTCTACAGCCGCTGTAGATAAAAGGTCTACAGACGCCCACTTCAGAGTTAAAGTACCAGCGCAGAGTAGAGCGGGAACAATTACCCTCTTCCATGGGCAAGATGCAGGAGTCTAAAAGCACACATTAAAAAATAATTAAATGGTTGAATGGTAAAGGATGCACAGCAGTTCTTATTTTGCTCCACAGAAAACACTACAAAAGTTCTATCCTGAATTAATGCAAATGAAACAATATGGTGAAAGTCATCTCTGAAATGCACAAATGCATATTCAACTTTTAAACTTGTCATTATGGCATCTCTCTAAAGTTCAGAGCACCACGGAGATCTGTAGAAATGTCCAGCTATTTTCTGTGGCAGGACAGCTGCTTGCAATCTCATACTAAGAGCTGTCATACAGATGAGTCAGCGGGTTGACAGCATGCAGATGATACACAGAGAAACAACAGGAAGTGAGCACAGCAAAGAACAATAGTTTGCAGCAATTACAGAGAGCAAAATTATGATAATCCATCATCATAGAGTTTTGTTAGGGGTTTGAAGATGGGGACATCAACAAAAGTTTAATACATTCCTACAGACAGCATTTCAAAGCACTTTATTCCCAACAAAGACATGGAAAAGCAGTAAAATGTGGAGAATAAAATATGCACCATCGACACTGTTATTTCCACAGTAATGGTATAGTCAGGCTCCCCAACATACTGCGTAAAGATGACTGAATGGAGCCTTTAATCTCCATAATGAATAAGAAGTGGTGGCTTACCTTTACCTTTCACCTCAAATTTTGTCCTTTCAGCTTTTAATGAATCAAAAGAGACGGTTTGACCTGCCAAAATATCCATATATTATACTATGTCTACGCAGAAAGCTACAGACAAACTTTTTCTACAGGAAAAAAATTGGCATACCCTGGCTTTTATTGACCGTGGTGTCATAGTCAGCAATCTCCACCACTGGAGTATCATCATCGTAGGTCTCTATAGAGTAAATGTGCTCGTAGTCTGGATCGTTTGTGTTCATCACAACACGCAGCTTATGACCTGCAAAAAAACGTGCATGGATGCACAAACAAAGAATGTGAAGGCTATTGGAAATCAGTTTAGAATGCTGGGATATCATAGTTTGAAAGCAATCGATGTACATGTGCAACTGGATAATTTTAAATACAAGCATGTATTTAACATATCCCACTTATGTTTAAGGCAGAAACATTGTTTCTGTTTAAAGGGGTAGTTTAAAGAGAAAAATTTAAATTCTGTCATCATTTTCTCATCCTTGTCTCAAACCTGTATGATTTACTTCCTTCCATAGAACATGATAATGAGATGTTTTGTAAATGTCGACACTGCTTTTTTTAACAACGCAGAGTGACTACCATTGTGAAAAAGTACACTTTAGCATACTTTAAAAAAAGAGTACTTATTACAGAAATAATATACTTGAAAACAATGCTTAAGTGTAAATTGAATGCAATGTTCTTTGATACCTAATTGCCTGTGAAAGCCATTTCATATAATTTCTATTAAAACTCTTTTATGTAATGTATTTAAATATATTGGTAATTACACATTTGCAATGATGAAGATGCAATTTAGTACATTTAAAACATTAATGTAATACTGAATAACAAACTACAGTTATCAAATTTTATTATGTGCTTTTTGTCATGTAGGACAACAATCAACAGTGTATTCTTAAAGCACAACAAAAAATATGCTATGAATGCTATATGTATGCTACAAGTGCACATTCAATACAATTAAGCACACTTTTAATTTTCACAAGGGCAAGAGATAGGTTGTTGCACTTGGCACATGAGTCATATGGGCTTTTGGGGGGGGGGGTGGTACTGGAAAAATCAGTGTGAACATTCTTCAAAACATCTTCTCTTGTGTTCCATGTATGAGTAAATGATTACTGAATTTTTATGTTTGGGTGAACTGTTTCTTTAAACTAGTCCTTTCAAGGAAGTCATAAATAGAGGACAGAGTGACAAGAGTTTTTAGTTTAGAAGAGGAGGATAAACAGAGAATAAAGGATGAGCTGAGGATAGGACTCACCCTCCTCGTCCCCTCGGTTTAGTGAGCGCTCTCGGGACGTGGAGGAGCTTCGGTAAGCCTGCACTTGTACAGGTTTCTCAACTTCCTGAACACCTGAGAACACGCCCATAACGAATCACACAAACGTAAGATAGTAAAACCCATCAGTGAACACACTCACACAAGCATCCATGCGTGTAAAGATGTAGCCAAAGTTCATGCACTACATCAGCAATTTAGCATGCACAAAACCCAGAAATTCTCACGAACATACTCAACAACAAGGTTTATACAGACTGAGATCACACAAGCCTACTGTTAGTGTATTGTGGCACATGAGTTGCTGATGCAATGATAGGAAAATGTCTACTGGCTATATTGAGGCTATATAAGTCACAACTTACCTCCACAAGCTTAGGGAAAAAGAGAGAGAAAGAGAGACAATTGAATTGATACAAGAGAAATTAAAATCAACATCAATCAGCATACTTCTGTAAAATGTATTCCCAAGTGAAAAAAATACATATAAAATGGAAAAAAAGTAGGCAGAGGTTGATTTCATCCCATATTTCATTTATCGTGACTGTTCCGTATGACATTGAAGCCAGACCATAAATCAAGTTTAAAACAATGCCAAAATAATGGCAATTGGTTAATATTATTTTTCTTGCAGTGCAGCTTATAGCTCCAAAAATAAAAGTTGTTGTAGAGGATTTGTTTTGATTTACGGACTTTAAAATGTGAAACAATCATTGATGATGATGGAAAATTGTTGCAGATGAAGATAAATGACGATTATCCACTCACCACAATGCAGATTCATCTCACTTCGAACATAAGCCCGAATCTCATCCTCCTTTAAGAGCAAAGAGAGATGCAAGCAGTCTTTGTGTCATTGTTACTTATCTTGAGGATTCAACGAGACTCAAGTAGCAGAATAAAATATGCATGATGACATTACAATAAATCATGAACGTCTATTTGTTCTGACCGTCATGCCTGGTTCTCCTCTGTCTCCTTTAGGTCCATCAGAGCCAATCCCACCCTGATACAAAAACACAAAGAGACACATTTAGTGATGACAGATGCACAGTATGGAGAAAAAATGCTGGGGACAAGTAGGTGTATAGAGTCACCTGTTCTCCTCTTTCTCCTGGGATCCCAGGTATGCCATGTGGGCCAACCATAGCAGGGCCTGAAGGACCTCTTTCTCCCTACAATAAATATTCAATATCTCACATATGATGACCTAACCATGGCTTCTTGTGCATATGAATCAGTGTTTCCTGAAGTGCTATTCAGGAGCAGCACTGCACTGCTGCTCTAAATCAATACAAAGCATATCACAACAACAAAAAAATAATAAAAATGAAAAAAGAATGAAAAAAATAAATAAATAGATAAAAATAAAAGTGTAATGTTGTGATTAAGAAGACTGTAATAAATCGTCAACTACTGACAGATCAGGCTGAAAAGGGAATGGTCTGAACATAGATAAATTGGTACGACACTCACAGCTCACTGTCGGCTCTATGACCAATTGGTTCGCTGACCCGAGTAGGAAAAGAGCCCAAAACGTTCCTGTGCTAGTGATTGTTGAAAATGGAAAATTCACATTCGTAATGTCAGTGAAAGTTCAGTTACTCACTGGATATCCATATGACGCATAATAAGAGTTACATCCAAACCTATATCGCATCAGTTGTGTTTTTATTTCTGTCTGCTCAGTTAAAGGCCTTGATGTTTAAAAAGCAGGCTGTGTGTCCAAGGTCTCGGACAACCCCCGCCCTGCTCCGAAAAAAACGATATAGAAACACCGACATGAATACCACTCAAAAAATTAGTTAATGTCCCTTTGCAACGAGACGACGCGTAGTAGTGTTACCTGTTGCCCGCAAGCCCTCTGTACCCTTTTACCTCCCCAGTCCTTGAGGGCCTTTAGGACCGGGTCCAGCTGCTCCTCTTGGACCAGGGCGGATCCATTAGATTTAGCCCTAAAGCAGCAGAGGAAGATCGTTTTGAAGGTGACATTTGGATAGCCACTTCACTGAGATCAACATGTTACCTTAACACCAGGGGCTAAAGACGTTGTATAGCCCCCGTTCCCTTTCTCTCCTTGTGATCCATAACCCATCAAGCCGCTGGCACCCTAGGCACACCGTGCCTTACCACCGATGTGTTCCGACATTTTTTTTGTACCTTTTCCACGTGTTTTCTTTGAAATTGGAAGGGGCAAGATATGTAGTCCTATTTGCAGTAAATAGTTTCATTTTGTTTGGCCGCGGGCATGTTCAAAGGGTGATGTTCAAGAATTGGTGACGGTGCGGACCAAACATCTATATATATGATTATGAGTACAGATCAGTCGAGCCAACTGAATGAGTACATGTGGTATTCCGACGACATTCCTATTTTGGACATGAGTAATAAATACATTGATTGCTTGTGTTAATACCACGACGGCAAAGTTTGGGGTGGGAAAGATGGTGAAACCGTCCCTCAGGCGCCGGACGATGAAAATACGTACACCTTATAATAGTGTGATAGACCGGATATTAATGTGTGATAAAACTTGCATTTATTCCTGTGGGCAAAGCTGACTGTGCGCAACCATCACATTCCAGTCGGCCGGGGGCACGATGAATCCTCAAAGTTCAGGTCGATTATACGACGTAGGGGGCGCACGAACAGGAAAACTGATGCTGCAGTGGAGGGACACCCGGAGCCCCCGGTTGTTAGAATTATCGGGAGAGGAAAGTTTCCAAACAAGAGAATGGAGGGGAAGAAATCGTTTGGAACTGAGAAGGGCCGGAAGGGGCAGCGTTGGCGGCGAAGAGGAAGGCGGACCCGCTGGCAACGCCGAGGATCAACACTACAGGCAGCCGGGCTCATCAGGGGGGGAGAGCTGCGGACACGAGGGAAGATGCTGTCTGGGCGGCGGACACGGGAGCCGAACACCCGCAAACAGTGGAGAGACGTGGACTTCAGGAGGAATCCCCCTCCCCACCCACTCACCACATGGATCAGGTAACGGCAGGGGGTCAAGTCAGTTCCGGGGCACCACCAGCTCTCAGGACCCGAAAGTGGACCTACAGTGACCCACGTTTAAAAGAAAGCCCAGCAAGTTGTACTTCCGTCGCCAGCTGAAAGTTCCACCTGCACCAGGCGCGCTGAAACAAGTCGACTCGCCGTCATCCGAGGCCTAGTGCTCTGTGCACTTCAAAAACTGGCTGGTTTGAGGTCAGCTACAAATCGACTCAGAAGACTACAGAGAACGTTCGGACTGCTGAAAGGATTTTTGGTGCTCCCCTGCCCACCCTTCAAAAACTGTATATATCTAGAGTGAGGAAAAGGGCTCAGAAAATCATTCTGGATCCATCACATCCAAGCCATCTACTTTTTGACTTTTGCCATCTGGTCGGCGTTACAGAACACCGAATACCAGGACAGCCAGGCACAAAAACAGTTTCTTCCCCATGACAGATTTATGTGCTTCCAGGGCAATTAAAGTACAGTATGTGCATCCCCGTATACATATTTATAACCCGACACCCTAGTACACCCATATCCGACACGTAGTAGTTGATTCGATTGCCATCTAGAGCCACCTGACTACATATTTATCAGGTTATGTTATTCCCATCGCCGTTTAGTGACTTGAGGTTGTGTATTAGTCTCCGTGGACTCAGCGGTGGACACGATACATTCCTGGTATTGCAAACAGGCTTGGCAATAAGCTCTTGCGATCATCTGCTTCCTGAAACCATCCGAAGACCCAACTTTTGAACGGCATTGGACTGTACATCATAAGGACGGATTATGAAAAACCTGAAACCATTAGGCACATGTAAGGGGTTTAATTATGTTCTAGGAAGAGTGAAGGTTTGTGGGGGCGGTCACGCATAGTGGTTCAGCAAGGAGAGCAACCAGACTGGTACAATGTGAAAGCGAGGTAATCGTGTACACCCTATGATTAAATATTTCCGCAAAGACCCTTCGCAGACTATATCTAGTTGTCCCATGAAATCTGCCTTCCCTGGCTCCAAGGAACCTAACCGCCACTTCACCCTGAATAAATTTGCATCAAGCAAGATACACAGGATCGCATACATGCTCAACCCATAATAAGTTCAGGTACATACCTGCTCTCCTTTCCTCCCTGGCAATCCCGGTCTGCCATTAATCCCAGCATCCCCCTATGAACAGACACAATTCATCACTTCCAGCAAAACATGGTGACACAACAAAAACTTTCCTTGAGCTCTCCTTATTACTCACCTTGTCTCCCTTTGGTCCGCTTGGTCCACATGTTCCCTTGGAGCCTCGTTCTCCCTGTAAGCCATTAAACCCCTGTCAAACTGTCAATCATTCAATGTTACAGGGAGTAATGACACTGGAGAAATTACTATTTAGAAAGAATAAAGCACTATTCATGTGTCAGTCATACACACAAGCACACAAACTCACACACACCCTTCAATTACTGTCTTTCTCATTAGTGACAACAGATAGAGGTCTATCTGGGATGCTGAATCCAGATAAAAGTTCTTATCTGCAATGTGAGTGTGCGTGTCTATGTTGCCGCTGGCTGAAGGGCAGCTAGTACTGTCTGCAGCAGCCCATGTATCCCTGAGAGGAATGATTCATACACAGGAGTCTTTCATGTGCCACACTGCACTCGACAAATCAATTTCTCCACACATGCACGCACGCGCACACACATATTCACACACAAAAACTAAGACAAGCGCGAGTCATATGCAATTATGTCGACAAATGGCCGCGGGAATCCGACTGTGGCGTAACTTTAAGCAGGGTCAAAATCATCTGGTCTGAAGGGCTACTCAAGGTTACAGATAAAGCTTGCAATAGTCAGCTTGAGTTTTAATCAAAGAGACAACCATTAAAACGCACACACATAAACACACCTTGAGGCCTCGCTGACCTACAGACCCAACCTCTCCCTTCTCTCCTCTCATGCCAGGCAGACCATCTTTACCAGATGCTCCCTGTAGAGGACAGATTTTTAAAAAAGCAGTCATGAGGTGCAACGCTGAGTCTGGGATATATGTGCTATTCCATGTGCATGATGTTTGGCATCTGAATAAGAATACGCACTGCTTCTCCTGAGCTACCTGGCTGCCCTGCTTCTCCCTCAAATAATACCACATATTTGATCAATATGGCTCACACACATCGCACATATACACATACGTAGGCAACTCCCAAATGTATTCGGCATATTCATGTTTGAAAGTATACTTGGTCATATTGTAGGGAAGTAGTGTTTTGTCACCTCTAGACCACTAAATCCTGGAGCCAGTGGAACCTCTCTCTCCCGCTCCCCTCTCAGCCCCTGGACTAGCTAAAATCACAAATGAATGTCCTTATTTAAATGGGATTCTTGTCATTTCCTACACAACGCAATGAGAAAGTAAGGGGAACAAATTGTGGCTCTTGCGCTCAGTTTATTCCGCAAGACAGACCCCCCACATGACTTCTAATCGAGTTTACGAGAATTCAGACGGCAGTAATCACAAGCAGAGATTCACCTACTCACATCGCTGGCTTTAAAGACAATTTGCTGAGCTAAGCCACCCCATAAATTATAGCTCGATCTCTTATTTTTGTCTATATTCTTTCCCCTGAAGAAATTTTAGAGACATCGTAGACTTAATAAAAAGAAAATGGTTCTGCAGAGCAACCTTTAAAAAAATCAAAAGAGAATAACCTTTTCTTTATGAAATAGCACCCGTTTAAAAGTGTGGCTAATAGCATAATGATATTTTATCTGTTAAGACGATAACTAAATAAAATAGTCCATATTAAATTTTTATACTAGTTTGTCTAAATTACAACCAAAAAAGCTAATTTTTAAATGCCCAGTGATTAGGCATCACACACATTTATTGTGTTGTTATAGTATTACAACGTATAAACAGAAAAACCTTCTTCACCGTGTAGCTGGTGTCCTTCCTGTCACTTTGCCCCGTTCACCCTGTCACCTGTTATTCCTCGCTCCCCCTGAGGCGAGCATGATCCAATAGCAATCGGTTAGTTTTACCATGCGACCCATAGATTTATTTTGTTTTCCTGCCTTTATCCGTTGCTTACTGACTCGTAACATCTTACATCCATGAGGCGACACACTGAAACATTTCTGACCATTGCCATAGCACATGGTCTCAAAAGAGAGAGACCGCACACCCCAACCGTAAATGATGGGGCCGGTAATCGGTCTACGGGACACCAAAACATAAACAACCTGCCCACGATCAAAACTATGGGACTCAATGGTTTTCTCCGTTCTTAGCCTTTCTCCCCTGGAGGTCCCCGCCCACCAACCGAGTATCGCCCTTAAGATGCAATAATCAAAAGAACAGCATATACACTCCATGAATTCTGTAGAATAACAGTAGATTATTGAAATGCTAAGAACCGTCCTTTTAGGGCTGAACCAAACCCGGCTACGCTTCGAATCATAAGGCTGTACTTGAGGGTTTATTTTGCGATAATACATAGTTCCGTACATGATTCTGCTTATTATGTAGATCACCTATAACTGGCACTGAAATTTCCCCTTTGGCATTTAAAGCATATTTATTACGTACGAGATAATTTATCTGTCAAATTTCCCGTATCAAATTGAAAATATTGGAAGGCCAAATCAATCCAGAACGGTGTACTCCCGAAAATGATCAAGCAATTCAAAAAACATAAAAACCAATGCCTTTTGCACCTTTGATTCCGAAGGACCGTTGTTCACCTGAAGAGTTGGTAGTTTAGCAATAATTAGTTATACAACAGTGTCGATACGGCATCTTTTAGCAAGAACAGACCACCTGAGCCTTGTAGCAGTTGATGAAAAGTTATACACACCATATCTCCTCCGTTTCCTTTGCTGCCAGGAGGACCCTATCAGTGGGACGACAATGATAAGGCAAACTTATGGCCTGGCATTTGTATGCATTTTGATATAGAGGGAAAACGTTGCGCCTGCAAAGGCTTGGCTCCATACTGGTTTGAATTGTACGAGTGGGAACAAACATCCGCCAATATAAAGTGTGACGAATACAGTGTGTTCGTACAGCTACCTCTCTGCCTGCATTAGCCTTTCCACATCTAGACGAGGGCTCAGATCAATGACACCCATCAAGAGAGACTGACTGTTACTGCCTGACTGACATCAATATGTGCAAAAAACAGGATGTGGTGGGGTAAAAAATAATGAGTGAATGCTGAATGTTGTGAACGGAAAGTAGGAGTATATTTACAGTAGGACCTCTCTCTCCATCTGTTCCAGCCCGACCTTCTTCTCCCTATAAAAATTAGACTGATACACACACTATAACAATCTGCATACAAACAAATGAACAAGAGATGGATTCATTGTGGACATTACCCTAGGCCCTGGGTCTCCTCTTGAACCTGGCACTCCAACACCAATTTCACCCTGAATGTGGAGGAAAAAATTAGAGAAAAAGTGTAACGACTCTGTGTGTCACGCAGTTCACTTCATTTTTGTCCAGAACCTTACTGAAGTGGCTCTAACTGCAGAGAGACAAGCTGGTATCAAAGTTTTAACTTTTTAGACCTGCTTCCTTAATTACAAAATAAACACAAATAAATTGGTCCTAAAAGTCTAAAACCACTTTTAAAACTTTTATTTCAAAATGTCTTACTATTTCTGTATTTTGCTTTAATGATAATATGCACTTGGGCACAATATGCAGTTGTTTTCCGGTTTAAATGGGGAAGAACTATTTTTTTCTGATTTTTGAACTACAGTATATACTATATATAATATGCTGAAACATGACTGAACAGCCCTAAAAATATACAACAAGCCAGAGCTCTACAGTGCGAACATTAGTCAAATTTGAGACTGTAAATGTCTGTGAAAAAAAATTAGACGCACTGGTGCAACTGAGCGGATTGAAGCTTATGAATAAATTAACACTCAGTAGGTGCCAAATGCCAGTAAAAACTGCAAAGACTACGACTGAATTATGTACATTTATAGTCTAACACGCTGCGTGCTTCAGAGTAAAGCTTAAGGTCTCCGTGGGGTTTTCCACAAAAATTAAAGCTCTATGCTTTAAAGATTGAATGCAAATAAATTAAGACAGCCATAAATATTAGTATTGTAATTGTATTGTTGTAAATTAAACTGTTATTTATTTATTTTTAGCAGCTGTATTTTACATATTTTACAATTGTATTTGGTTTATCAAAAGGTAAACTTCTTTGACATGACTCACACAATGTTCCTGATTTCTGTCATAAAAGCTCCGTTCTCTCATGCTTACTTGCGCATGACTTCAACTGTTCCTAAATGTTTGACTGTGCTCTTAAATTTTTTAAATTAGGAGTGCTCCTAAAAATTGTAAGCCCTGCAAGCAACACATCACTTACCTTATCGCCCTTAAGTCCTGGAAGGCCCGCAGTACCCTAATATGAAGATAAAGACATCAATGAATACCACTGAGGGTTATACACACACACACACAATTTTACTTGCTCTAAGAACCTTAATGCAAATGCTTATACGCAATTATTTGGGTCCTGGGTCCTGGGGGCCCAGCAGCTCCTGATGTTCCTGGGTTTCCGGCTTTGCCAATAAATCCTTGTAGACCCTTACAAGCACTAAGAGGAATTGCGATCATTGGATGTAGCCGAATTCAGTAAATGTTTTTGTCTATGATGGTATTTAACCTATTTCTTTATGTAATGATAGTAATTCTAAATAAGTGTTGTTTTTAGTGTACATTTGTTTCTCTATGTGCGGCGACTCTACTAACCCTCTCTCCTGGTGGTCCAGGGGGTCCTGGCTGACCTGCTTCACCTCTCTGCCCTGCCAGTCCTGGCGTGCCATCCAATCCACGTGGTCCATGAGGGCCCGGAGGACCTAGTAAGCCAGAGTCACCCTACAACAGATTAAAATTTTTTTATTTAATATTCACACTAGATTTTTACATTTTCTGTGGTTGATTATGCGGCTGGTAGGGCATTGCTATGTGGTCTATTTGAGGTATCATTCATGTTTTTTACAGAAACGATGTGGGATAAGTTAAGCCCAAAGTATACTTCGGCCATCCGCGTTCTGCAATGGTCTGTGCACTGTCCTTGTGACATGATTTTTGTCATCAGAAGTGTCTGCGGACGTCTGCACACACCATCCGTGTGCAGTCCAATTTTTGTGACTATGCGGATGGTCCGCGTACAACAGCGCCAGAGCACAATGTAAATTGGAACAGAACGGTCAATAAGCGTACAGCACATGTGTCTGCTTAGTCCCCATCCCAGTCTGACACCACCGCGGTTGAGTATACTTTGAAAGCTGTGCGGACTCGTCTGTGCACGAAACGGACCAGAATGCGGAAAGTGAAATATACCTGGGCCTTTATGTGCCAAAGTTTACACTTATTTTAAGGTCTGTTACAAACTTAATGTTATTTAACGCTAAATAAAATGAATAGTGAAACCCCTTTTTTTTTTTAAAGTCCGCAGGTTCCAGATTGTCCTGGAGGCCCAGGCATTCCCACACCTGCCTCTCCTTTGACTCCTTTGGGCCCAGATGGTCCTCTCATTCCCTGAACAATGAATGTGAAAAAGTCTTTAAATGAAGCATGTATTATAGTGGAGATGAAATGGATGATGGTTGCTGGCAGTTCTGCCTCTGAAGTGACTGCAGGTACTCACATTCTCACCAGGATCTCCCGCAGCACCCTGTGAGTAAATACCACTTTAAATTCTATTTCTACACATTGTACATTGGCTTGTTAGTGGACACTCTTTTCATAGTAACGCTACTCACTCTTTCTCCTTTGATCCCCGCTGGCCCTTTGTCTCCTTTTGGACCCTAAAACACAAAACAGGCACACAAACAAAATCAATACGGAGTATGAAATAAGAATTCAGAATTACTTATACAAATGACATTAATGATGAAGGATGGCTGACGACAGAATATGACGGCAAACTGTGGGAACAAATAATGAGGCATAAATAAATATCCAGAACAACACATAAAAACCTATATAATACATATATACACCTACAGTGGGGAAAAAAAGTATTTAGTCAGCCACCAATTGTGCAAGTTCTCCCACTTAAAAATATGAGAGAGGCATGTAATTTTCATCATAGGTATAACTCAACTATGAGAGAAAAAATGAGAAAAAAAAAAAAATCCAGAAAATCACATTGTATGATTTTTACAAGAAATTTATCAATTATGGTGGTAAAATAAGTATTTTGGTCAATAACAAAATTTCATCTCAATACTTTGTTTTATACCCTTTGTTGGCAATGACAGAGGTCAAACGTTTTCTGTAAGTCTTCACACACTGTTGCTGGTATTTTGGCCCATTCCTCCATGCAGATCTCCTCTAGAGCAGTAATGTTTTGGGGCTGTCGCTGGGCAACACGGATTTTCATCTCCCTCCAAAGATTTTCTATGGGGTTGAGATCTGGAGACTGTCTAGGCCACTCCAGAACCTTGAAATGCTTCTTACGAAGCCAATACTTCATTGCCCGGGCGGTGTGTTTGGAATCACTGTCATGCTGAAAGACCCAGCCACATCTTCAATGCCCTTGCTGATGGAAAGAGGTTTTCACTCAAAATCTCACGATACATGCCCCATTCATTCTTTCGTTTACACGGATCATCCTGGTCCCTTTGCAGAAAAACAGCCCCATAGCATGATGTTTCCACCCCCATGCTTTACAGTAGGTATGGTGTTTTTTGGATGCAACTCAGCATTCTTTCTCCAAACACGACAAGTTGAGTTTTTTCCAAAAAGTTATATTTTGGTTTCATCGGACCATATGACATTCTCCCAATCCTCATCTGGATCATCCAAATGCTCTCTAGCAAAACTTCAGACGGGCCTGGACATGTAATGGCTTAAGCAGGGGGACACGTCTGGAACTGCAGGATTTGAGTCCCTGGCGGCGCAGTGTTTTACTGATGGTAGCCTTTGTTACTTTAGTCCCAGCATTCTGCAGGTCATTCCCTAGGTCCCCCCGTGTGGTTCTGGGAATTTTGCTCACAGTTCTTGTGATCATTTTGACCCCACTGGGTGAGATCTTGCGTGGAGCCCCAAATCGAGGGAGATTATCAGTGGTCTTGAATGTCTTCCATTTTCCAATAATTGCTCCCACCAAAGGTTTTTGGGGAAAAAAAATTTCTGATTTCTTCACACAAGCGCTTACCTATTGCAGAGTCAGTCTGCCCCAGCCTGTGCAAGGCGCAATTTTGTTGCTTGGTCTTTGACCCTCTTTGGTCTTGGCCATGGTGAGTTTTGGAGTGTGACTTTTGAGGTTTGTGGACAGTGTCTTTTATACTGATCGAGTTCAAACAGATCCGTATACAGTTAACCATGGAGGACAGATACCGTCTTAGAAGACTCTAGGTCGTGAGGGCCAGAAATCTTGCTTGTGTGTAGTGAACCACATACTTATTTTACCGAGGAGATCTACCAATTAATCTATTAAAACCTACAATGTGATTTTCTGGATTTTTTCCTCTCATTTTGTCTCTCATAGTTGAGGTATACCTATGATGAAATTACAGGCCTCTCTCATCTTTTTAAGTCGGAGAACTTGCACAATTGGTGGCTGACTAAATACTGTTTTTTTTTTTTTTGCCCACTGTATTTACCACATATAAATATTCATGGCGAATGATTAGACCATATCTCCAAATATAACGCGAATGAGTGACTCACCGTAATTCCATGAAGCCCTTCTCTACCAAGCTGTACCTGTCAATGTAAGACCAGAGGACCCTTAACAATAGCCAATAATGGCTTAAAAGGTGGTATATTCAGTCAGAAATCAACAAACATCTGGCCCATTAGCTTCACTCTATGTCGGCTGAGTGCCGATAGCCTCCATTTCCCTCAAGAGAATGGTACTACTGCGCACCAAATGTGTGCTTCATTCTTTTTATATGTCCGTTGTGGTTGGTCCCAGGAATACTGCCATTCGGAGAACATGCTGGAAATTTTTTTTTCAGAGTGCGAAAGTTCCATCTAGTGAAATGGGGATCGGCATCTCGTGACAGATTATTACGCCGGGAAGGATGCAGCGTTACAGGAAGCAGGATGGATTTGCCTGTGGCAGGAATGTGCAATGGCCACAATGTTTACGTCCTTTCCCTGCCCTGTCCCTTCAAAGGTTTGTCGAAATGTGGTAAATATATATATGGAGCCCATCATTGCCAATCTATAAATAAACGCACACACAATAAGCACAATTAAACGATGGGTGTCAGAGAGCTGCAGACTGCTGAAAAAGATAAAAGGAAATTTGCACATAAGGTTTTACCTCACGGTTTGCATTTTGTTATTAAGGTTTAAAGTACAGCGACACACAGCTAATCTATTAATCATACCACAACATTAATGATTTGTTCAAGCTTAGTGGCATGGTGTCATTATCCGACAATAATAAAAAAAATCGCATTTCTAGTATGACCATTAAGAACTATAAAACCAGGCACCCAAAAGCAGAAACAGGCCTTGAATTTTTGTTAAAGACTATTACTTATTCTAAACCCCGAAGGTTTCGTTATTTGATTTTAATATATCCTAACGCTTGAGGTGGGCGCTACTGTTGTTACAGTAGGTGGATTTGGAAAAAAAAAGCTTGTATCATTGCGGTACTGATGCAAGGTCATAATTACATGTGGGGGTGATGAAACACATGAAACCTCCTTGTTGGGCAAACAATTCGGGTAAGCAAACACAAGACCAAAAGGTTAACTAAGAAATAAAGAGGACTGGCAAAATGTCAAACGTGGAGTCAAAACAGACCTGAATCAAGAGTGTGATCCATAGCAGGCTAAAATAGGATGAAAGGCGGTGACGGAACGACTATGGGCGGCTCCGCAGTTGGCATTTGCGTCATGAAAACACAGCGAAGATCGATGGAAGCTCACGAGACCTCGCGACTACATAACGTTGGTCTGCAAATGAGATTATCGTCATGCAGTAACACGTGACGGCACAGTGTTCGCTATATGGAAACCATGCACAACGCACCATCTCACCCTTCATTCCGGGGTCCGGGGCAGACGCAGAACACCGAGGAAATCAAAGGATAGACGATAAATTGCGGCCCGATTCGGAATTAAAATGTCATAGTAGCAATCAACTACCATTACGTGCAAATCCACACATTGCAGACTGCACATATGGCTGCACCTTTCCTGGTGGGCCGCTGCTCCTTGCTACTCCTTTACGTCTGGGGCTAATGGGTCCGCAATACCCCGAAAAGCAAGTGACTGAGAGAGCGCGGTTAAGTGGGGAGGAAAATAAGAACATAGAGAACATGACACAAGGTGCAGAAGATCATGAAGGCACCATATATGTCTTCATAAATGTCCAAGGGCATCTGCCTCACCTGGCGTCCAAGTAACCTGGCATGCCTCTTTTTCCCTGGAACCCTGCCTGCTAGAACAATACATACTCTGTGTATGGTAATAATATCCTGCCGTAGTAGCAGATACTTACTTATCCTTCTTGCTAGTATTGCAATTCAAAAAACAAAAAACTTCCTTTTTTCCCTCTACTTGTTCCCTTATTGTTTGAATATATACTAATGTTTAATAGTTGTTTCTATAAACAGCATGTCAGGTTAGCTTATTCTAACTGATGGAAGGTTATGTTTCATTTATAAAAATATTTAACAAAACGAGTAAAAAAAAATCATATTTTGTCAAACTTCATTTTTAGACATAAACTCTAGTTGATTGGGTGTGAACATTTTGATTCTATACTGAAAAAATCATTAAAAGCGAAAAGTATTTTATGCACGAATACATCACATACACCTCCAAGACTTTTGTGGCACTAGAATATTGACTGTTTTGCGGGCAAGACATTTGGGCACGCTAATCTATCAGTAGGCTGTCAGTGTGACTAGATTGCTAATTACTAATACTAAATATTGTGACAATGAATCAGTACGAATTTTCAATAATAATACCCTTTTTTTAAGTAACCTAGCATGCTTTAAAGTATAATGTATAAACGCATCACACCATATGTGATTTATTTTCTTTCTTCTAAAATCAGAACTGTGTTACTATTTTTGTATTTAATACTTAGCTGTATATAAAACAATAGAAGTCTATGGAATGCCTTCATATAGCTTATTAAACATATGCATATTAGCAAGAGAACAGGAGAATAAAGTGTTCTCAGTCACTTCATATAAACTACAGTAGGTCTATTGCAAAGTATCTCAAAATATGCATACACATCCATGCGATACATGTATCATGATATCATAATTGGATTGTGCCTGAAACAGCACCAAACACCCAACCGAGACCAAGCGTGTCCATCCAAGAAAGTGAATTGCGGTTGAGTAATTATCTTTTTCGCACCTCATAGAAAAAGTTCTAACTGCACTGTGAAACAGCTATATTGCTTTTCAAATCCAAAGCCAAGTACTCTCTCACAGCTGATACTTTTTGTCTTTTGTTGATCGAACACTCAACCATGCATTGCCTCACCTCCGCCATTTGACCAATTAGTTGAAGAGGGAAAATTGTAATAGAGGATTTTTCGTCCTGTGAATGCTCTCTGTGTGACGGCGGGGCGGGCGGGCCGGGGATGGAGCGAGCGTGGGTAAATGGTTTATGCACGACACCTGCACCACCACCGGTCCTCGAAGTCCCCGGAGGAGCCTCCGGAAGGATAAAGGAGGATTGACAGTCACAGTGTTGGAGCAAAGGACCGGCCTCACTTTATTTGTGAGCTTTACTTTTGTTTTGTGTTTATTTATTTTATTAGTAAATTTTGTTTAATTTCGCCGGTTCTCGCCTCCTTCTTTTCCCTGTGACTACCACTTTGGTTTACACTCGTACTAGTTTATTTTGGTCCTGGAGTTTATTTACTCCCTGTATCTCTGGACCAATCCACACACGATATATTCGCTTTTAATAGACAAAATACTCATTAACCTCGTTAACAAGCCTATGAGGACCCTGGACCCTTCCCCCGGAATGCCGGACACCCAGATTCGAACATGCTTCCTTTGTTGCATGGCACCACTCTGATCTCACTGGTTTATGGCCAAAAGTATGTAAGCAAGGAAAATCCTGCCTTGTCCCAAGGAAAACGCAGATAGCATTGACTGTGTCTAGTAATTTCATATAAAACCGTTTATTTGGAATACACACATAGTTCTTCAGCGCCATTGAGTATATATTGTCATTGTGTATTTTGGCGTTGTAAGTCTTAGACAGGGTAGTGATCTTGTATTGACCCTTCCTGGATCATCCCGGTTCCCGATATGTACGCCACACCTGGGAAAGAGAACCACAACCCATCTTACGTTTGTTTATAGCTAGGAATTGCCTTTGTAGTATCTAAACAAGCGTGTAAGTATATGTGTGTTATCTATCAATATATTAGGGGCCTCTGAGGATCGTGTAATCGTCGATGGAAGCCTTGCAATGACCATGCGTAGAGAAAAACGGGTCGAACACCTCCGCATTGCCCCTCCCCTCGGACTTCCATGTTGCTCATTGGACACCAGCTTAAAGCGGAGACTTCTCCGACTGAAAGCGCCGGCTCCAGGGCACCCCGGTCCACCCCCCCCCAAACAAGGGTTTCCGGTGGGGTTGTGGGATCTGAAGCTGTGAGACAAACCTCGGAAACGCTGAGCGTTGTGCCAGCTTCGGCATTGTTCCTTTCCATTCATCAATTCTCTGACGCACTGGGTCTTTCCTCGCACCCACTTCCCAAGATCTTGGGCGCGTAATCTCATCAGGAATCTTTGCTACAGACGTCAAGTATCAACTTTTAGTTTTCGATGGAATTTGTATGCATTAGTGCATATTACACTTTTTTACAAGGTTTGTTTGAACTAAGAATTTGACGTTTTCCCTCAGGTTTTAGATCGGCTGAATATGCAAAATGTTTCCATAAATGTCATTCCTTATGTCTCTTTCTTTAGTGTTAAGCTTTAACCCTTTCCTATACACACTGTATGCGTGTGTGTGTGTGTGTACTGTATGTGTATGTTAGACCAGTTTAAATGTTTATGTAGTATGTTAGACTAGTTAAAGTGTTTATGTAGTTAATAAAACCTACTTGTATCACACTTGACGTGTTCATTGTTTTCTCATAACCGGAGTCAATAATCATGCTGATTTACGTTACAAACTTATAGAATTTTACAGTAAGAAGGTTATTTCCTTTAACTAGGAAATTAACTTTCTTAGAATTGACAAGACGGTTGACCCTGAGTGGTCAGCAAATATCTACAGCGTATCTAAAATATTCATAATTAATTATAAATAGTTATGATTAATTATTCATATTTCACATGAGCTGATTCGCTACAGATTTGGTGGAGAAGGCGGTATGATAAAACGAAAGTTATTAGTTTAAACACTGGCAACTTAAAAGTGTTTGCTTGATAGCCCAGGTTAAAATAGGATGTGACTTCAGATGCCCGGTTGTGTCCCTATTTGCTGGCTTGTTTAGATGCAGATAAAGTGGGGGTTTGATTTGGTACTGCTATTATAATTGTGAGAGTTTTTATGTATTTCATGCTTAATGGTATCGGTGTAAGGTTAATCTGATTTTATCAAAGAAACCCTAATTTCAGTATTAAGGCATAAATCTGTCTTGACAAAGCGTACGTCTGAATCTCAGCTCAGCGGCATGTCCAAAGTGTACCATAATGTAATATGCTTTAGTGATGAAATCACAAAATTGCAGTATTGTTTCTTTGAAGAAGAAATCTCATTACAGTTATATCAAGGTAGATGTGAGCTCTGCTCCCCTTTCTACAGCATAAAGGACTTATAGATTATAATTAGTTTAAAGCAATTCATCAACACTTTGACTGTATATATACAAGCCAAGCAATCTGGTGGTCATTACTGTGTTTCACTCACTGAGTGAAACTAAATGTGTAATACTGTACTTTAGTACTCATAAGTGAGGCAAACATAACTACATATATGATTAAACCGGTTTTAACTTACAGTAAACACGTTTTGTATTTCTTTAAACAAGTGCAAGAAGTTTAATTTTACATTAGAGAAGCACTCACCGACTGCTTGTATGCACATCTTGAAGGCTGAAAGCACCACGGTCTAAAACTGTGACTGTTTAACATAGACATTAAACTGCGTTAATTACACTTGCATGCATTGGTTACCGTGACAACAATTTGTCACAGGAAGTGCTAACGTCACATTGCACAACACGCCATGTTTGTAAACAACCCATTTGAAGCAGCTAAGCTAACACGACTGAGCATAGTTTCATTTTAGGCTAAGCTAACAAATAGCTTTAACAATTAGGGGTTAAAACTCTTTAATTGAAGCTCTTAAATACAACATGTGTGTGTGTGCAGTGTGAAGTAATTTGAAATTAACCTAATCCATGGTTTCTGATTTTTCACTTTCTTTTAATTTTTTTGTTCTTTTTCTATGTTTCCCAATCTTCAATTCATCTCAGCGAATTTAACTACCTAGATGTATCCTTCCTGAATGCTATCGCTCAGTTACTAGCTAATTAAATCTAAATTAATTNTTTTTTTTTTAATGTAATCTTACCTGTTTAGTAATCTATGGAATTTGCTTCGTATGATCGAAACAAGCTTGTATATTATATGGTGGTACATAGGCAATATATTTTAGGGCCCTGAGAATCGTTAATAATATCGATTTAAGTCCATTTGCAAATTACAATGCTTAGAGAACAAAGGGTCGTAAAACCCTCCAGCAATTGCCAACTCCCGCTCGGAAATTCCATTTTGCTCATTGGACAAGCCCCATCTTGAAAAGGCGGAGGGAAAGGGGGGGGGGATCCCTCTCGACCGTTAAAGGGCCCGGCTCCGGGAAACCCCGCCCCAGCGGTGGTGTGTTGGAATTCTGAGAGGCGGTGAAGACAACCGCTCACGGAAACGCTAAGCTTGTGCCAGGCTTCGGCCTTGACTTTTTTCCATTCACCAAGATTCTCTGACTAAAACTGGTTCTTTTTCATCAACCAAATTCAGCAAGATCTTGGGCCTTAAGATTGCATCAGGTATCTTTTTCAGACATACGCAAGTATCTAACTTAGTCGATTTAATTGATGCATTGAGTATCAGTTACACCTTTTTACTAGGTTTGTTTGAACTAAGAATCTGACTTTTTCCCTCAGGTTTTAGATCTGCTGAATAGGCAAAATGGTTCCATAAATGTCATTCCTTATGTCTCTTTCTTAGTGCTAAACTTTAACCCTTTCCTATAACAACTGTATGCGTGTGTGTGTATGTGCATGTTAGACCAGCTTATGTGTGTATGTAGTATGTTAGACTAGTTTAAGTGTTTATGTAGTTAATAAAAACCTTACTTGTATCACACTTGACATTGTTCAATGTTTGCTCATAACTGGAGTCACTTAATCATGCAGATTTACGTTACAAACTTATAGTATTGTACAGTAAGAAGGTTATTTCCTGTAACCAGGAAATTAACGTTCTTGGAATGACAAGACAGTTGACCCTGAGAGGTAAAGTAAATATCTACAGCGGATCTAAAAATATGAATAGTTAATCATAACTATTTATGGTTAATTATTCATATTTCCCATGAGCTAATTCGTCCACAACACTGTCCTGGGAAGCGGGAGATCCTTGTGGTCCCTGTAAACATTAGAAAGTGCTGCATTCATCCCTATTCAGATAAATATAAATCACCCTTATCTATAAGAACAAGATGCATATGTAAAACACACAGGATTTATTGAATTGAACAGTACACTGATATTTAAGTGCTGAAATAGGCCTATGCAAGGAGGAAAACATGTTGCTTTCTAAAATGCAAGGGCAAACTGAACACTATGAGAGTCAAGGATAAATAAGGCACAGAGAAACAGAGCATGTGAAGAGGCTCTAAGCTGAAGCTGCAGAGATTGTCTAATGACCTCTGTGGAGAGACAGAGGTCAGACTCCTATGAGCTGTTAGAATGACTCCAATATTGCGTTTTTATCTTACTATTTCTCCTGGAGTCCTAGAGGTCCAGGTAACCCTCTGTTGCCCTGAGGTCCAGGAGGACCCTTGAAGAATGAAGAGAAAAGATTGAAGAGTGAGTAAACTCTGGTGGGTTAGTTATGTAACTCCAAAAACACATTGCTGTGTATCAAATCGCATAAAGGAAAGTGTTCATCGCTACTCAGCTGGAAAACTTACTTGAACTCCAATGCCTGGTTCTCCTTGGTCGCCCTAAACATGACACACAAACATGTGTACATATACACACATTTTATTTGTTATTTGTATCTGCAATACCAAAGCTTAGGAAATCACGACACAAATAGGGACAAAATAACTAACATGGTTCATGCTGTAATTGTAGATTTAAAATGACTGCTAACGAATAAAATTATATGGTCCATGTCATAAAATGCAGCATTAACCTTCACACCAGGAGCCCCTAGGGGTCCATTTCCACCCATCGGTCCCTGAAATATCAAACCAAAGGTTAAAAAAATTTTTTTTAATTTGAGTATGTACATTAAACTGAATATACGTACAGTTGGTCCTCTTATTCCTGGTTCTCCTGGATTCCCCTGTGCAAAATACACATTTGATATGAATAGCAAGCTGATACAAATATAAAGCACACAGATACACACATGCACATATAAACAGCATACACAAGCTCTGAATGGACAGACATACTGTATACTGTACTTTTGACAAAGACTGTACAAACATTAGGCACATACAGTATACTACTGTTCCAAAGTTTGGGGTTGGTAAGATTTGTAAAATATTTTTTAGTCTATTATGTTCACCAAGGCTGCATTAATTTGATCAAAAATACAGGCATATTGTGAATATTATCATTTTTTTTTAAATATTTTAAATAGTTTTCTATTTTACTATATTTGAAAATGTAATTATCATGTGATGGCAAACCTGAATTTTCCAGGTTCTGGTCCAAAGTTGATCCTTCAGAAATCATTCTAATATGCTTATTTGGTGCTCAAGAAACATTTCTTATTATTATCATTGTTAGAAACTTTAGTTTTGTTGTGTGCGTGCTAAATATTCGGAATTTGAAAAATTTTCTCTATGAATTAAAGTTAAAAAGGGAACAGCTTTATTTGAATAGAAACATTTTGCAAGATATGTTAAATGTATTTATTGTCACTTTTGAACAACTTATCCTTGCTAAATAAAAGTATTATTTCTTTCAAAAAAAATTAAAAAAACTTACAGACCCCAAACATTTGAACGGTAGTGTATAAAATTAAACATTCACATTGCTCACAGAGACATAAAACATAATATATACTTCCAAGCGCACTCAAGTATCTAACAGACATACACAAATGCACAAATACAAACAAACTACAGAGACAAGGACGGCCCCCTTTCCAATATTAGCAAAGCAGCCTAAAATCTCAGCCAAAGAAAACCTACCGGTCTGCCCAGCACTCCTGGGAACCCAGGCAAGCCCTAGAAAGAGGAAGGAAGGGATGGAGGGAAAGGAAGTGTAGAGAGAGCAGAGGTGTGATGGTCCAAATTTCAAGTGGAGTGGAATTAGAAGTTGAAGGTTGTGGGATTACAAAAAGGAGTGAGGAGGAAAAGAGGAGACAGAGTGGTTAGCGGATAGAAGCGGTGCTGCATTTGTTACTTCTTTGATGTTTATCTATGGAGCCTCAGGCAAATGAAGTCAGCTAGTGCTCACAGCAAGGCCTAGTACTCGCGTCAAATCCCCAGGCTTTCCTACATTGGCAAGCCCAAGAGAGGCTGCTGTGTTGGAATGCTGTTACTCACAGGTAGGCCTGGCGGACCGGCCGGTCCCTTCAAACCCTGCTCCAGAGGAGAATAAATAAATGTGTGAGTGAGAGTCAAAACTCTCCTCTTCCCCACTAATGCTAAACTCTCTTTTTATCTCCATTTCATGAGTGACAGCAAGTTTTCATACTGAATGGCTACTAAAATACTATATAATTAACATATCTATCACAGTAAGTGATGAAAGGCAATCTGTTCTTAAACTTTAATCTGGTCTTAAAAGTTCTGCAGAACTCACAAAACATTAGCAGACTCAAATGAGAGCAAGAGATTTGTGGGTCTGATAATCTTACCGTAGTTTGTCATAATTACAGGAGACCAATGTGCATGACTGTTATATTATAGGAATGCATAAGGCATCATCGGAAGGTGATTGCTATGCAGTTGGTATGGCATCTTGGGTGGTTGTTAGGGTGTTTACAAAGTCCCTATGATATTCTGGTTCACAGATAAGTCTCAGGTCCCTCAGTATCACTTACATATTCAGTTTGTGTTTGTCCGTTTTATCGTCCACCAGACAAAAACTGACATCACTTGAAAAAGTAACAGCACAATTCTCCACAACAAGGCACACTATCTACAAATGGTGTGGGATAAGTTATACACCAAAGTTTAATACTTACTGTGTCTATCTAATAAGTATGAGCAAAACTAACTAAAACTCTTGCTTTAGCACACATCAAACAAAAACATCAACATTAATTAGTTTCATTCATTTTAATAATAAACTGGCAACACAGCCACTGGAATTTGTTTCTCACCGGCTTCCCATCCGCCCCTGGTTTTCCTGGCTCTCCTGGACTTCCCTAAGATAAAAGTACCATAGTTTTATTGTAAAAATTAAATGAATAGAGACTAAGCTCTGTTGTCAGTTAAGGCCAATAAAAGAGTATACTCACTGGTGAGCCATCGTTTCCACTTTCTCCACTGGCTCCTTTTTCTCCCTTTTCCCCACGAGGACCTGTGTAGCCCTGAGAGAGGGACAAATCACAGATCAGATTGTCAACTAAGGTCACAAACCTATAAAGTAGCATGCTGCCACACATACATTTTTCAGAAACTCCACCCTCACCCTCTCTCCTGTAGGTCCAGGAGGTCCTACTGGACCAGGCTCTCCTCTGATACCTTGAGGGCCTGGAAGACCTCTTGGACCAGGCAAACCACTCTGAGCGGAGACAGAATCCCCCTTAGAAAAAAAAAACACACACATACACGCTTAATATGTTAGTACACACAAAATTGACAACATTCAATTCTCAACTTTCACTTGTGTACTACAAATGTGAGCTTCATTTTGTTTTACCTTTGGTACTGGAGGCCCCCCTAGGCCAGGCAATCCAGCCGGACCCTAAAAAAAGATTTATTCCATATGAAAACAAGAAAGTAGGGTTTGAACATACACCATGCACCAAATGCGAGCAAAATTTTCTGTTCGGAAATTACAATTCATACATGTAAAATATATGTTATGAAAGAAAATGCACCGGCAAATAAATACATAATTTATTTATTTTTGCTGGTGCATTTTTTTAATTCAACTGCCATTAGCAAGTGTGGCAAAGTTCAATTTTAGACCTTGCATGAACATGCATGAATTATAGTAATGGTACTTACAGATGGCCCTCTGTCTCCTTTCTGCCCCTTCTCCCACTACAACAAAGACCAATTTTAATCTAATTTCTACAATAACTTTATCTCAAGTGTTTTCTTTGATCAGCTCTGTATCTCATAAAAGATGTAAAACAGCTATAGTAATAAAATACCAATGCTCTTCTTCTCTTTACCTTGTCCCCAGGTCTGCCAGCTTCTCCAAGTTCACCAGCTTGTCCTGGTACTCCTGGTATTCCTGGCTTTCCGGGTTCACCTGCCTGTCCTGGTGGACCTTCTGGGCCTCTTTCTCCAATTGCCCTGCCTGGAGGACCCTGTGGGCCAGGAGGCCCTTTCTCACCCTGCTCTACTTTCACATCTCGTTCACCTGGAAGAACTCGCGCACCCTGAAAGCCAGTATGCAAGGAAGAGAGAACTAGGTTTAAAAAAGGAAGAAGAGGAGAGGATGAGACCATGAAGAAATACAGAGAGTTGCTGGATGTTTTCTAACCAGAAATACGTTTCAGCACCATGGTCAGCGCCCAATGAGTTTTTGCATGATCTTCATTGCAAAAGGTATTGTGACACACTACTCATCCAACTATTCAACTACCAGACACCACTCTGTCTCACATATCCACGATATTAACTCACATCTGCTCCTGGAGGGCCTCTAGGTCCGACATCTCCTTTTTCACCCCTCTTTCCTTCTGTCAATTCACTCAACTTTGATACAAGATTGCTTCTGTCATCAACTAATAGTTTCAGTTCTCTGACCTGCAAAGAATAGGAAAGAGGGTGACGTACATCTACATACAAACTCTGTCAATCTTGTTGATAAATTTCTCAGTACCTCAATGCCAAATTCTGACAAAGCTCTCTTCACATCCTATGACAAAACAGGGGGAAAACAACATTAATCATCTTGCCAGCCATGCATGTGTGACTTTGTGTGCATGAGCGTTTTCCTCACCACTACAGTTCCTGGTTTGCCATCCTCTCCTGGATCTCCCTGTCAATCAAAAGAGTTGAATTATTACAGTCAGGTATGCTGAGAACTGCCTTGTGTCAGCTCTGAGAGCAGTGACCACTAAAAGACACATTCGTAAAAATACACTCACCGCATCTCCTTTCAAGCCTGGCAGACCTCTCTCCCCCTACAAAGGTCACATTATGACAACATCATGCGTCATGATATCTAAAAAAAACACAACATATTTACTTGCGCACACACACAGAGACAAACTTACTCTTGGTCCAGCAGCTCCTGGGACTCCAGGTATTCCCTGATTGATAAAAAGTAATACATATGAAAGATACAATACATAGCTGCTCTCATTTTGTCTGTATTTCATTCAAACAGTGTATATATGTGTATACATTAAATATATGTATTTAGGCTTTATTATATAACTAAACAAGATTTTCCCAATTTCAGAAGAAAATGTAAGTGGTGCTTTTTTCTAAAAACCAAAAATACATGGTCTCATCCCACTACTGGCTTTACAGCAGTAGAAGTCAGTCGTCAATGTTACTTACAAGGGCTCCTGGAGGGCCCTGGGGACCTGGAATAGGTGTTGCTGGCTCCCCTTTAACATACACCACCTGAAAAAAAAAACAGAAAGATTGAGAAATACAGCTCTTTGCATAAATTAAGCATCCTCCAGAATTCTCATGCGATTAATAGAGTAGCAGAGTAGTCTATTTAAAATCAAACATATGCACAAACACAAACGCACAGGTCCTGGTGGTCCGACATTTCCAGGAACTCCAGGGGGTGCAATGGGACCTTGAGGGCCAATAAGTCCTGCAATGCCCTGATCACTTTTCAACCCATCTCGACCCTGAGGAGAGATAAACAGAGAGAGAGAGGGAGATGAGAGAAATAACCATAACCATTTCTTAATTAATGGGCATACATTTGCACATCAAATAAACTCATCAATGAAGAGTTTCTCCTATAAGGCTGCAGACTCATAATTACTGACTGCACTCAGCATCAAGCACAGGAAGAAGAGCATCCATGCATTTAAAATGTGTGTGTATGTTTGCAAGTGTGTTTCTATGATTGAAAACATCCATTTAACAAAAAATCTGATTTGTCCTGATGGAAAAATTAGCTGTGCGAGACAGACAAATAGCAAAAAGCGAGTAAAAAGGGCAAAGAGATATAATGACATGGACTGAATCACAGAAAACAACTAAATCTGAGTACACTGAGTCAAATGTGGCCACAAATCGCAAAGAAAACAGCAGGTACAGACAAGGAGTACAAAATGAAACAGCCGGTACTTACAAACAAGAACAGCCTTTACAAGTTATATGCTTACCTTTGATGCCATGTAGTGAATGAAATTCACAAAATGGTAAAAAATAACATTTTCCGTAACATAGCTGTCAGAGAAGCCTTAAAATGTACATTTTGAAAGTGTTATGTAGTGCGGAGTATGATAAGCTGTGATGGACTTGTCTTGTGTTGTGAAAGGCAGGAAGAGAGTGAGAACAGGATGATCAGGAAGATAAAAACAAAGAGACTCACATCTCTTCCAGTGGGCCCAGGCTCTCCTTTATCTCCCTGCAAAGAAGGCATAACCAGATTCGATCAGAGGCTAATTATCAAAAATTACAATGTAATCATACACAAGTTTTCACCAATAGGTGTTTTATTACCTTTCGACCATCCTCTCCTGGCACGCCATCCTCGCCCTGAAAAAGATGGGGCATGAGGCATTAAACACAGACATCTGGATGAGAGCGAGGCACATTTTCATAATTTCTGTAATCAAGTCTTCCTGTAATCAGCTCTTCCTGTTTTAGTATGAGAACTCTTGTAATTTTGTGCGACTCATTCTAGCAGTAATTTCTCTTCAAAACGCTTCGTGCGACACGCAGCCTCGTATTACAGATATATGACGGGTGCCATCCAGCCCAATTTAGCTCCTGCAATTACCACAGCTGGTTCAGGGCTGTGAACAGTAACTCAGAAGAAACTGCAGGACGAGTGGGTTTTGCGTAAGCTCAGCTCCAGTGGTGTAATCTATACGAGTCAGGCTAACCAAATTTTAGTACACGGCTGACTGAAACTCCTCGCATATTTTAACTGTAGCGTCTGGACCAATCAAAAACAATTTTTCATTTGATTTAACAAATACTCTGTAACACCCCTCAGTTAACAAAACATATGAGGACCTATGGACCCTTCCCACCGAAATGCGTAACACCCCAGGAAGCAGAACAGGCCCCTGGTTTCATGGCAACCAACGCTGATATCACTGGGTTTATTGCCCAAAGGAATGCGAAGTAGAGAAAATCACTACCTTTTCCATAGGAAGAGACACAATGCACGGTAGAAATGGACTCTTCTCTAATTAATCCATAGGAAGAAACTTTCTTTGAATGAACACACATATCCTTCAGTTTGTGTATGTTGTCTTTGATATTTTTTACTGTTTTATGCAGGCTTATGATGGTACCACTCATTCCTGTCATCTTACCTACTGTATATGTAATCCTACCATGTTTAGAATCTATGAATTAGTATTCGGATGATCTAACTGAGAGTGCATATTAAATGCTGGGTAACATAGGCAAATATATGTATTTACCTTAAACTTTAGTAATTTCGATTTCAAGTTTTTTTCCCTATGCAAATACCATGCTTTCCACCACAAAGGGTCATTAAAAAACTCCCCAGTATTCCAAACTCCCACTTGGGATGCGGCCTTATTTGGACAAGCCCATCTTGCGAGGCGTGAATCTCTGCAGGCTTTAAAAGGCCAAACTCAGCGGGAACGCCCGAGTCTGTGGTTTGGTTGAATTCTGAGAGGATGAAGATGTGAGCAAACGCTCCAGGACACCCTAATTACGTGCCAGGCTTCGGTCTTGACTTTTCCATTCACCAAAGATTCTTTGACTCAAACTGGTTCTTTTTCATCAAACCAACTTCAGCAAAGATCAACTTGAAACTTCAGATTGCATCAAACCTCTCTTTCAGACAGACGAGACGTGCAAGTATTCAAACTTAAGTCTTATTAATTGATACATTAAGTAACATTTGCACCTTTTTACAAAGGTATGTTTGAACTAAAATCTGGTGTTCCCTTCGGCGTAAATCTGCTGGAATATGCAAAGGGTTTCCATAACGTCATTCTGTATTCTCTGCTCTTTACTGGCTTAAAGCTGGAACCCTTGCCTATACCAACGTATGCGTGGTGTGTGGTGTGTGGTTTAGGTAGTATGTTAGACTAGTAAGTGGTTATGTAGTTAATAACGTCTTACTTTTACCCACTTGGGACGTGTTCATTGTTTTGCTCATAAAGGAGGTCCACTAACTCGTGCAGATTTAGGTACAGGCCTCTGTGTAGAGTTGTATACAGTAAGAAAGTTATTTCCCTTAACCAGGAAATTAATTGTTCTTCGAATTGACAGGGGACAGTTGACCTGGAAGGAGGTCAATTACATATTCTACAGCGGAACTAAATTATTTTATACTTAATTATAAAAATAGTTAGGATTAATTAATCATATGTCCCCATGGAGTGATTCGCTACAACTATAAAGCATTATTAGTCAGAGTTACCTCCCACTGAAAGCTCATTAGGCTACTAAGAGGGTGATTTATTTATTATCAGCAGGATTTAATCGTCTCATTTATGGAGGACAAGGACTGTGGTGTGGTTACTAAACTGGAACGAGTGTTTGCATGCTGCATTCTAGATTGTGCCTTGATAAAAATTTTTTTAAAAAGCCTCAGGATTTAAAGTACCAAGTCGGGATTGAAATAACACATGTCATGATATTACAATTAGGTTGTTGAATATATCAATATGTGAGAATATTTTACAAAAATATGTTGCATTTACAGTAGATTCAAATGTTTCTGAAAGGATGTTGGGTTTTCATTAAGATTACAGCATTACTTACAGGTTTTCTAGGCAGTCCTGGTTTCCCATCCTCCCCTGCTTTGCCCTGAAATAAAGAATAACATTATTTTGATGTAATAACGTGCTTATGCTCCAGTATGGGAATTTGCATGGATAAATGATTTTCACAGATTAAGCTGTGATATTACTCACAGGTGTGCCATTAGCTCCTGGGGGCCCAGGTGGTCCTGGAAGCCCCTGAGGCCCTCTTAGTCCTGCCAAGCCCTAGGAAACAACAATTAAATGTTAAACAGATTAAAAACTGGATTGATTTGTTGCAGCAAACAGTGGCAACATCATGATGCAACAAACAGATGATTTGACATACGGAGGGACAGGAGTACTCACATCTCTTCCAGGATCCCCTTGTTTTCTTGGGTCACCCTACAAAACCAAAAACATTAAGGATTCAGATTGATAGAATATCCTTTGAATATGAAGCTGATGCAAGGATTGAAGTTATTATCTTACCCGTAATCCAGGAGCTCCAGTCAGCCCAGGTTTCCCATCCTGAACGGGTCGTCCATCCAATCCAGCCGCTCCTCTTTCTCCCTGCACACGCATGCACACATATACAGAAACAATCCACATTAACTAGTCTGTGGCACACACACACTGTAAATACACAAAACAATCAACATAACTCAAAATCAATTTAAATTTTCTCAGCATTGAGTCGTCACCAACTTAAATGAATAATGATTTGAACGGGTTGACTGATAGATCCAATCTTTGTCACTAATAACACCTTTCTGAAAGCATCACACATATGTATGCCAAAAGCAGCAGTCATCAGCTTAATTAATGTAATAAAATCAATGAAGCCAGTCTAAAAACCTACACAATGATTATGAAAGGAACAGAGATCAAAAGGATAAATTAGATGAGGACTGGTACAAGTATATGTCACAAGGGTCAGACACAAATTAATTGGCTATACGTCTGTTGTAGAAAGCCACAACATGGTTTACAATATTCCTCGAGACATCAGTGAGATCTTGTTTTCTCATTTCCTCCAACTATGAAACAAAACCTTGTTTCAGTTCTGTAGCACAAATGTTAGACAAAGATTAAACAGTCTCGCAGACAGGCAATACCAAATAATTGCAGCGCTAGTGAGACCTGCTATTTAAAACCCCACGAGGTAAAACCTGACATAATGAAGTGTGTCACAGCTTCTGCAGTATAGAGAGATCCATGACTAAGCAGTTATATTTATACTTTACACTGATTACTGCAGCCAGTTGTACCATTTTAGCCATTTTTCAGCTGTCTACCGCTGTATGACACTCACTTTTCAAAATATTGTCATTGCTGCACTCTAAAATAGAATGATTTTTGCAGGGGTGCTTACACCTGCTTTTGAAGAGATATTTAAGGAAGCTGCTTACTTTATAGATGCCTCATTCAAAGAGTAATTGACGGTAAAAATTGCACGGCTGAAGCAAGGTGTTCAATTCCTTGTTCGGACATCACAATCCTCTTTCTATAAAATTCATTGCAGGTTACGTTTACTTGGCATTGCTTTCCATTAAAAAATAAAATGTACACTACCATTCAAAATGTTGGGGTCAGTAAGATATATTTTTTAAAGAAACTAATACTTTTATTAATAAGTTTGCATGAAATTGATCAAAAGTGACAGTAAATACTGACACTGTTACAAAAAAAATGTTTCAAAATAAATGCTGTTCTTCTGAACTTTCCTTTCTATGCTGATATGCTTCTATGCTATTACAGTTTCGACAAAAATATGAAACAGCACAATTGATTCCAACATTGATAGTAATAAAAAATATATTTTTGAGCACCAAATCAGCATATGATTTCACGATTTCTGATAGTTGATGTGACATGGAAGACTGGAGTAATGGCTCCTGAAAATTTTGCTTTGTCATCACAAGAACAAATTACATTTTAAAATATAATAAAATATAAAACTGTTATTTTAAATTGTAAAAATACTTCAAAATATTAATGTTTTTCCAATATTTTGAGAAAATAACAACAAGTGTTGTTCCTCTGGAGCTGGAAGAACAATGGCCTGTTCACGTCTGTCAATTCTAACAGAAAACCCTTAAGCAATCCAAAGCTTCGACATATGTCGGAAAGACTCTAGGTCTAAATGCATGATTTATTTACAAAGATTTGCAGCTGAAAGGCACTGTTGAAAAATTTAAGCACTGACTATTGTTTAGTAATCACATCATGATTTCAGATTTCCTGAATCAAAATTTGATCAAATCGTAAGGTGCCTAAACAATACCAACCATATATAAAACTGAACCTGCGGCCTTTGCATTAAGCAGTGCAGATACTTAACCTTTAAGCTAATACTACTTCCTGTCAGAATTCCTGTCATTTAAAGAAAGTTGATTTTTAACAACTTTAAAATGTTTGTGCTAAATATGTTTTGTATTTCATGTCTTGTGGTCATGTTAATGGTCTCAAAAATGGTCTTGTTTGCTGTTATGGAACATGAAGGTCAAACAATTCACCTGTCTAAAAAATCTACAGCCTAGACATGGTACTTAAAGTAAAAGCAACGTCCCACAGTAAACCAAGAAAACTGGCTCTTTTACCTTGTCTCCTGGACTGCCCCTATCGCCTGGGTCACCCTAGAAGAAACAGAAAGCTGAATGAGTTGTACAATCTGCTATTAAAAGTAATGACTCCTAGTGTGGTACTACAGTGGAGATTTAATGAAAAATCAGTTATCTGAATGTTTAGAATGATTTCAGTTGCATAATATGGTTCCCACTGTCCTAAATAACTTTGTGTTTGAATGGGATTACGTACTGTATATCACCATATTTAAGGTGATGATACATGGGGCAATGTTGCCGGGCAAATAATGTTGCTTGGGTACTTTCCCATTGAAAATGGGCAACAAATTTCTATCTGGATACTTTAGATCGGTCGTAGGCCCTATGTCTCACCTGGTTGCTCAGCAACATTGCTCAAAAATTTGCCCCGTGTATCATCACATTTAGATTCAGTGTGTATGCGGCCAGAGACAGACACAGATACACATAAAGATCAAAGAAATGTCTAAACAGATAAAAGGCACAAAAGCAGTAGGAGGTTCTTACTCTGGCTCCTGGTAGCCCACGCGGACCCTCAGGACCCTAAACAACAAATAGGTTAAGATACAAATCACATTACTCTCAATTACACATACTGTCTGATCACCATACTGACTTACGCTTGGTCCTGGCGAGCCTGAAGTTCCTGGTTCACCCTTTTGACCTTTAGCCCCGTGCTCCCCTGGGTCACCTGCCTCTCCCTGGTGTTAGAACAAGAGTATCACAACACAGTATTTCCTGTACCTTTTCTCCTCTGTCACCTTTCAGCTGTTCCTCTCCAGTTGTCTAACAGAAAAAACAAATTCGAAAGATTTCAAAAACAGCAGGTTATTTAAATAAACAGGGGGTGTAGAAAAAAAGTACAGTGAGACGATAATGATTTTAAAACATACCACATCTCCAGGTGGCCCAGGGGGACCTTGTATTCCCTATAATTACCCGTAATAAAGATGTTAGATGGCACTTTCAATGTTTGTGTGGAGGTCCAAACATGTGTGAATTTGTGTTGAGTGAGAAGCTTCTGATACTTCACCTGCTCTCCCTTTGGGCCTCTTGGTCCGGTGGGACCTGGGGTACCCTGCACAGAACAAAGCTCTGATCACATGTCTAGACAAAAATAACCCAATGGTCCTAAATACTGTGCAGCGATGATTCAGTGTTGTTTTATTCAAAGGCAAGGTTGATGTTTTTATTTCTATGGTTGTTTATCCAATAAAATTAATTATCCAATAAAATATTAGTTTTGGGGTCATGGGCCTGGATTTCAATACGATGAGCTCTTAGAATTACTGGTTGTTATATATAAGGAACTATTTGATATAAAGTCATAGTGACTACAAATAAAGGATGTAAAAATAAATTATATTTGCTGACAAAATGGGAATCTATTAAAATTCCTTTTTCACTATTAATCTAATATCTATTCTATTAATATTCCTATTCCTTCTGCTTTAATGGTGTACTGTACTTTGTATTAAAATAATTTGTTTATTCTTTCATAAATTTCTTTCATTCAGTTTTTTTTAAAGAACAACAAAATTCAGGTCCACTGTATAGAGCAATACTCTAATGGAATTAGTGGACTTAAAAAGTTCAGTCATACTCGGATTTTTTCCAAATAAACGGGCACCTTCAAATATAATAGTCGAAATTAAGGCCTATGTTCCTCACATTTTTGTTTCTGAAAATTGTGTGAAATGGCTAATAAAAAAGGTATTATCCAAAACGGATTATTGGTCCCCAGGGAATTGGGGTTTAGTCTTGACTTTGGGTGTGAGTGCGGTTGGGGGGATGGGAAATCTGTTGATTGTCGAGTGCCAAATAAACACAGAGATGGACAGGAAAAGGTCAAAGCCATCAGGTGCCCAATTTAGAAAAAAAAGAAAAGAAGAAGAGGAGAAACGAGCAAAAGATAAAGGTATGCAACTATGTTCTCTCTGCATGATTATTACGGTATCCATGTCATGAATGAAGGGCTAATGTTAATTGGTGGGTATAACTCTTAAGTTTGTTAGCCTTTTTGCTATGATGCTTCCTATGCTTATACAACAATAATACGGTTTTAACTCAACAAACATGAGATCTAATTTCACCATAATATTGTGCTTTGCAACAAAACTGTTACAAGTTCAGTTATTATTTATTTCCATCAGTTGGGTTAACGTTAGGCCCTGTAATTAGCCAACGGAATTTTAAAATCTGTGTAATTATAGTTTAAATCGGACTACTTTTCAAATTGTATTTCATAAACCAACATCTCAGACGTTATGTCAAAACGTTATGGGGTTTCAAATCAAAAGGTTCAGGGTGTAATTCAATGTAGAACCGCCACTGCTTAAACCTCTCCCGCCTGATTTACCCGGCAACCCTGATTCACCCTGAGAGACAAGAGAAACAGAGAAACATGGAATGATGAAAAAAAACTCACTGGAGTGCCATCCTCTCCTTTGTCTCCTTTTAGTCCCTAAAGAAACAAAATAACACATCAGACTTCCTGACATTAGCTATCTTATTTCTGTTAATTATTCACAAAAAAAAAATACAGTGTCAAGAATGACAATACAATTCCATATTTCAGAAGCCACCAAAGCAAAAACAGTAGCTTTAAGAAAGTGTGGAGCAGAATCTAAAGACAAGGCAGAAATATACCCATTACCCTGACTACTTGTTACTTCGGTGAGAAAGAAAGACGTTAGAAGAAAAACAAGAAAGAGTTCAATGTTAAAAAAGCATTGAATAAATCTCATTACCAAAGCAGATTATTTATAAGGCTAAAGTATATAGAGTAGTAACTTTCAAAACACCTGATACTGTATGTTAAGGGTGATGTATCATAGACACACTTAAAATGTTAGATGATGAGCATTAGTTGCAGATTAAGTTGTTAGAAGCAGCTTTTAGTAGAGGCCTGTGTTCATGTATAAATGGGTGCAGACTCTCACATCTTTCCCTCTGGAGCCAATGGGCCCCTGTGGACCAGTACTACCTGCGTCCCCTCTCTCTCCCGAGTCACCTTGACTGCCCTAGAGTCGCATAGAGAAAAGAGAGTGTGCAATGTATGACAACTTCTTCAGGCCAATGCTGAGTCATTTCCATGAACATATGCTCTGGAGTCACTGGAGCGAGAGAGACTGTTTTAGGGTTTACTTTACCTTCACACCAGGTTTTCCAGACAATCCAGTGAGGCCTTGTTTAAATAAATAAGCAGTATGTTAAATATTATGACTAGGGGTGGACTGGGGCTAAAAAGTGGCCCTGGACTTTCTGACACAGAGCGGCCCACCACACCCGGTCCGCAACACCATAAACCCACCACCAGCTCATTATACACAGAGCAATTTTAACACCACTAACATAAAAATATAACATAATACAGAAATATAATTGTTTTTATTTATTTATTTATTTTATTGACATGGTAGTAGGCGTCTGGACCACTCAAACACACAATTTATATTTTGTTAGCTAGATTTCACAACTACTTTGTAACACCCCAGGACGCCCCAGAACAAGACCCTGGTTTCATGGTAAACCGATACATTTACAACCTTGTGGAATGCAAGCCGACTACTTAGCTGCATTCTCCAGAAAAAAAGGGACACAAATGCACAGGAGAAATGGACTTTTCTAATAATTAATTCATAGGAAAAAATTTCTTTGAATGAACACACATATTCTTCAGGCCATTGTGTATATTATTGCTGTGTTGTATTTATTCTGTTGTATTATAGACTATTTTATTAATGCTTACGACAAACCACTCATTCATATAACCTTACAAAAACCGTGTTTAGTATCTATGAATTCGCCTTATTATGATCGAAACAAGTGTGTATATTATATGCTGATACATATGCAACATATTGATGTTCTAAGAATCTTTACTAATTTTTGCCTCAACACCCAAGCGAATTACATATTCAAAATACCATGCTTACAGACAAAGATTCATAAAAATCCCCAGTATTTCCAACATCCCGCTTGGGATTTCAGCCTTCCTCATGGGACGAACCCATCTTGAGAGGCGTGAATCTCTGCAGGGCTTTAAAGGCCCGGCTCCAGGGACCCGCCCCAGTCGGTGGTTCGGTCAGAAGCAAAGATGAAGATGTGAGAAAAACGCTTCAGGATACCAAAGCATCTGTGCCAGGCCTTTCTTCGGCCTAGTCCTTTCCATTCATCAAGTGACACTGACTCAAACTAGTTCTTTTCATCGACCCGAATTCAGCAAAGATATACGGGAAGCTTTAAGATTTGCATCAGAAATCTCTTTCAGACCGCCGAGACTCGATAAGTATCAAACTTAGTCTTATTAATACATTAAGTATTAGTTACACCTTTTTACAAAGGTGTTTTTGAACTAAGAAACTGTGTTTCCTTCAGGCTGTAGATCTGCTAAATATGCAAATGGTTCCATAAATTCCATTCCTTATGCCTCTTTCTGTACTGAGTTAAACTTAAACCCTTTCCTATACCAACTGTATGTGTGTGTGTGTGTGTGTGATGTGTCTGTTAGACCGGCTAATGTGTTTATGTGTATGTTAGACTAGTTTAAGTGGTTATGTAGTTAATAAAACTTACTTGTATCACACTTGACGTGATCATTGTTTACTCATAACCGGAGTCAATAATCATGCAGATTTACGTTACAAACTTATAGAATTGTACAGTAAGAAAGTTATATCCTTTAACCAGGAAATTAACGTTCTTAGAATTGACAAGACGGTTGACCCTGAGTGGTCAGCTAAATATCTACAGTGGATCTAAAATATGAATAGTTAATTATAACTAGTTATGGTTAATTATTCATATTTCCCCATGAGCTGATTCGCTACAGATTTTGGTGGAGAGAATGCGGGCATGATAAAACAAAAGTTATGAGCCTAAACACTGTCAACCTAAAATTGTGCGGGATAGTCCAGGTTAGAATAGTTCGTGACTTGAGATGCGCTGTTGTGTCACTATTTGCTGGCTTGTTGAGATGCAGATAAAGAGGGGGTTTGAATTGGTACTGCTATTATAATTGTGAGAGTCTTTATGTATTTCATGCTTAATGGTATCGGTGTAAGGTTAATCTGATTTTAGCAAAGAAACCCTAATTTCAGTATTAAAGCATAAATCTGTCTTGACAAAGCGTAAGTCTGAATCTCAGCTCAGCGGCATGTCCAAACGGTACCATAATGTAATATGCTTTAGTGAAGAAATCACAAATTGCAGTATTGTTTAAATTGTTTCTTGAAGAAGAAATCTCAGTACAGTTATATCAAGGTAGATGTGAGCGCTGCTCCCCTTTCTACAGCATAAAGGCCTTATAGTTTATAATTAGATTGAAGCAATTCATCTACACTTTGACTGTATATATATAAGCCGAGCAACCTGGTGGTCATTACTGTGTTTCACTCGCTGAGTGAAATTAAAGGTGTAATACTGTACTTTAGTACTCATATGTGAGGCAAACATAACTACATTTATGTTTAAACCGGTTTTAACTTACATTAAACACGTTTTGTAATTCTTTAAACACGTGCAAGAAGTTTATTGTTGCATTAGAAAAGCACTCACCGAAATGCTTAGGTAACGCAACAAGTCTTGAAGGCTGAAAGCACCACGTTCTAAAAACTGTGACTGTTTAACATAGACAGACATTAAACTGCGTTAATTACACTGGCATGCATTGGTTACCGTGACAACAACTTGTCACAGGAAGTGCTAACGTCACATAGCACAACACGCCATGTTTGTAAAAAAACCATTTGAAGCAGCTAAGCTAACACGACTTAGTATAGTTTCATTTTAGGCTAAGCTACTAAAATAGCTTTAACAAATTAGGGGTTAGCACTCTTTAATTGAAACTTTTAAATACAACATGTGTGTATGCAGTGTTAAGTAATTTGAACTTAACCTAATCCCCGGTTTCTGATTTTTACATTTCTCTTCCTTCTTTTTCTTCTTTTTCTATGTTTCTAAATCTTCAATTCGTTTCTCAGCGAATTTAACTATCTTAGATGTATCCTTCCTGAATGCTATTGTTTAGTTACTAGTTAATTAAATCTAAATTTAATTAAATTTTAACTGTCTATCGAGAAAAGAATCATTAAGGTTTTGGGTGCTTTTAGTAACACACTAATGACTAGTGCTGCTATTTGTTCCTAATATCAGATTGATTACCCTGTTTTAATAATAGAAGTCAGCTAATTTTAAATCCATTTACATGTTATGCCCCCTTGATGTTCTCTCTGAACCTCAAAAGGAACCAGAGACATTTCTATTTTTGATTTGTTTATTTTCAAAAAAATAAAAAATAATCAGCATAATCTGAATAGAAATGCTCTCCTTTTCCTTCTGCTTTTCCCTTTTCTCCTTCATACCTCAAAGATTAAGCCTGTTGGGGAACCGTCAGCAAATTCTGAGTGATAATTTGACAATAATTTGACAGTAGTCTTAAATCATCAATCAAAATTCTGTTTACGTCTTTTCAGCAAAACATAAGCTGACCCAAAACTATTTTAGCATTCACACTCTGTTTTGATCTTGTAGTAGTCTCTAGCCCTTACTCTCAACACCAGTGTGTCAAAACGTTGCAGATGCTCAGACTAACTGCCCAGAATGCAGACCGAAGAGGGCTGGGCAGGCGTTGTGAGGAACACCCCCTTACCCAGGGCCGACGACCACCCACTGAGCCGAAAGCGGCTGGACGCGGAGAGGGTGTGCCTCAGACTCAGGACTCGGGCGAGAGTTGTGGCTACACAAGCTCGCCAAGGTCATTACTTCATGGCCACAACCTCATGGGTTGAAACAGGAGGTAAATGATCTCAAGCAACAGATCACAGCGGTAGCACACAAGGACCCCAGCAAAATGGAGCTACAGGAGGAAATCAATAGATTTAAAAAGGCTCTGACAGCTGCTGAACAGCAAGAGCACCTGGAAAAGGTAGCCAGAAAGGACCTGGAAAGGAAACACCCACACAAAATTACTATTAAAGCAGCAAATTCTGAGCTCTTAGACAAAGTTGCCAGAATTGAGACTCTGATACAGCAGCTGAACAACACTCAAGACAAACTTGCCATGGTCCAAAGAGAACTCAGGTACTCTGATAGGCTGCAAAAGGAAACACAGTGGGAGAGACACCTTACTCCTGCACCCTCACTCAGCAGTGAAAACTCCCTCAGGTGCACGAAGCTACGAAAGGGGGAGCCAGCACTTTCTGCTTAACAACTCAGCAGACAGACCCATAATACCTCCAGCAACCACAGAGAGGAGGGGGTCCCTTCCAAGCATCCCTGCAGCAGCGCATGATGCGACCCCCAGAAACTTTGACAAGCTAACCAGAAAACAATAGTTTCCTACTTTATGCAGTACGAGCAGTAATTTAGAACGGTGGAGTCGTTTTAAACATTGCTTGCAAGCAGACCCAATAATCAACCTTATGTGTCTGTTTCATAAGTTAGTAACTTCTTCTCCATGCGCATACCAGTTCCTGATCAAAACCAGATAAAATTATAGTTTGAATGTACCTTCCTACGAGCAGTAAGAAGTTGTCAGTGCTATAATGTGTTTAAATCGTACGATAAGAAACTAACCTGACTTTAGCGAAGAAATCCTAATTTCTGTGTAAGTGGAGCATAGGTCTTTTTCCTGACGACGAAATATCGGGATTAGAGCTCATTATAATGTTAACCCGAATAAATCGGTCTGATTTGGGCGAAGAAATCCCCTTCTTCAGTACTGTGTAGATGATCTGAGCGATGCTCCTCATTTCAATGATTTAAGGCCTTATTATGTGTTATATATCATTGTATTCATATCAACCCGCTCATATGAAACATTTACGTAACTCTTATACAAGCGCGCACCAGGTTCTGAATATAATCAGATAAAAATATAGCTTGAAGGTGGCTTCCTACAGGTATTAGAAAGTTTCAGTGCTGTAATGTTTTTAAATCGTACGATATGAAACTAACCTGATTTTAGCGAATAAATCCTAATCTCTGTTGTTAGTGGATCATAAGTCTATTTTCTGACGACGAAACCTCAGGATTAGCAGGTCATATAAATGGTACCAGAATGAATCGGTCTGATCTTGGGCGAAGAAATCCCCTTTTTCAGCACTGTGTAGGTGATCTGAGCTATACTCCTCATTTCATTAATTTAAGGCCTTATTATGTGTTACGTATCATTGTATTTCATTATGACTCGCTCATTTGAAACATTTACTTAAAATTAATGGTGTTATTCTAGCGTGGCTAACTACGAATTCACCATTGCCTGTGAAGTGACTGTGCTGTTTTGAGTAATGAATGAATTTGTACTGGACATGCATGAGTTTCCCATGCATGTTCACAGCAGTGCAAGTTCTGCTCCCCTTGTACCTGATGTGAGTTTGCATTGGTCTCCTAGAAACACGTGACCCCGGAAGTGTGAGCAAACCCTTCCGGTTAATCTGACAACAGCACCAACTTCACAGACCTGTGTGTAAACAAAAAATTGCGTGTAACTAACGCTACCTCTTAAGCTAAGCCCTTTACCTCAACTGCTAGCTGTTAGATAGACTAACAATTAGATAGGGTTGTAAGTGTAACTTTCTAACACACCTCTCTCTCCTCTCTCTCTCCCTCTCTCTCTCGGTCACCCTGGGGTCCACTTCTGTTGATGACATCACAGGTCCTGTGGGACCCACCCCAAATACTGGGTTTGACTTTGGGTTATTGTTTATTTTTGTTTTGACTTATTCTACTCTTTTAATTTTATTGAATTTATTACATTGTTTAGCACAAAGTACCATTCAGCGAAATTGATTTGTTTAAATTGAGATTTAATTAAATCAAATTTTTATTAATTTTTTTATTTTATTCCATTTTTATTTATTTATTTATTTGTTGATTTACATATTACTCCTGTTAATTTCCTACAGCTCTTAGGACCCCTTTTTTTTTTTTTTTTTTTTTTTTTTTTTTTGTTTTACTTTTACCTTATTTAGTTATTTCACCATCACCATCGTCGTTTTAGGATAGGATTACAGTAGTTCGAGCAACTGTTGTTTCCTTAGCGAGGTATACAGGTTATTAGTAGCATAATCCATGTTTCCTCTCTACTTCTCCTCACTCCTCAATGCCAGGCCTAATACATTGAAGGGCAGCTACCATTGAAACACAATGTAGGCTAACATAAAACTAGAAACAATTCCCACTGTTTCTTTTCTTTTGACGAGGTATTTGGGGGTCCCTGATAGTTTAGCTACACCTAACCCTGGGTTAGAAGTCTATGCAGCATCACACACAAGTGAAACCTGCTTAGCCATATCTCTTAGAAACAAAACTAAAATAGGTAAAAATGTTCCTTTTTTTTTTTGAGTTCATCTTATTCTATTTCAGTTTCGTCATAGTGACCAAACCCGTGAAACATCAGTAGTATAGCCCGGTCATCAGATGACCCCTGCTTACAGCCCCCTCAACAAAGTTACTCAAACTCTCCTTTGTGTTCACGAACACAAAAACATAGCACCCTACATCACTAGCTGCCTCCCACCAGCTAGTAATACCTTACACGGCCTACACAGCCGTACCCCTTAGAGATAGTTTAACACCTCTATACGTACCTGCATTTGCCTTGTGCCTCCCTCTCTCTGGTGTTCCCACAAGTGTGCCAGTATGTCGCAGACATTCCACAGACATCCAGCCCTGGCAGCTCACCAGGACCACCTGGACACTCAGTAGAGCACTGTAATGGACATCATTCAGCTCAAAGCAGCCAACGACCTGCCATGGCAAAGAAAGGAACAGCGAGATTGCGACATAAGCGAACACTTGACCAGCCTCATCCTCTCCTCGGCCCACACCCTCAAAAACCTCAGACAGGAGGTAAATGAGCTGAAACAGCAAGTCACAGAATTCTGCAGAGAACAGACACCTGCTCAACGAGAGAAAGCACAGAACGGATGCAAAGAACCTCACGGAATGCTGCGACAGAAGGAAATCACCAGTATTCACAAAGGCTCTAACAGCTGCTAGACACCAAACGCCGCTGGAAAAAGCCATCACACAGAACTTGAAAAGAGAACTGTTTCACACAAAATCACTCTTAAAAACAACATATGTGGAAATAAATGAGAAAGACACCACATCTTAGTCCTTACAAGGCCACCTGCATACAGACAAAGCTGAGGTCCAAACCCTGACTCAGCAAATAAAGAGGAACTTGACATGGTCCAGAAAGAATTTAAACAGTCCTACCGAATGCGCATAGACTTAAGCAAAAGACAGCCGTCTGAATATCGGTCGCCAGCAGTGCAAGCCCTCCACGCCTGTGCACAGATACGAAAGGGGGGAAAGGGAGCCAAAGCATTCTGCTTGACACTTCACAAGTCAGATCCCTGAAAACCTCTGCAGCTGCAACAAAAAAAAAAAATTTCAGGCGAACCGAAGCAACGCAACGAGGTGAATTCAGTGTCACAAATGAACTGAATTATGCTTGCAGACCACAAGGTGAACAGACAGGGAAACACGAAACAGAACTTACCCTGGCCAGCAGGCCCACCCCCTCAGACAAGAGTTTGAACCTGCGAGGGGGGGACGAGAGCCACTGTTCACACGTCACCAAACAGCAGCCACAAGGGGGTGGGGCAAGAACCTTTCCAGAGGATCACTGCAGACACAAACACCGTGTGACCCCACAGACCCAACGAGCTGGCCAGAGACAACACATCTGGCAACCTAAATATTCTCAGACCCAGAGTCTGAACACGGACTTATCGCTGCCCCAGACACCAAGCAGGGACGGCGTGAAACTCCCCATGCTTACTACCACAGACTTGACAAACTTACTCCAAAGCTCACAATTAACCTGGGATGGCGGAGGACACCAGCTGCAAGAAGTAATCTGGCATTAGGGCCTGCGCACAATGCCTAATCAACAGCTGCGAAACCTGACACAGAAGGCCTTTAACAAACACAAGTCCTCCACTAAAGGGGTTTGTAAGACCCCACTGATTCTGAAATGTACAACCCAGAATCCAAAGCAGGCACCAGAAGGCACACAGCATTGCCACAATGCAAAACCCTTATACAGAAAGCCCCTAGCCAGAAGAGGACAGAGCCATCACCATGGCAACAGACACAAGTCCCAGACCAACCACTGGGAAAAGCCATAGAAAAAGGCATCCTCATCCTGCAAACACAACGGTATGTCCAACAGCAGTCCACCAAAACATCCTCCTCCACACAACGGAGGCAACACAAGGACAGCTGGACACGCCTACATCTGAGTTACAGGAGCTGCTGACACTCGCAAAAGAGCTCCTTGAACAAAACTCAACTAAGGAGTATTGAGAAGGACAAACCTCTGACTCCTTGCCTGCTGCAACACAGCATCAGGCCCCTCCAAGGGAGGAGCATCCCTTGAACCGGTCGACACCCCTAGAAGCCAGCCAGACAAAGTTGGATTGAGCAACGGGCCCACATGCCCAACAGCGAAAGCTCTACCAACACAACTCAGGCAAGCTCAAGTCGGTGCCACCACAAGAGCCAAGTGACACCGCAAACATCGAATTTCTAGTGACGTTGAGCAAAGCAGAGAGCTCACAACCACCTGCCGCTTTCCTGCCATCATCCCTAGGTCAGTCAGAAATTCTCTACACATGATAGAATCTCCAGAACAGTTCCCGGCAATCCCTGGAACCAACTGCACTCTCACCAGTGAGAGACTAACCCAGCTGTCCCACATCATGGGCACCACAGATAGCCTACTGGCTAACAACAACAACAAAAAAACATCCTACCCGGACTAACACACTTCAGGATGACAGGTGACACAGCCTCGACACCAGCTGCATAAGCTCGAGGACCCACACCTTGCTACATCCTACATCACCACAGCACACCACCAGTCAGCATCCAACACGGCACCAACAGCCGAAAACCACCACTGGCTCCCAGCCGTGTGTGCCAGGTGTGTGTTCGATTGTTCTGTACCTTGACATCGCTCGTTGTTGTCTAGTCTATGGACAACAACGTTCGAAAGGGTGGAATTTGTAGCGTCTGGACCACTCAAACACAAAATATATATTTTGTTAGCTAGATTTCACAAATACTTTGTAAAACCCCAGGACGCCGAACAAGACCCTGATTTCATGGTAACCCGATACATTTACAAACTTGTGGAATGCGAGCCGACTACTTAGCTGCATTCTCCAGAAACAAAGGGACACAAATGCACAGGAGAAATGGACTTTTCTACTAATTAATTAATAGAAAAACCTTTCTATGAATGAACACACATTTTCTTCAGGCAATTGTGTATATTATTGCTGTTTTGTATTAATCTGGTGTATTATAGACTTTTTTATTCATGCTTACGATAAACCATTCATTCATATAAGTAACTATTTCATGTTTAGTATCTATGAATTCGCCTTCTTTTGATCGAAACAAGTGTGTATATTATATTCTGATACCTATGCAACATATTGATGTCCTAAGAATCTAATTTGTGCATCAACACCCAAGCGAAGTACATATGCAAAATACCATGCTTACAGACAAAGAGTCATAAAAATCCCCAGTATTTCCAACCTCCCGCTTGGGATTTCAGCCTTCATCATTGGACGAACCCATCTTGAGAGGAGTGAATCTCTGCAGGCTTTAAAGGCCACCCTCCATGTGACCCGCCCCAGTCGGTGATTCGGTCAGAAGCAAAGATGAAGATGTGAGGAAAACGCTTCAGGATACCAAAGCATATGTGCCAGGCCTTTCTTCGGCCTAGTACTTTCCATTCATCAAGTGACACTGACACAAACTGGTTCTTTTCATCGACCAACTTCAACAAGGATCACTGGGACTTTCAGATTGCACCAAGCCTTTCTTTCAGACAGACGAGAATTGCAAGTATCAAACTTAGTCTTATTAAATAATACATTAAGTATCAGTTACACCTATTTACAAAGGTGTGTTTGAACTAAGAACCTGACGTATCCCTGAAGGCTTAGATCTGTTGAATATACATGCAAAGTGTTCCATAAAATCCATTCTTTATGCCTCTTCCTATGCTGAGTTAAACTTTAACCCTTCCTATACCAACTGTATGTGTGTGTGTGTTTGTGTGTGTGTATGTTAGACCAGTTTATTTGTGTATGTAGTATGTTAGACTAGTTTAAGTGTTTAGGTAGTTAATAAAACCTTACTTGTATCACACTTGACGTGTTCATTGTTAACTCATAACCGGAGTCAATAATCATGAAGATTTACGTTACAAACTTATAGAATAGTACAGTAAGAAGGTTATTTCCTTTAACCAGGAAATTACCGTTCTTAGAATTGACAAGACAGTTGACCCTGATTGGTCAGCTAAATATCTACAGTGGATCTAAAATATGAATAGTTAATTATAACTATTTATGGTTAATTATTCATATTTCCCAATGAGCTGATCCGCTACAGTATCATTGACATAATGAATGACTGGCATAATACTTACTAGGCCATATACCAATGTTCTACTTAATAGTCCACCTACACAATGGGATTGTTTGTATGGTGCTTCTATGTCTTATATTGTCCTTTGCAGAGCCTTGACATATCCTGTCATTTTAGTGAATAGAGCTCAATTGTGGAAAAGAGTCATAAAATCTTACCATGATGAAAAAGACAGGAATATTGTGAAATATTTTTACAGTTTAAAATAGCTCTTTTCTATGTGAATACATGTTAAAATGTAATTTATTATATCAAGTTGAAAACAAGTTGTGCTGCCCAGTATTTTTGTGGAAAATGTGATACATTTCCAATCAGTCTGGGGTAAGAGTATTAATTTACATATTTTTTAATTTTATTCAACAAGGTTGCATTAAATTTATTTAAGTGATAGTAAAGATATGCTTATTACAAATTATTTATATTTCAAATAAATGCTGTTCTTTAACTTTGTATTCATCAAATAATCCTGAAAATGTTAAAGTATCACAGTTTCCACAAAAATAATAAGCAATATTAAACTGATAATAATAAGAACCCTTATTAATAATGGAACAAATAATAACTGATAATAATTAAGCAGCAATCAGAATAATTAGTGATTTGAAGGATCATGATTCATGTGACATTGAAGACTGGAGTATACTGAAAATTCAGCTTTGATCACAGAAATAAATTACATTTTAAAACATTAAAACAGAAAACAGTTATTTTAAATATTTCACATAGTGTTTTTACTGTATTTTTGATCAGATAAATTCAGCCTTCTTTCAAAAAATAAATAAAGTCTTAATTACTTTAAACTTTCGACCGCAAGTGTGTATATAAAATAATGCATGTGAACTAATAAGCAAGTAATATTTTTATTATAATATACTGTATACCCTAATCACGGCAATTGAAAACGAAAATCTTCAGATTTACAATGTTCTTGTATAAGTTTGAGAATAATATTTTAGAGTTTTCTGAAACATTTTCTTAGACATGTGAAATTACGGAAGAAAGCCTGGATAGATAAACATTCACTCTTATCTCATGTCTGCTGAAAACTGCTACGTTATGTTTCTATGTAGGCTACATGTGATGAATAAAGCAAATGGCATTGAAATCAGAGTAATTTGAAAAAGCCAGTAGTAGTTTGCATCCCTGAAAATTAAGGTCTGTCGTCATTTCATATTTTTTTTATCGTAAACAGATGGCAAATATTGCTGAATTGTCTCGTCATGTTTAGCTGCTTATCTTACCTCAGTTCGCATTCAAGCAGCTCAGCTTCTGTGAACAGTAAATCCCGCCTTCTTCGATTTGATTGGCTATTTCAAACATTTTGATTTCATTTTGACAATTCGAGCGCTTTTGAGCCGCTGCACTAAGCCAGATCACGCTAAATTAATTAGAATTTTTGAGTCAATTGGGACGGGTGGGACATTTGTCTGGGCCGATGGACGGATATAGGCTACGTACACATAATATAATTCATTCTTTATATATATTTACACAATGGGCCGGCCCGCATTGTACAGCACCCACCGGGAAAACTACCGGTGCTCCAGATGGCCAGTCCGCCACTGATTATGACTACTACAACAGCAGGTGATTCTGTATTTCAGTTATGTAGAACCAAGGCCTAAAACTGAAGCTTTACCTTAATACTTCTACTGCCTTAGAAACTCTGACATTTCCATATGGAAATGCAAATCTAGTTTATCATGAAGACAAACTTACCCGATCATCCTGGTCCCCTTTAGATCCGGGTTGGCCAGGCTCTCCTGCTCCAGGGGCACCCTGTGGGATAGATTAGAAAGGTCCAATAAACAGTTTCACAATTTCAGATGTACATTGAAATTATTAATAATAATATAATATAAAAACTTTTATTTCACAAGATGTGTGATCACCGTAAGTAAACTTAAATAAGTGTAATTTCCATTTTAAAATATCCTTCATTCATTCACAAAACTCACCCTTTCCCTTTTTTTTGATGCATCACCTTTAGCCCCCCCTCAGGACCTGGGAGGCCCCTGCACCATAAGAGGGAAAGAAAAGAAGAGTTAAAAAGTTGAATGGAAATTCGCAGAAAAATAAAACAGATGCAGGGGTCGCACCATTTGAATGCAAATATAAAAAAGGACTTAAAATAAGAATAAAAACAGAAATACTGTATGACATCAGTCTCGCATGTTCCAAAGTCATACACGCTCTCCTTTCTTCAAATGACCACCTGGACAGTCCTAAAAAAGTCACAGTGAACAATGTCAGGAGTACCATTACAAATGAATGAAATGTTCATATGAATTTGAAAACATGAAAATTCTGATCTTACACAGCTTTCTGGTTCCCCTTTTCACCCTTGGCCCCTGAAAGTCACCCAGAGATAAATAAATAGATATATATATAATATATATATATATATATATATATATCATACCCCCCAAAACACACACACACAGTACAAGCACAAAATAAAATGAAGTAGATATCTGAGAATAATGCTGTTTGTTAAGCTGAAATCTTTACTTACATTCTCTCCAGGAAAGCCACTGCTCCCTGGCAATCCCTGAAGGCACATATAAATAATAAAACATGAATGTACACTCGTGCATTTTCACATGGCTTGTGACTTATCATGGCTTGTGCAGCCACTCACCCTCAGTCCTTGAGGTCCAGGGGGGCCTGCTGAACCTTTATCTACCTAGCATACAAAAAAACCCAGACATAAACAAGCACAGCATTACTCACACCTCTCTAATAAGAATATACATCAATGTTTTATGTAGCTTAGGGGCACACCTTGTTTCCTGCCTGACCTGGAAGGCCTCTGTCTCCCTAAAAAAAACAGAATCATACAAAGGATGATATCAAAACAAAATCAAACTCATTTAAATAGTTAAACAGTTGTACAATCATTGTTAAAAATTACTCAAACAACCTAGCAGACCTTAAAATGCTTCAAAATAAGCCTGGATAAACACTAAAGAACACAAGGGATATAGTACAAATCTAGATACATTCATACAGAAATGCTTCAGATCATGCATAGGCAAATAGTCACCTTGGCTCCATCTGAACCAGGTGGTCCAGTATGTCCTCGATCACCCTGAAAAAAACAATAAACAACAAAACATCATCAACTGATTCATAGATTATGCATTCAGAAAGTTTGTTCATTGTACCTTGATGACACAAGCCACAATAAAGTCATACACTGACCCCAGGAGGTCCTCGGGGACCCTGAAACAAAAATGCACGAATAAATGAAGAATGAGGAGGAAGGTTAGAGTGAGCATGAAATATATTAGTGAAAGCATTTTATACCAGATCACCAGGGTCTCCGGTGTTTCCTTGGGTGCCTGGCTTACCCTCAATACTCTCACCCTGCAACACAATCACACAAACAGGCCAGGCTAAGAAAATGCATTCATGGACAAACAATGCACACATTTTACAAAATACAAAAAAAAATAGCTTACAAGCAGTGTTGGGGAAAGTTACTTTTAAAAGTAATGGATTACAATATTGCGTTACTCCCTAAAAAATAAACTAATTACATTACTTGGTTACTTTTTATGGAAAGTAATGCATTACGTTACTTTCGCGTTACTTTTTAAATATGAGCAGGGCTTGATTGTTTTTAATATAAGAAGTTATATTTATAGCTAATGTAAAAGCCCTTTCACACCAAAAAGTTTAATGAATAAACCATGAATAAAGTAAATTCACGTCTGTACAGTAAAACGCAGGAGAAGAAACACTCTTCAGAAATAAAAAAAACAATGAAGCACAATTGTTAGTTTATCTAAAGTCATTTTTGCTTATTAGTATGGTTGAACTGGATCATCAAAGGTCAGCAGCAAAGACATTGCTTAATAAAATGGGATTAGATACATTTGTGTTATTTAACATATTTAATTATTTGAGTTTGCATTACATCCTTTTTAATTCATTTTGATGAATACTAAATCTGTTTTTTGTGAGTGGGATGAATTAATGCACATTCACATTTAGTCTAGAACTACAGTAACATCATGTCTGTTCTATTGTTATACTGTCAATTATTTTCTCTCTCTCACTTTTTTTTTTTGAGAAGGTTTCCCTAACTTCTTTTAAAAAGAGTTTATATCAATTCACCCTCTCACCAGGGCTGCCTTTTTCACCCTGCAGGAAAATGAAATGAAACACAAAAACAGACAGGTACATGATTGGCTGAAGACATATCTGAAACTTCAAACAGTGAAAACAATGAATTTATTAATATTGTATAACAATATCGATCTAGATAAAAATGCCAGTGGCACTTTCACATATTTTCATAGCTGAGTTAAAATAAGAAAATAAACATGGCCTGTACCGTATACAGGCGGTGAGATTATCTCTGTGTATTGACAGGTATTTGGTTCATTTAACTGCTGTGCATATGTTTTTTAGATTATTTATATTTTGACCTCTAACCTCATACAATGCCTAAAGTGAGCTCATAAATGCATATATACATAAGTGTTGTGGTCTTTAACATGGCCATTCAGACCCTCAATATGCCCTTTTAGTCCACACCGCCATGAGTTCACAGTGAACTACCCTTCAGTCAAACAGGGCCAGGGACAGGGGCATACATAATGCAAAATTAGAGACACCTTTAGCAATAAAGGCAATGGATTCTGACCTTAATAGAAAGTCCAGCAGTGCCTAGCAACCCAGGACGGCCATCCTGTCCAGGCAGACCTCGTGCACCTGGCTCTCCCTTCACCCCATCCACACCTAGATGACCAGGAGTGCCCTAAAAGGACAGAAAAACATAAAATGGGCAATGTAATAACCCTGTTGTTTACTTGATGACATGAAGTATTTGTACATGTATGAACTTCTTTCTTGTCATTGTGCAGGTGAAAGTGATTTTCTTGTGTTTCTTACAGGGATCCCTGGGATTCCTGGCTCTCCTTTGCGGCCCGGTAAACCTCCTCCAACAGCAGATCCAGGTTCCCCCTGCAGTAAATATTAAAAACGTATCATTTCTTGAACCAAACAATTGAAGCTCTTGCTGTAAATGTTGTAAAAGTGACTGAATAAATAAAATGCTAAATCAAGACGTAGAGTAGAGCAGTTAGAGATTAATTTTATTATCACTCTTACCCTTTCACCTTTATCTCCCTTTATTCCCGGAGGGCCTAGATTGCCTGGTTCTCCCTGTAAAACAAAAAAGACAAAACATTTAATAAGAGTTTGTGTATGTTTGTGTCTATGCATGTGCAGTATGTTAATGAGTACTCACAGGGTCTCCTCTAACACCTGGTAATCCCTGACTGCCCTAAAACATCAGACAGTGAACCCATGTTATAAATCAATTAATGAGATCTTTTTAGCTTTAATATTTTAAGTGGCACTGCACTAAAGAGGATTAAATTAAGAGATTAATTAAGAGATAAACTAAGAGATTAAGAGTTTTTAGCATGCATTCAGGCCTGATTATTATGCTATTTATATGGCTGTGCATATATCCACAAATACCTGTTTTAACAGTACCATTTAATAAAATTACTCATGATTTCATTCTTACTGATAATCCAACTGCACCAGAACGACCTGGAACACCTGGACTGCCATCCAATCCTGGGAAACCCTGAAAAAGATGGAGAGAAACAAATGGAGAAGGAGAGAGCATATCAACATTTTTGATCTGTGTGCATATGTGTGTATACATATTTAAGTGCCACTTACTCTCTCGCCTTTCTCTCCTCTCATTCCCAGACCATTGCCTGGTTGACCTGGTGGCCCCTCTGGCCCTCTGGGGCCCTCACGACCGGGTAAACCATCACGACCCTATTTAAAAAACACACATGCACACACACACACTAGACAGACAGACATTTACTTGAAGATATAAAAAACAATGTTTCTAAGCAATAATTAATGAATCCCATAGTGTAGATGAACAAACAGAGCTAAATGTGAATGCAGATTAATTTACAGGCTCGCCTTTTCTTCCATTCACTCCATCTCTGGCCCTCTCACCCTATACACACACAATGTATAAACATTTCACCAGAAAATTACAGTAAATATCAACGCCAACTTTGAGTTATTATATGCAACAACAATTATTACCTTCTGACCTGGTTCCCCTTTAGCACCCTGCAACAAAGAAACAGGTCAATCTTTTGTGAGGTGCAAATAGATGTACATATGTACATATGTTCAGATGCAAAAGCCTCTAAGTGCCATCTGAAATTTTCATCTAAAATGACAATTTTTATAAAGCTCCTATATTTATGTTCAGTTCTTTCACTTTAATGGCATAGAAAAGGACCTATACATTGCCACTATATGTAAAATTACTGAACCTAAGCATAGGAACCTGATAAAAAATGCTAATTTTAGAAGAAAATTTCAGACACACTCTTCATATGTAAACACAAATCTGTAATTATGTCTTGGTGTTTCTGTATATGTTTGTCTTTTCAGTACACACTTACCTTTGGACACTCTACAGTACAAGGCACTGGCTAAAAGGAGACAACAAATCGAAATCAGTCTTTACTGTCTTATTTTCTTATCAATAAAGGCTATCCATGAGGTTTGAAACCACCATAATATATATATACAAAAAAAAAACTTCTGCAGTATCATGACTCAAGCAAGCGTCATAATAAAAATAAATGATGATACAACATTTATGACAGCTAGACGGACGGATTTGATCTGACCGTGACACTAGTCCCTCTGCCAGTTCGGGGTGGAGACCATAGAGCTGATTTGCGTCTTGAGCATAGAGCAGATTCTGAGTGCTGCCATCCATCACTGCCAAACGTCTGCACGTCCAATTCCTACCGCCAACACTGTCACACCTGAGGGACGGAGTTATTACAGCGCTAAGTCACTCTTATGGACATGGGACAGAGCAGCCGGGATGGTTTGTTTTGTGAGTGTGTAAATTAATGCGCTGGGGCTGATTTTGTGAGGCTTACCATCGGCTCTAACAGCAGCAGCGGGCTGGCTAAGATCATCGGTTGACTTCTCGTCAGCGATAATGACAACCACCCCGGGAACACCATACCTACGACCTGCTTGCGTGCTCAGCAAAAACTGACGTGCGTATGTCATTGCCTGGCCTACACATAAAAGCAGAAAATATCAGCACACTCACATTCACATAATTAGGCCACTTTAATGTCAAATATATACATGCTTGCAATTAAAACTTAAATATATGTACATTGTAAAGGTTTCATATGTAATTTATTGTACTGGAAGTGTTTTTGGATGGTTTTAATACTATTGCACTACAGTAAGTATGTCTGTAAGGGTACAATACATTGTCTTAATTTTATTTAAGCAATATATACAGTATGTAATACATGTTTGTGTCAGCTTCACATACATATGACATATACTAGGTACTTAATGGTACACAAACATGAAAAAAAAAAAACACAAACAGAACCTATATTATTTCCTGGTCTGTCATTGAATAGGGTGGTCAAAATATCCCGCAGAACGTCTCATTTTTGCTATGACGATTGAGGAGGAAGCACACTTTTGGATCTTGACTGTACATCACCACCGCCATCTGGAGTAAACAGGTATTACAAGCACTTTATTCACACTGACCTGCTCAATGCCTTATGCAGAAGAGGGAACTCTCTCACAGCAATGGCTTTTTCTTTTTTTGGAGCCATAAAAGTTTATAAAAAAAAAAAATTGGAACAACATGACAATAGTACCAAAAGAACTTTACCTGGGAGTCTCTGGGTCCGATGGAGGTAAAGGATCTAGCAGAACTGGCGAGTAGAGACAACGCAGGTCTCACTAGGCCAGAGCGATCACGAGACGCGGGGACAAGGAAGACAACATCCAAACGCCCACCCACACACACTAAAACATGGATTTATTAAACATATTAAGAAAGGAAAACAGCAGAAGATGAATTAGAACAATGTTGTAATTAATTTATTCATTTATGCAAACATTTATTCATATCAGCACCACAGACATGAACTCTTGACTTGTAAAAATAAAGTTGGTGCAAATCATCTATGGGAACGTTTATTACGGCATTACATTCATTGCACATTGATAGTGTGAAAGTACAACATAATATCAAGCACTATGATCATCTGTCAGTCTCTGTAACTTCCCAAACGAAAATTGCTAGCAGAGAGAGCATGTAGTGAGAGAAAAATCTCCTGGTGACTGAACAGTATAATGGCATGTTATTCACTGTACTCACATTGCAAGCTGTAATTTGTCTTCAAAGTCAAAAGTACTGCATGAAATAATTCACACAAAAGGTTTTACCGGAAGAGTCAGATCTGTATTTTCTTTCTAAGACTAAAAAATAAATGGTAAATTAAATCTGTTATGTTTATGCACAAATGCATTTATATTAGGCTGTCAATTTAACGTGTCAGTTTGATGTGATTCAATTTGGAAAAAATAACGCTTCAAAATTATTACTTTGCACCCTGCCCAGGCCCAGACCTGTATGTCATCTTAGATTGAACGCAGTTGCTGACAAACATGATGCAGGACCACGACTTACTGTGTAATTTAGCATATGAGGATGCAGTTATACAGTATGCCCCTAAAATTTAAGATATAAGGGCAAAAAAGAATCTAAATTTATGTCATATGATATAGTTTAGCAACTACACAAGCAAGATTGCTGTTATTCCACAAATATCTGCATGACTGCAAAAGCGATATCAATTTGATATAACAGCTCAATAACTTTTTTGTGTTCAATTGTGTTCAGTTTTAGACACAATATTGACAATATTGCTGTGCTCAATTTTGCAAACAAAAACACAGCAGAACTGTTGTGCCATTTCGAGCAATACGAAGTATTCTTTCTTTACTGAATGAATGCATGTTTTTGAATGAATCGAGTGAGCCAACGATTCAGTGACCAATCACTTGCTTAGTTTCTGAATCAGCCATTTTAACAATTCCATTTAATGAATGACTGAATGACTCACTTATTAAGACTCATTAAATGAATTGCTGCCAGCTACTGGTAATTTTATTTTTATATTTAGTGTACCATTTCACTTAAAAAAAAATTCATTTAAAGAAACATTAATACACATTTATTGTCATTATTTATGCAATGCTGAATCAAAATATTTCTTTCTAAAGCTACTTTTTTTGTAATATCTATTCTATGCTTTTCTCATTTAAAACCAAAATGAAATGTAATTATCTATTGGGGGGTAGTTTTTCAGCCAAAATTGATGTGTGACTAATTTGTGATTAATTAATCAGCATATCATGTAATTAATTAAATAAAACAGCCCATTGTCTAAATACTAAAACAAGTACTTTAATTTGTAAACTACCAATAATATAGTATATTTTGTTTAAATTATATTTAAAAAGTAGGCTACATGCACAGGGCATCTGGAGTCCTAACATGCGTTTTATGCTATTAACTTTAACAACCAGGTAATTAAATGTTAATTTAATTGTTTAATTTGAACAGATTAAAAAAACTATTTCAATTTGTCTATAGTTGGAACTTGGAAGAGAAAGATACTGTGTAACCTGTGCGTTCCTCCACGCTGGTCTCAGGTCCAACCTGGTTTTGGAAGGTGGGCTGCACTGTGAAGCGGTACCGACGGCCCAATCGTAGACCTATCACACGGTAAGAAGTGGCTGTACCAGGCAGCGTTTCAGACTGACCCGTTTCTGAGTCTGAAGAAAAGTGCATTCAAACTATAATTGTGCTTCTGAACCTTAAACCACACACTTCCAGTTCCTAAACCTTTAGAAGTATCACCTTCTTCCTCTGTCCAGCGTAAAATATATCCTGTGGCTCCTGTTACTGGTGACCAGCCTAAAATGACTGAATTCTCTGTACTGTCTGTTACACTCAAACCAGTCACAGGTGGCAGGGCATCTAAAAAAACAGAGACAGAAATAATGAATAAAAGAGACTGGAGAATGACAGAGATAAAATGTGTCTTGTGTACCAGTGGTTGCTCTGATGGTGGTAGCTTCAGTCTCTTGACCGTCTACCACAGCAGACAATCTTACAGTGTAGCTCAGACCAGGACGAAGTCCATCGAGGGTGTACGAAGTTGCATCGGCACTAATCTGACGACTTGATTCAGGTTCACCTAGTCAAAGCAAGCATAATAACATCATAATGTTAGCTGAGTCTGGTTTGTGTGTGCGAGTACATGTGTACCTGTATAACTAGGTGTACCTTGTGAGGACCTCCAGTAGATTCAATATGAGCTGGCTCCACTCACTGCTCTCCAGGTTATACGGAGCCCCCCTGGGGTTGAGTCCAAAACACGCAAACCCTCTACTCTTGTCCCTCTCTGGGCAACATCTCTATTAAAAACTTGATCTGATCTTTAGCCAAGCCACAATGAAAGATCATCAAATAACACACAAACAATAAAATGTGTACGTGTCTTTATTTTGTGCACTGTGTAAATATTAATTCTATGGAATAGAAATGTATGTAAATACTATAGATGTGTATTGACACAAATTTAACTATTTGATTAGATGTTCATTCATAGGCTTTTAATTTCAATTTATTTGATTCAACCTTTGATTCTTTTGAATATATATCAGGAAGAATACGTTTAAATTTTTCTGAAGGAATAAAATCTCTCTCAACTTATAGTGTAAACTATACAGGGAACCCTGTCAGTTGGCACATTACTGTAAAATTAAAGGCTAAAATTAACAGCAGAGTCCAAACTATTAATTTCAATTACAATTTATCCTTAGATAAAACAAATAACACTCACAATAAAACAATAAAAACTGACTTGTATACAAATATTTACAACCGTTTTTATAATAACTTTCTAATAGTATCTTTTTAATGAAATAATTATGCTTCTAATCCAATTAATTTTTTTAATATAAACATTTAAAGCTAAGACTTTTGTTTCATAGTAACAAAGCACAATGTTAATTACGATTTATTTGATGAGAAGCATGCTACAAATAATGTTTAGTGAAATTTTGTTGATGCATTTAGAGAAAACAGCATAGACTAAAAGATTGTTGTTGGGATTTAAAAATCAATATCAGTTTATTCAAATGAGAATCCTTTAAAATTGAGAAATCGATATTGTAAAGCCAGCCCTAGAGAATACGGATTAATGACTTCTCCATGTAAGTAAATATGACTTGAAACAGAGAAACAAACAAACATCACATACAAACAACACTCACCAGTAGTGACTCTGACAGAGACAGGTGGGCCCTCTCTGTTCCGGACTAGAGCCAGGACCTTCACTTCAAACTGTACCCCTTCATCCAACTGCCTCAGATCCACTGATGTCACGTTACCACCAACCAGCTGACTCTGCTCCTCTTCACCTACAAATGCACTCAGTTTTATTTTTCTATGATGGATGAAGCTTTCTTTTGACTTCTATCGTCTACCTATCTAATGAGCTGTGACCTCTGGAGGTCACAAACCCTTGCATTTTTAGATTTTCAACAAGACAAATAAGAGAATTGAGATATCAAGGATGTCACTGGTGATTTTTCATTCCCACAGGAAATAACACTTGCACTCACCTATGCGAGCATTTACTTTGAAATCACTCTAAGATCTCACCATCAGTCCTCTTCCAGAGAATTCTGTATGATGTCGCATTTTGAACTCAAACCCAGCTGACTCGAACCACCTCTCCTTGGGCCTCCACCACCTGCAAATTGGTGACGCGACCCACCGTGGCCTGATCTGAATGACAGAATGAGCAGAGTCAGCCATTCAGAAAAAAAAACACTGAAACTAAACCTTCCTTACTGCTGAAAGCTCAGAAATGACTAATCTTTAAAGTCAGCATGAAACTGAAATTTCAATCTTCTTTTCTTCCTTGTTGTAACATATATCCAAGCAAAACACCTTTTCGAAAGAAAATAAATGTACGGCAGGATTTGATTTTGTCCATCGTAAATTGATTGGATTGTAGGATCATTGTCATTTGCTAATTGCTGCAATCTCATGTGACTGACAGGTTGCTAGAGGGGAGGGACTATTGTCCAGCTCATCAGAGAAGTGATGTCATTGCAAGGGGGAAGGGAAATTAATGTTTTTGATTAAAAATGACAAGGAATTAAAAGAAAATGCATAGATAATTACTTTATAATAAACACTGCAATATTCCATACAAAACAAGAATTATTCATTTTAATTTCATGGTGATTTCAAGCAGTTTAAAGCTCCATGCATATGGCCAACTTATATATCAAAATACAAAAAGACAAAAACTACCTGTCCTTGCAGTCACAGTGGCAGCAGGTCCTTCCCGTGAGTTAAAAAGGGCTGAGACTAATATTTGGTAGGCTGCACCTTCCTGGAGTCTATCAATGGCATAGGAAGCCACATCAGTGGGTACAATCTCAGAGTCTTCCACTCCTACAATATAAAAAGGGAGAAAAAAAAAGTATTTACACATATATGTATTGTATAAATTTATTTTTTTGCATGCAGATTGTACATACTGGATAAAATTGTATTACAAACACCCCCTTAACTGTTCAGGCTGATTGGTTTATCTTTTCTATGTAACATTGCAACTATTGGGTTCCAAATAAATTTCCATAAATCCATCCAACTAATGCATGTGGTTATTTTTAGAGTCATTTACTGTGTCATGGCAGAAAATGATCTGAATACAGTGTTGTATTGTAAGAAATTATTGTTAAAGTTTTTACAATCCTGGCAATTTTGACAGTGTGTTTGTATGTTTTACTAAGCAGTTTCATACTCTCTCCGGCTTTCCATTCAAGTCGGTAACCTCTGGCGGCCTGTATTAGGTTCCAGTTTAATCTGATGCTGGTGGGTCCTGTAGTCGTGGCTCTTAGGACCTGTTGCTCTGAGTGCTCTGAAACCCAAATGCATTAAACATCTTTTAGCTTCGTCTCTCCTCCTGTCCCATAAAATATTAAAACAATGACTTCCATCTTTCTGAACTTTATGTCCTATTATATTTATAGACAGTTACTGCCTCCTTCCTCTTAGTCTCTTGCTCTAACATGTATACGCATATACAAACACCCTCATGCATTTGATTGCTGCAGTCTATGAGTCATAAGACAAAAAACAGTTCTTCTGTTCTGATCTAGCAGACAGTGAGTCAATGGAAAGATTGAAAGCGAACACCTCAATGTCTGAGTATGATAAATGTGCGCAAGATGGAAAAAGAGCCACCCATTTTGTTTCCGGTTATGCGGTTTTAAATTTTCTTCTTAACTCAAGACCATCTGCACATCGTTTATTGAATACACAACTCTCCAAATGAATGCTCTACACACTAGCTGGACATCTGAAAGAGAATAAATAATTTATTTTATTTAGTAGTTTATTTTAGAAATAATGCCAAACTACCTCTTGCACAAATAATTTCCAAATCAGCGCATCCTTTTAAAAAATTCTCCGCTCTGATGTACCATTTACTGTAGATGTGTCTGCATGTGTATCTGTGTACCTATCCTAAAACGTGCAGTGGCTGCAGGTTCTTCAGCTTCTCCGTTGTACAGGGCGATTACTGTAACAATGTACTCCGTGTCTGGTCTTACATTCCCCAGAGTGTGAGATTCACTATCACCTCCCAGTTCTATGGTCTCCACATCACTTCCTGAAAGAGACACAGACAAAGAGACTCTTTGCAGAAAACAGGAATCTGATAAAAGCAAAATGTGAAATCATATCTAACCTAAAGCACTCATAGACATCCTCATTGGGTGATACATCACTTTATCACCTTGTAGGAAACATTTTATTAAAAATAGCCTCTTCAAAAATGTGCTGACCTGTGAAAGGGCCCCAAACGACTCTATATCCTCTGGCCCCTGTCACTCCTGTCCAGTGGACTCGAACACTATTGCTTGAGATAGTCTCAACGGAGAGCTGCTGCACTCCCTCTAAACGCACTGCAAGCACAGGCACATACACAGACAGAGCTTTATATATTAGCATGAACACTTTAGTGATGCAGGAGGAGGAAACAGTGTGTGATTGCATCTGTGTGTTTTCATATACACTACCTTTTAAAATATGGGGTCGGTAAGATTTAATGTTTTTGAAAGGAGTCTCCAATACTCACCAAAAATGCATTTATTTGATCAAAATACAGTAATATTGTGAAATTTAAATTACAATTTTAAATAACTTTTTTCTATTTTAATTTATATAAAAATGTAATTATTTTGTGATGACAAAAGCTGATATTTTCAGCAGCCCTATCCAGTCTCAGTGTAAACATGTTTCCGTGTCAATTACTATTTGTGGAAGACAACAGCATTTATTTGAAAAAAGTTAAGTTGGTACCATTTGAATGTCTGTGACTTTTGATCAATTTAATTAATCTTTTGTGAATAAAAGTATTAATTTCTTTAAAACAAACAAACAAAAAAATTCTTACTGACTCCAAAGTTTTGAACCATAGTATATAAGGACTCACATGTGTGGGCAGTTAGGGTAGCTGGTGAGGCGCTGTTACGGGGAAATAGTGGGTACAAGTTGATCACATATTCTGTGTCTGACTTAAGACCAACCAAAGTCAGAGTAGTAGACTCTGCCCCCACAGACTGTTCCAGCACCTGTGCAGCAGGCTGACCTGTTAACCAATCAATCAGGAAAATCAATTAGCATAAGTCATGAATTATGCTATGCACAAAAAATGACTAACAATGTTTTCAACTATGGCTTGCAGTGTGGAAATACTGTAAGTCAGTTGTGCAAAGTTTAAGCATGCTGGTGCTTTCATGTAATATCAGAAATATGAAAAAATAGGCTATGTTTTGGTCAAATTGAAACTCAGGAGTTATCCGGTTTAAATCAGTAAGACAAATCCTTCACCGAATAAACTCGCTGAACTCATCCATCAGCATGGCTACTTATTTAGGTCTATGATCATCTTACTAAGCGGATTGCAGCTCACATCAATGTATCATATCATGGACCAATTTTCAGAGCTGTGATGCTACAGTTTTCAATTATTTTTTATATTTTAAGATTTAATTTTATTTAATGTCATTAAATAATGGGTAGTATATGACCTTGATTAAATAAAAATATAATAAAAAAAAAAAAAATAGTTAAACATGCGACCACGAAATCCGGTCCATGAACTTCCGTCTGCTTCGGAACTTCGGATTACCTCTCTCGTCTTGCCCTGTTCGGATACTGTTTGACCCTGCCTGGACCTTGCATGTTATGATAAACCCATCGTGTCAGCTCTCTGGATATTGGTAGTACGAGTCATCGAACCACGCCGTTTTGATTACTCTTCTGTCTTGCCCTCAATATACCCGTTTGCCATTGTTTGACCCATGTTTGTTATGACCATGTCTCTGTCTAATAAAGCTTTGCATATGGATCCGCACGTCTCGTCAGCCCTGTTACAACTGCTGCATAAGTGTTTCTAATACTGATGGACTGTCAAAGGTCAATAGTTTAAAAATCCTCAAAAACGGAAAGGACATTAAATAAATTTTTCCCTTTTATTTTGTTCTCTTCCAAAACAGTAAATGTGCAAACTTGTGTAAAATCTTTTTTTTTAAAGAGTTCAAAAAAGAGAAAAGAAGAAACCCAACTTCAACATTTATAATAATAAACACAAACAACGGATATCGACCTTGAATCAAGTACTACAAAGATTCAGTAACAGTACTCCACAACAGCTACTTCACTCAGCAGTCCCATAATAACTGGCTGCTCCACTGATTGAGAATTTATACACATAGGTATAATTTTTTTTTCAAAAGTCACATAATATGAAAAAATAAAAGAAAATAAGTAGCAGCATTTCCTCAAATACATCTATATAAATAACACAACTAATCATACTAACTTTGAATGCAATATTTAAATGCAATTTACAAATCTAATACCATTAAACATGAAGTATCTGTATAATATGTGTTCTTTTATCAATTTTCAGGGCTTTTTTATTGTTCTATGGAGGGCTTGGCTAAACAGTACAATTAGAGACTTTAACTACTTCTTTTCCTTAATTATACAAAGTCTCATTAAAAATGTCAACAAATATATAAAACTCATTCGAAATCAGGTAAAAAAGGTGGCAAACCATTGAAACATTTCGAAACAGTTATGACATAACGAATTGTGTCATTTACTGAAATCACATGAATTTATCAGTTTGACACATGCTCTGAATCACTGGTTTGAAACAAATGATTTGAAACAAAGGATTCAAAGCTCGAATCAGTAGATGCATTGAAAGCATCTATCACTAGCCGCCACCATGTATGCCAATCCAAGTGAAGTTCTCCCGTGGACAGTCTGAGACACAACAGTTTAGGTCGTGTGTGTGTGTGGGTGTGTGTGTGGTGGTGTGTGTGTGTGGGCGCGTAATAACAGATCTCCACCTCGCTGACACATCAAGATAAAAAAAGAGTTTTTAAAACCAAGTATGTGTTCATGTCAATGCATGTTACTTGCCTTAGTTCACCCAAAAAGGAAAATTAGACTGTTTTACTTACCCTCGAAGCATCCTAGGTGTATATGACTTTGTTCTTTCAGACGAATCCAGTCAGAGTATATTAAAAATTGTCCTGGCTATTCCAAGCGTTATCATTGCAGTCAGTGGGTGTTGCATGCATCAGTCCAAAAGTTGTTAAATAAAAAGCGCCCATCCATAAAAAAAGTGTCTCACACGGCTACGGGGGGTGAACAAAAGGTCTTCTGTAGCGAATCGATGAGTTTTTGTAAGAAAAATATCATATTCAAAATGTAATAATCACTTTAAATGTAGCTTGCGCCAACAGTTGTAAATGGAAAAGAAGCAGTTCCGGGGGAATGATGTATGAGGTCGGCTTTGCGCATGCGCCGCTCTGAAGTGACGAACCGGGAAACGCAGCGGAGAGATCAAAACAAAACAATGGTGAAGAATTAGAAGTACAAAACGAGGATTTATAAAGAAGAATGGACCATGAGACTGGTTTTCCTTTGCTAAAGTAAGGAAAGTTGGCTTCCTTTGTTCCTGTAAACAAACGTTGGTCTTCACGAGACTCACCGGCACATGCGCAGCGCTGAACTCGTACCTCATCAGCCCGGAGCTGCTTCCATGTACAACAGTGAGTGCAAGCTAGATTCAAGTTATTATTAAGTTTTTAATATGGATATTTTTCTTACAAAAAATGCATCGATTCACTACAGAAGGCTTTGTGTTTCACCCCGGAGCCGGTGAGAAGACACTTTTTTTTGGAATGGGTGAGTAATGTATGGGCTAATTTTCATTTTTTGGTGAACTAACCCTTTAATAATGACATGCATACTATACTCTCTTATACTAGAAAAAAAGCCCAGACACTAAAATTCACAGTCTGTCTTAGGGTTGGAAGTGAGGAAAAAAAAAATTTTTTTTCCCACCGGTTAATCGACGTGTGACCACACTGATAATACCGGTATCACTGTGGGGGTGGGGGCGTTCCCTCTTTTTCTCGCTTTGCTTTGCTTTTAAATAGCTTGTAAAAGTTGTGTGCGCATTTTACTTTCACTTTCAAATGGCGGCAATTCAGAGTAAAGCAATTGTTAATTTTTAGTTTGTTTGAATTTCCCCTCTTTTCCTCGCTTTCCTTCACTTTTAAATAGCTTAAAAGCACTGTGCGCATTTTACTTTCACTTTCCAATTAGCGGCAGTTCCGCATCAATTGCTTGAATGCAACAAACATGTATAATTGTTGTCAGTCAGCTCGACTCACTCTCCTCACAAGCAAAAAATTGTCATCAGATTTTCTTGAAGGGCTGGCTTAGACTTGCACTGGAAACAAAGGTCTAGACAGGGTGACAATGAGGGGGTATTTGGAAGCTGTTTATGTTACACATTTTGGGGGCTTAAAAGGGAGTGGTAGCCCAATGTTGTTCAATTTGAAATGAACAATGATATGCAAAATTGATGTTAGGTAGCTTTAATAAGTGATTTAAATTGAAGTAGCGGGTTACAGCAAGGTATAACAGTATAACTGAAGCTTCATTAAATAATAAGAATAATTATTATTATTATATTTATTAATTAAATACAGTATGTAATATATTACTAATAATGATTATTTTATAAATTATATAATACTATAATATAAAAAAACAATATAATAGTAAGACGACAACAACCACAATATATATATTATATTATATTATATATTAATAATTATTGTGTTATTGTTAAAAGGAACAATATTTAAAATTACTTAGATTATATAGCATATTTGAACTCATATAAGAGTTGAATGTATTCTCATTTTAAAAAACAGTCAAGTGCAGCAATGAATATTAGCCAAGTCATACGTGGACTGTTTAGCTGAAATTAAAAGAGAATGCAGGATGCTGCTCTACTGTGTGTGAGAAAATAGGATGGGGCATTGACATTCACACTAGCACACACACAAACACACACACATTCCTTCAGGACAGGAATGGGTAACAGGCTCATTCAGTGTCAGCGGAGATGCTGAAAGATGAGAAAGTGAGTCAGTTTAAGCAAATATGGTCTGTCTGCAGCATCCCTCTGTAAAGCAGTTTAGCAGGTGAAGGTGATTGTATGAGAGCAATATGTCTTCAGCATGTTTTACCTGCTTAAACAGCACACTAACAGGTACATATGAGCCTCATAAGGTCAATGCTTTCTCATGGCATGCTTTTTCATTTCCCTAGGGGCTGAGAATTTGAGATTTATTGTAATTTAAAATATTGAGAAGTGTCAGATTCTGAGTAGAGATACTGTACATATACAGTTTATCAGCAGCATTGTAATGAGATGGCAGGAGAGCAGAACTGCACATGTTCACCAGGTTTAACAAGTTTTTGAGATTGCACAGTTTTGAATACTCTTGCTCAGTTGTCCACTCAAATCCAAGGAAGCTTGGGGTGTTTTTCTTGTCATCTGTTCATCATATGTACAGACAGACTATATTTATGCCTCTGATGTAATGCAAAACTCCTTTCTCCTCATGGGACCTCTATAATCACAACAAATATCCTCATTTATCCTCACATTTTGTCTGCTGTACATTAATATTCTAATTAAATTTAGGATTGAGTGTAACTTACAGTATTTCCTTATTCCTCTAAATAACTGACTGACCAGAGGTTATTCTAATAGAGAAGCGGAAGAAATACAGTGATGATGACGACCAATCACACACACGCAGCATTCAGGTACACACACAACTCACACACGCCGCACTTATTGCACATACACACACGTGTGTTCATATTTTGAGATGTGGTTACAGGGCAGATGCTAATATGTCAGAGAGCAGATAAATCACTGAGCATTCCTATGTCACTCAGAAGACATGATGCCCCAGAACTGCTGACTTTATTTTATTTTACACTTACAAGGTTAATTGTTTTTATCTTTTATTGGCTTGCAATCAAAGAATCAGACTTTTTTCATGCTAATAAAAAAAGGAAAATAATAATAATAAAATATAATAAAAATTGTCATGCCACTGAATAATCAGTAATGTTAAAAATAATCAGATGACATTACTGATTAAACATGATAAGCAAGCATGTTAACCACTAAACTGAACAATTCTGTCCTGCTAATATCCTGCTCATTTATACTTGTCAAGTTGTCATTTTCCTCCTGGGCATGTGGAATGCAAAGTGTGTAAGAGGCTTAAGATGTTATTTTAGAGTTTTGTGCTTCTTTCTTTTACACTTAGCCTATTGCTCCCTATCTGTCTCTCTCTCTCTCTCTCGGTGCAATCATCCTATTTAGTTAACATCTCAATGGGTCACCGATGTGGCATTCCAGCCTTTTTATACTTCTCATGCAGTACTTCCAAGAACTTCTGTCAAATCATCATGGAAGACAATCAAGAATCTCTGAGGAAAAGCCAAAGCAGAGAGATGACATTTGCTGATTACATGGATTATCAATCAATCATCCCAGCGCTGATGGTCAAGCTCTACTTAGAAAAGCGAGACAACCTTGTAGGAGTGTTAAAAAAATGTGCACATACATGCCTACTTTTTTTGGCTCTGTAATTACTTGTCAAGATTTGCTTGTATGAGATACTTAAATGTAAGTACTAGGCTTACTGAAACATGAATACTTCAATATTTCTCTTCTCTCTAAATATATAGGCCTATACATAATTCAAATTATTTTTTGAACAACATAATTGAAATAATTCATGGAAATAAAAGATTTAGAAAGTGTTTGACTTATTGAAATGTATGGGTCTGAATGTGGAAAATATATCTGACGTAAGTATCACTAGGTGTTTTTATGGCTGTGGTTGGTTGTGTTGCATATTAGTTGTGCCTCTGTAGGTTACACAGTTCACAGATGCCCAACATGTGTGACAGAGAAAGTGGTGTGTCTGAGAGAGGGGGTGAGAGATGTGTTTGGTTGATTTGCTACCACATTCTGTCATTTTTTCTTTTGAGGTTTAAGTCTCCTACCTAGACATCTGACATCTATATATAATTAAGCGAAATGCCATGCTTATTACAGTATGTATTGTTTATTGCCATATGGATAATAAACCATGACTGTGGTATATTACAGTACAGACATAATAAAGTGATCAAAGGAAAACAAGTATTTTGCCATGCAAAAGCTTGGTGGACATTGGGAACTTCAGATTTACTACAAGATAATTCCCTCATAAAGTACTTTTAGATTTTAACTACATCCTATTCAGACAAACATCCTTTGAAGATCTTGAGATCTGCTGAAAATTAAATGTGACCCTGGACCACAAAAACAGTCATAAGGGTCAATTCTCGAAATTTGAAGTTTTAACATCTGAAAGCGAAAAAGAAGCTTTCCATTGATGTCTGTTTGTTAGGAAGGACATCTGAGGGGCAAAACATCAAAATAGTGACGCAGAAGCGCCTTTCAAGTTTCAAAGAAGTCTGCTCATGCCATATTACTAATCAAAAAATGAAAGTTTGATATATTTCTGGTAAGGAAATGTACAAAATATTCTTAATGGCAACATGTCTTTAATTAATATCTACTGATTTTTGGCTATAAAAGAAATCTATAATTTTTACCCATACAATGTTTTTTGGCTATTGCAAAAATATACCCCAGCGACTTAAGATGGTTTTGTGGTCCAGGGTCACAAAGGTGAGTAATATATTGTTACAGTGTCTGTAAGGGTGTGGTATAAAATTAGTGTTTGTTGATATGAAAGTTTTCAGCATGTCTCGATTTGCTTGTATTGGATATGTGACTGAGTGCAGTGTCTCTAAATTACAGTCAAATGCAAACATTCTGAAAATATCTTGATATCAATGCATGTTAATGGCCAAAATAAATAAATAAATGCAATTTCTCTGAATTAAAGTCAAATGCAAACATTCTGAAAATATCTTGATATAAATGTACTGTATGCTAATAGATAAAAAATCATAAATTATAATAAATAAAAATGATATAACTCATATGTACCTGTAGAATAAAAAAGAGACATAAGTGAGTGTAAGTCACACAATTTTTCAGTGATTTCAAGTGCTCCCTTTTATTGTAGATGATCAGGATGATCAAGTTTATGCAAAAATACAAAAATGTCCCTAAAACCCTGTCATTTTGACATTATGACATACCAAACTGTATTAACACATATTATAAAATGCTATCATGGTGAATTTAGCATACATTATTTATACCCACATGATGAGCACTGACAAAAAAATTAGGAAGATTAAAAAGATGAATGCTACCTCCATTCATTGGTGAGTTTGGTTAAAGGTTTTACCATCATAATAGTGCAAATTAGTTTTATACAAATCTTATTTTCACTTAGCTTAATTCAAATTGCATACATTTTTTTTTTGAGAATGTCACTAGTGTTTCTGATAAGTAGCATTGTCAAAGAACAGCTTAAAATGAAGCATCCTGATTGTTTCTGGATAATACAAAATTCAGCACCATTAAGCTTAATATTACAGTCAAGATTCCCATATCAATATAATACAGAACTAGGCATTCCATAATAGTACTACTGTATATCTCACATTAAATATCATGTATTATGTTAAAGATGTGTTTTTTGGTTGTAAAACAATACAGTAGATTACCCAAAAAGTCCAAATTCTAAAAGCTGTTGTATGGTCAAGTGTTTATGGTGCTTTTTGGTCTTTTTAGGAGCTTAACAGGCCCTGGCCAAGGTATGCTTTCATTATATGGAAGGGAACAGTCAATATTCTGCATAAGATTAACTTTTGAAGAAAATTCAGGTTTTAAAAAGTAAATGATGACAGATTTAAAATATATATAAATAAATAACTGTGCTCAGGAAAAATGTGCTGGAATTCTCTTCCTCAACTAAATATGCTGTTCTCTTTCTTATTTCTGATAGTAGATTGATAAGGTATATGGGTTTGAAAACTCCTTTTAGGTCGTATTAACTCACAATAATCTGTTTGAATGAAATCGCTTTCTCCAAAAGATTCCTCAGGATGACTTTGGCCCTTCTCTCTCTGTGAAAGTGTCCATGGCCCGTCTATGGTTTAGTGACAGGTATTTCTGCACGCGTAAGACTGGATAAGATATATTGACTGTGTGCATTTCGTGTTTGTAGCGACCGGAGGCGAGCGTTTGTCTGGGACGTAGATTTATTATGTCCAGTGATGGGTTTGGATGGTAAAGCGGTGGAAGGTTGCTGCGTGTCCTGTGTGTGGGGGGGTGATCGGGCTGGGCATGAGTGAGTGAGAGTTTTTGCAGATGAAGTTCTGCTAGGTTGGGAAGGACACAACAGGTTGAGGGTAAGACAAGTCTGTGGTGACGTTTCCTCAGTTTAGGTGGAAAGATCAATGATTTCTCTAACGTGACTTTACGGGAGGAGAGGGTAGGCCAGGCCTTCTTTGCCTCTTCTGATTGATTCTCCTTACCAGAAATGCAATGGCTGCTTATGAGTGAAGACCTGTGACTGCTGGATTTTGATAGTGGATCAGGGTGAGACTGAATGAGAGGCTTGTAAACAGGGGCTCGAGGACGCCTGATTGAAGTCCCCTCTACAAGAAGATTCACTCCCACATACTGAGGAACTTCTACTGCTGCCTGAAGACAGAAAAAAAAAAAGAAAAAAAAAGACATAGATTTGGCATGATAGAAATAAAGTTAGATCATTAGGACACTATTAGGACTCCCGAAGGCTTAGATTTCTGTGACTTTTTTAAGACAAGTACACATTTTAAACCCACATTGTTTAAATTATACTTTTTAATTGGTTAAAAGCAGTTATTTGATGATCAAATGCCACCTGTCCTCATATCACCTTTAACTTGTTCTCTGCTTGCACTATTTCCCTTCCTTTGTCATCAGAGTTACTCTTGATATTCTTTATTACGTTGCAGACTTGTGTGTGTCCTTATCCCCTCGTTTGTCTGTCTATTTCCGTCCTGTTTTTCAGTTCACACTTTAGTCTGTCAAATGGTAATTGTTTCCATGCAACCTGCGATTTTTCAACTTTTACCATGGTTAGTCTGTGAATTATTGCTGTTTGTATCTAGAATGTCTGTGTTTTTCTCCCACCACCTGCGTAAAAATCCCTGGCTGTTTTTTGACAAACATCAAGATTGGGTGGTAATTTAATTGCTGTCTGATTCCACATCTCTGAGTTTACAAGAAGAAATCGATTCAAAATTCACTGTTTAAATCCTTTTTGACCACTGCCGAACACCGTATGGTAACTGTTGCACTTTGCTGTAATTTGCATGCATATTTATAAGGCTACTGAAATGCAGGAAAGTGTACAAGAACAATATTACATAACTGCTCCACCACAGCAAGTGGGAGCTGTTAAGAACAAAAAGAAGAAACAGAAGAAAAGCACATAAACATTTGAAATGGGTCATTATTATGGCAGCAACAGGTATGCAATATAATTTGAAAATATGTATTATATACATTTATACACAAGAATATATAAACCAAGCAGCTTAATGTTTACCTTGCGTAATTAAAAGGTTGCATTAAGTTATTTCTGTGAATCTCCAAATTTTTTTAATGACATCCATTATCGTCAGTGTATGGTTGTGCTTCTTTGTTTGCTAGTGTGTGGATTTACTTATGGATTTATTAATGACTGTTTGAAGCATCATCTTCCTTGTCGTGCATGTGGTTCACAACCAGTTGTGACACCACCAAATGTTTGGAGTCAGAAGTAAAGTGTTCAGAAAGGACACTTTAAATTGATAAAATGACAGTAACGATATTGTTACAAATATATATATTTCAAATAAACACTGTTCTTTTACATTTTTTATTTCTCAAAGAATCCTGATTCTTCGTTTCAGGAAAATATCATGGTTTCCAAAAAAATATTAACCAGCAACAACTATTTTTCAAATGTTAATAATAAGTCATACAATTATTTGAAATTTCTCATATTAGATGGTTGCTGAATCAGCTTAGCATCACAGGAATATTACTTTATTCAGAAAAACAATTTTAAATGCAATATACTTACAGTTTTACGTACTGGCTTTTGATCCAAATACCTCAACCTTGGTGAACATAAATATAAAAAATCTTACTGATCCCAAACTTTTGATGAGTAGTATACAGTATATGTTTGTTTTTTTTCAATTGGTTTGGCGATCTTGACATTCTGCACGTGTACCTGTTTGTATATTAGTTGGAAGCCGCCAGTGTGAGTGTTACGGTCACATCGTCGATCCAGCACCACCCGCAAAGTGTCTTCCTGTACAGCGGGGCAGAGTCGAGCTGTGACTCCTGTGGAGGGTGCCATGGTGGGGCTGGCATTGATCTCCAAAAGCCAAGGTCGCAAATCCCGTCCCAACATAAAGTCAGCTCCGTAAAGCTCAAAACTGGCTTTGCGAGGTTCCACACTGTCCTGCGCAGTCAAGAGAGTTTGGATAACAGCCTTCTGCATACCTGGAACCACCACCCCTTCCCACAGGTCACCTTGGCCTGAAGCAGCCAACCAGGAACGGAACTGTGAACATGACCACATGCACTCAGCAGGTAGAGAAGGATTGCGATCTGGGCTTGGTTGAAAATGCTTCTGGATGGAGTTGTTGCAAAGATGTACAGAACTGAGGGTGGAAAGTAGGGAAAAATGTAAAAATAATAATAAAAAAAAGATTAATTGAAGCCTAATAAATAATCTCTCTTAAAGGAATAGTTCAACCCGAAAATGGAAATTCTTTCCTCATTTACTCCCCCTCATGTTGTTCCAAATCTATATGACTTTGTTTCTTCTGTAGAACACAAAAGTAGATATTTTCAAGAATGTTAACATTGTTTTGGACCTAAACACCGTTTTCTTCTACCACCACACCATGCCACCTAGCGAAATGCGGTCTACACTGGACCACGCAACAGCGAGCCAGGGCAATCATTTGAACTTTGTGTCAGTACGTCATAAACAGAACGAGGCATCAGTCAGGGATTTGTTGTGTACATCCAGTGTAGACAGCATCACTGATTATAATGGGTTCTATTGTATTTTGTTGCATCGCGTCGCGCCGCACTGCGCCGCTCGCGTCCGGTGTAGACACTGTGTTACAATGAAAGTAAGTGGGGTCCAAAAAAAAATAAAAAATGGACAACATTTTTTTCTAAATATCTTTTGTTGTGCTTTACAGAAAAAAGTCAGATAAGTTTTTAATGACTATGTAAATGTTTTCATTTTTGGGTGAACCTCCCTGTATGTTTGCGGTTTGTTTTCTTACTTTCAATGTCTATGGAGTAATCTGGGTAGAAAAGCGAAGGTAGCACTCACGGTAGAACCACACAGTAAGTGGGTTCCAGTCTGTAACCAGGAACCACTGTCTTACATCAAACTTAGTGTCATGCACGAGGAGAGGTCGCCCCAAGTACTTCTGCACCACCCACTTACTGTCCTTCATGATGTCATGGTCTGCATCTACTAAACTCATTATCTCATCCAGCTTGTTCATGCACATTATACCTACAACAGTAAAGTCAATAGTAAATTAAATAGTTTTGCTTTATTTTTACACCACTTTCTTCAGTCTTCATAAACTCACCTCTGCCTCGTGACTTGGCCCCAGGTTTAATGATCCAGATGTTGCAGAGTCCATCAGTCTCCATCTGGGGGCAAAAACAACGCATCTGCTCCAACATGCATTTACAACGCTCCGCATAATCTTCACAGCCCTCTATCATCAGTCCTTCACTGCAAAGGAAAAGAGCAAGAAAGCTTTATAACTACTCTACAGAGCCCCTAAATGGACATGGTGATTAGAAAAAAAAAAAGATGTGAGGAGATATTAAATTTCAATGCTTTCGCGTTCTTTCATAAAACTTTCCACTCCCTCAAGAAACTTTACATTCACTCACAAAACATTTGTGTTTCCCGAGAATCTTAGCGTTTGCTTGCAAAACTTTTGTGATGGAAATAATATAAGGTGAGAGGAAATATATACTGCATATATTAATACTTTTGTGAGTGAATCCAAAGTTTCTCAGGGGAACGCAATAATTCTGTGAACACAAAAGCAATGAAATAAAATAATTATTTATCCTACTTAATCTTTATTACTTTATTGTGACTGGACAGTCCAAGTTTCTGAACACCAGAAATTCTGTAATTTGTCTAATGTTAAAAAGTTGCATACATTTGGAATGAGACAGTTTTGCAGCTTAGTTTTATTACATGATTTTCATTATAGAAGTTCAGCCCTGAAACTTTTAAAAAAACCTTTAAGATAAAAAAAAATATTTTTTTTCATGATATATTAAGTACACTATAAATAATAATAATAAAAACAATCATACTCACTGAATAACTAAATAATAATTCTGAAGAAACACCTTCCACTGTTGCTCTGAGAGGGTAGGGGTTGTTTCCAAAGTCATGTCTATGTCACAGTGTTCTAAACTGTTCAGATACTCCTGACATACATGCAATGCATTGTCAATTATCGAGCTTCCAACCCTCTGATTGGCATGCTGTTTACGAGGCTTGCTCAGACCTACAAATGAGGGAAGATATGTGAATATGTTTGAGTTCTAATGTGGGTTTGTATGTGTTAGTGTGTGTCATACCATGAGATTTAGCATCATGCACCTCTCTGGTTCTCTCCCACTCTGAATCCCCTGCATACTTCTCCAAAACATACATCAGTAGACTTGTGCATGCAGTCCGTCTAAAGTCCTCTGTAAAGAAACAGAACAAAATCAATTTCCTTAGGAGGATCTGGTCTGGTAACAGAAATATTGCAGGTTTAATGCATGGATAGGGCAACTCATGAACAGTTACAGAGCACATATATCACAATTGTGCCTGTGAGCAACACATTTAACCCCAGATTACCCCAGGGATAATAACAGTTCACATGGTGTCTTTGGGGGAAAATAATCACCTGTTAAATTGAGAGAAACCAAGCAGCCAATAGGGGACATACAAATAAGGACCCGTAATTCCTTTAAAGGGGTGGTTCACTGGCTTTTTTTCTAGGCTTGATTGTGTTTATGGGTGCAGTCTAACATGTGTTAATGCTTCGTTTTTTAAAAAACTCATTATTTTTCACACAATTTACCTTTATTCCACACCGCTCTGTCCCTTCTCTGAGAAACGGGCTGATCATTTCCTGCTTTTATGAAGCCCAACCCTCAGAAATAAGCGATGTGCTCTGATTGGTTAGCTAGCCCAGTGTGTTGTGATTGGCTAAACCGCCTCTAGTGTGCATCTAAATGTCCCGCCCCTCACCTCGGCGGCATGTGCTACGGTTGTATTGTAAACAAAGGCATCGTTAATATCGCATATCAGTTTGAGCCCGATTGAGAAGCAAAGCATATTATTGAAGAGGATCGTGCAGAAACTGTGCAAGCACAGCTTTTAATGGTAGGCCTATATTTTTTTTTATGTTGTTGTCTCATACTTTTAGATACACAGTTATTTGTAAATGCTACTGCTTATGTTAGCTGTTAATATCCGGTTTTTGTCCTGATTAAAGTTTTATACCGTACGGCACTGCACGCTGTCCTGGTATAACGCTTCTCATCGCTATGTGAAAATAAGTGTATAAATGAAACAGAGCTGAGCTGATGATCTGAATGAGAGAGAGAGAGCCGAGCAGGCGACGTGAGGAACAGTATTGAGAACCGCTGCTTTAGAACATTGATTTTGAAACTTGTGAATCCATTAGAATCGTTAGGAAGACAGAATCGCGATTCATATATGAATAGATTTTTAAGTGCACCCCTAGTTTTCTCTTCCTCTTCTCTAAAGCAGCGCAGCATGGCCTCGCCCCCTTTGCTGCCTTTTCCTGAGGGCGGGGTTTATCTGGGTTTGTGACATCACGAACCCGGGAAGTACTTGTTGTAGTCCCTATGAGCCGTTTTTGTAGGCATTAAACTGACAGAATTTTAAAAGACGACATCTCCGTTTGCATTGAACTTTCAGCTTCGTAACTTTACAGATATTGTTTATTCTCAAACAGCAACATTACACACTGACGTTAAAAAGTGAAATCGCAATCAACCACCCCTTCAAGAGTACTGACCAATAAAAGCATGTTTATCATCCTCTGCCCCCAGTCTGTAGCAGCGTGGGAAGAATGTATCGGGATCTGCTGCATCAAACCACTGCAGATTTCTCAAACTCATACACAAACCAACCTGAAAAAGACATAGTAACGAAATGAGAGGTAATGAGTACGAGAAAGTGTTTTTATATATAAGAATTTTGGTTTCAAAAGCTTCAGTTGTTAAATTTGTGATGAACCTTGGTGGTGAAAGATCCCGCCTTTGCGTAATGATTGGTCATCTGATCTTTACGTAAAGACCGACAGTCAACTGAATCCCTCCTTGTTGTCCAGTAGAAATATGCCGTTTCATTGCGAACCAACCGTGACTAGGGATTTAAAATAAGAATCAGAGACTGTCCACTGTTGACAAATCGCATTAAAAAACCCAGCTGCTATGGCAACTATCTTAAATGGAATTCCACAGTTTCTAAACGTACCATTAGGTCATACAGATCATCTGCCTCATCGTCCCTCTCTCCCTCCTCTCCTAAGTCTGCATAAAGAAACAGAGAAGGTGGTGAGACAGTAGTCAAGGGACAGAAAGCGTGATCTATGTCGCTGGCATCTGTTTGTTGGAATGAGTGGTGTCAGGTTAGCTACTCAAACTATCATAGTGAGCTTTAGATTACAGTGGGTCATTGACTAAACAGTTACACAGGATGCTGTGAAGCATAGCATTTACAGTATACTTCACACACAAACACGTTTACACTATTGTTTAAAAATTTGGGGTTGGTAAGAATTTTTTAATGGTTTGGAAAGAAGTCTCTTGCTCACCAAGGCTGCATTTATTTTATTAAAAATACAGTAAAAACAGCGATATTTTGAAATATTATTTAAATTAACTGTTTTCTATTTTAATATTTTTTAAGTCGTAATTTATTCCTGTGATGATAGGGCTTAATTTTCAGCAGCCATTACTACTACTCTTCAGTGTCTCATGCTCCTTCAAAAATCATTCTAATATGCTAATTTGGTGCTTAAGAAACAATTCTTACTATCATCATTGTTCAAAACAGTTGTGCTGCTTAATAATTTTTGTGGAAACAGTAATGTTGTCAGTAGCTTTGATGAATAGAAAGTTCAAAGGAACTGCATTTATTTGAAATAGATATATTTTGTAACGTTTTAAATGTCTGTCAATTGTGATCAATTGAATGTGTCCTTGCTAAATAAAAGTAGTAACTTTTTAAAATCTAATTGCAGAGATACCATACCCATCCGTTGTTTTATAATAATTACTTTCAGGGGTATATTTTGTAACGTTTTAAATGTCTGTCAACTGTGATCAATTTAATGTGTCCTTGCTAAAAAAGTATACTTTTTTACATCTAATGCAGATATACCATACCCTCTGTGTTTTATTACAATTACTTTCAGGGGTGAAACAGGGTTCCTAAATGTCTTGCTGGTTGGCAAAGGTGCCAGACAAAGTTGAATATAGCTATACATTTTAATATATACATTTTAAAACATCCCCTGACATGCCCAACAGAATGTTGTGCCAGTAATTAACTTCTGGGTACAATTTTGTCCCCCGTGTATAGCTAACCTGTACACACAGAAACCGACCAGCCTTATCAAGTGTCTATGCAGAGTGATGGAAAGGGTCTAATCTTAGTTCTGTCAGATACTCTCACCATCATCATCACTGCTGTCACCCTCATCTGTGGCTTCTGTTTCAAGATCATGTCGACGAGGCCGTGGGACAGAGAGCCGTGGTAGCCGCCGCTCCACCCATCCTCTTGCACGTAGGCCTGCACGGATTACAGGATATGGACCTTGCACAGAGAACACTTTCTTCTCCTACATCAGATGCAACAAAATAGACAGTGCATGTTCATTGAGATCTCAATGTCATCATTGTTTAAAATTCAAGATCATTTGAAGTTCTTCCATGCACTACTTCTACTAAGATTCCTTAGGATTTTAGAAGCCTAACCTTTATTGCCTTGTCCACTAGAGTCTTAGCTGTCTTCAGTCTGTCCCCATTAATCAGAGGCAGATTTATATAATTACAGCGAGCTCTTCCTTCCAAGGGTGGCACTGTGACATACAGCACATAGAAATGCTTTACAAAAAATAAATAGCAGGGTTTATCTTGTGTGTGTACATTTGACAATAGCTGAGTGGGCCAGAGTTTTCAAAATGCCTTCACAGATATCATGAAAATAAACTTATAAAAACATTATCTGAAAGACTCAACTGGCCAAATCACGTTTTGAATTCAATCTAATAATGTCAACAGGTTTTTTTTTATTTTAGTATAAAAAACGTTGAGCTTATGAGAGTTTCTCACTGATATCTACCTTTCAAAAGTTGTTTACTGTCTTTGAAAGACATCTCTTATGCTTACCAAGACTGCATTAATTTGATCAAAAATACAGTAAAACTGTAATATTGTAAATATAAGCATAATTTTACAATAGTTTTTTTTTCTTAATATATTTAAAATGTTCATTTATTCATGTGATAGTAAAGCTTCAAAAATCATTATAATATGCTGATTTGGTGCTCAAGAGACATTTCTTATTATTATCAATGTTGGTAACAGCTGTGCTGCTTAATTTTTTTGTGGAAACAGTGATACATTTTAGGATTCTTTGATGAATAGAATGTTCAAAAGAACAGCATTTCATTAAATACTAATATTTTGTAACATTATAAATGTATTTACTGTCACTGCTGATCAAAAGTATTAATTCTTAATAAAAAAAACATCTTGATGACACCAAACGTATGAATGGTAAGTTACTGTAGCTTCTAAGGTTTTGTCTGTGTCTATATTAGGTAACATCATGGGGACATCAAAGAAAATATAGGGACATAAAAAATGACTGGTGAAAAAGTGGTAAAAGGGTGTATACTGTATACTGTACCTTGCATATGTTGGTGCATGTTTGATTTAACTCTGGCATCACTCACAAAATGGATCAATCTTTCCCTTTTTAACCTAAACGTAAAAGTAAAATTAACTTAATGCTCATTGTTCACGCTTTAACTCTCTCTCTCTCACACAAATACATATTAAAGGCGGTCTCGGTCTCAATGATAACCAAGATGAGTGTAAGCCGCACACACAATGCATCAATAGTTGAACACTGTAATTTATGACTGCCTGGAAACGGCTTTACACAGAAGCTCATGCTCAGATTCAACACAAAACAATTCTATGCACATCCCTCCCTAACTAAGTACAACGGTACTGAGTAACGTTAAATAAAGAATCACAATAGTTCATTTAAAACTTATTTCACTTGTTTATAGATCCACTTGACATTATAAAACTTAAAAAATAACAAAAACACATGGAGTTCCAAGGGCCCGTTCACGACCATATTGATTTTGAGATTCGCTGAGCAAACTCACCTGGATTGCGACGTTCACCTCTGGATTTGGCACCCGCCAGAAGTCGTCTGGTGAAATCGATAAGGTCACCGGTGCGCCCGGCCAGCCCGGTAGAGCTGCGGAGAAACGCTCGTTCAGCACATGCGCACTGCACACATTCCAGCACCAGCGTGCTGTTTTCATCACCCTTAACAACTGTTTCCTGGAAACGGATGACGCCGTGCGGCAACCCAGGCGGAACGCGCAACGCAACAGTGGTACTCTGAGGAATTCAATATCCAATATTCAGATAACAAATATTGGATACTGAATATTCATGATCTTTTTATGAAATGTTCTATTAGCACCACTTTATTAGACTCGTTTGGCTCCATTACATTAAAGACATACAGGCTTTTGAATTATTACGCACATTAGCGCTAAATATCGACTGTTTCAGAAATGTCAGGAGGGCTGAGTTTAACAGCTCATTCATTATATAGCGATCTCCCCAGGCGGCACAATAATAACAATTAGCAAACATGAATGGGTGAATATTTTAAAGTGTCATAATCAATCGGTTTGAAAGGCATTTGAATTATTTAATGTTCCATAACAGATTGATTGTTAAAGCGTCACATCAGTTGTCATGTCTACGTTTCTTTAGCTTGGCCAAACAGAAGACAATAACATGTACATCACTATTTAGGCTATCAAATGCATGATTACTGTAAGACTAAACTGCTCCATAGACATTGCGTGGATTGCCTCTAAAATATTTATGCTTGATTTAGCAGAGGTGGACAGTAACTAAGTACATTTATTTGAGTATTGTACTTAAGTACACTTTGAGTATCTGTACTTTACCTTGAGTATAATTTTTTCTGGGCACTTATGACTTTAACTTCACTACATTTGAAAAGACAAATATTGTACTTTTCACTCCACTACATACATTTCTATCAATGGTCCTCGAAGTAGAAAGTCGTTACTACTGTATGTAGCAGCTTTGAAAGTCAGTGGGTGATGTTTTTCTTCTCTAAAACGTGACTCTCTTTTTTCAGACAGTTTATCAGTAATTACTCTTGTAGGGCTACATGAAGAGATTTCCCAGCATTTTTTTTTTAACACTGACCAGTTCCAAATGTGATTTATTTACAACAATTCAATAATAAGAAGTTGATATTGTGATATATATTAGACACAATATTTTCTGATTTTGCAAAATTGTGTAAACAATGTTGCACATCTCCTAATAAAATAACACAATAGTGTTGGAATAGACAGCATGCCACTGCACAGCCGTTCATTTGTGTGTGACATCAAAAACGGTGACTTCGAGAGCAACTTATACAGCATTTAACATTTTTTGTTTTTCGTACATCTCTTCTCGTTTGTAAGTGATCAAATAGGTTATAGCTCTTCTTTGTTTGCTTTTTTTGTTTTAAAAGCTGTGTTAGCTGTTGTATCGTTGTACAGTTACAGGGGTGTTGCTGGGTTTAAAGCAGGTTTTATTTGTTCTTTCTTTCTTCGCAGCACTCTGTATTTACGGATTTCACGTCCACTCTGGTCAAAGGCTGGGCCATGTAACATGGGCTACACATGAGATTTGTGCACCACTGCCAAAGCTGTGATGATCGCAACATCGTGCTTTGTTGGCGGTGGATATGGGCTGCTTCAGTCTTTTATCACTCATGCACATGGCTTTTCGTCCACAGTTCGAATTGCCTGTTTCGTTTAGTTCCCCCACCACGACTCCTACAAGCTGGTCAGTGTATTCAGTAGGTGTAATGTTTTGTAAGTTGCTTCAGAAGTATTGCAAATTATGTATGGTACACATAAATTAACGCTGCGTGATCATAAAACTGGAAGTTATCTGTGGGACTAGTAGTATAGTGTCTGTAGATGCCAATTAGTCACGTTCTGTACGTTTTGGACTCTTAAGTAAAAATTTTCTGGCCTTTACAACTTTCTACTTGTAAGGGGATGTAATATGTTGATCAGCAGTATCTGTACATCTTTCACTCGCGGCTAATGGAGTAGCTTTGTGCGCCTTGTTGGATATCAGGTTTCTGTGATTTGTGATTACCTGTCCTTTTGGAACTTTTGGAATGAAGTCAGTCTATGTAAGACTGTCTGTACATAGGAAAAGCCACTAGATGGCAATGTATGCTACAGTTTAAAGAAATGTTATGACAGGATTATGAGTTGGATGATTTTAGTTTAGGCTACGCTTCAGGTGAAGCGGGAATTTAAAACACCATGGTGTTATATGTCTTTACATATATTTCTTATGGCTAGCAGAGAGAAAATAATTACTAAATTATTTGTATTTAATCATTTATTTATTTTTGTAATACTTTATTTAATTATGTAATTATTTGAATTTAATCTAAATAAGCAACATAAATGATTTACATATATATGTAGACATTTATAGCGCAAAAATAACTGAACTAAATGAAATTTCAACGAGTAGCTTGATAATGACGTTTATTCACTTATCACAAAAATAAAACCGCTGTTCACTAATCAATTACAGCATGTGTGGCTTTGAAAGTAGCTTACTTAGTCACTATCATGATTTTTCTCTAATAACTGTAGTACTTAGCGTATCAATATACAACATGACCTTATGCAGACATCACTTGAGATGTTATTCACATTATTTTCGCTCTCATGATTTGCAGAACCTCTAAACTATTTCTGGCACTTTCCTGTATAGGTGCAAAACCGCATCAATCGAATTACAGCTTCAGCAACAGTCTCGTTTCGAGCTCTCTGATTGGCTGGACGACATATGATGCTGCCACAGTCAGTACCTCTTTCCATGTCCTGGAGAGCGCGCGCGCCTAACAACATCATTAAAGTATAGACAGGGCGAATGCGCGTGTAGATCTCAATGTTAGTTTGATACAGGATCAAGAGTACTTCATGCCTCCCGCTCTAACCGTGTATGCATCAAGTGATCTGGAGTTTCTCTATAGGAACTGCTAATCTGATCCGCGTCTTGCTGTGGAAGCTGCAATCGACGCACCTTTGACTGCTTTAAAACGGAGTTAACCATGCCTGCCGAAAACAGCGACCAGGAGAGCATGCTGAGCTATCAGGTAGTTAAAACGATGCGTACGTATGTGTTTATTGCATTAGCTGATAAGTCTGTTTATTCGTTTTTATTCCTCCAGTAACTTAGAATTGGACATCTGCTGTAGGAAACAGCATGTAATATGCCATATTATGTCATAAATCACCATCTATATAAGATTTTAAAATTCTCGAATGGAATACAAACACATCCGGGCGACCCATTAGTGCAGGGATCAATAGTACTGTGTGTTCCCTCTCGCCCCCATTGCCACAAAATATCTTATCGACGTTGCACTTTCGGTCTATAATTGCATACCGTTAAAGCGGACCGTTCCTATTTCTTCAATGCCTGCGACTCAAACAGATTATTATGCTTTATTGCCTTAATTTGTGCTCCGCGCATGGATGTGTATTATTGGAGTGTTACAGGGACGTGCAGCAGCCGTATTCCCATTGCCAGGGACAACAGCTCGCATCATTCGTTTATTATCCGTGTCACTGACTGCGTGCTTGCCGGTATAGCAGTGTCTTGCCTAGGCTGATGGGCGTTCTTGCAGAGGAATCCGCATTGTCGTTTTGTAATGGGTTTAGTATGGAAGCGCGAGATAATGATTATGAGAATTAGCGCATAATGTATCATTTACTATCTAGGCTATTACACTAATGCTGCAAGAGGGTGCCCGTTACGTCATGCATTGGTTTGGAAATTAAAGCTTTTAGCATTTGATTGTGTTGTATCAATAGGATTATTGTGCAAAATATGGCTTCCTTTGGGGAGCGCGTAGTGTCAGTGTACACCGTTACCCTCAAATGACCTTGACGCCATCCTCTCTTACTGAGGGTCCGTCTTTAGACAGCAACAGCGCTATTGGTGCAGTTTTTCAGCACCAAAGTAAACGCTGATTGCTAGTGTAAAATGCTTGTAGATTATCATTTGACATGTTAGTAGGAAACCTGACTCCTGGCTCTTTTGAGTAGCTACTGCTTCCTGTCATTAAGGCTATGAAAGGATTAATTCACCCGATAAAAAAAATAAATAAAAAAATCTTCTACTCACCCTCTTGTCGTTGACCTATCTTGACTTTATTTCATCTGTGAACACAAAAGGATTTAATGATTAATACACAGTCTGGTGACCGAGTACATTACAACTAAACAGAATTGAGCTTATATCAGGAATAGCTCACCCAAAAATGCCCAGCCAGAAAATGGCCATCAAGATGCAAGCGAATTTGTTTCTTCAGTGGAACCCAGATTAGAGAAATTGAGCATTTCATCACGTGATTATGACGGATCCTCTGTAGGGAAGGGGTGGCCCATCAGAGCGAGAGTTCAAAAAACAGTGATAAAAACATGCACAATAATCAACAATTATCCACAGGACACTGGACAGTTCCAGGTATTGTATTGTGCTGTAAAAAAGTGCTGCTTATAAGAAAAAAATCCATCAGTAAGATGTTTTTAACTTAAACGGTTCCTTCCGTCTTAAATACAAGTCCTCATAATATTGCTTTCTCTAGTGAAAAAGTCATCTCATCTGAATCAGGAGAGAAAATACCATACTAGATCACTCATGTTGACAAGTGAAACAGCCAAAAAATATGTTTGTAGATTTTGAGGTGGAGTAGGACAACTGAATGGACTTCTTCATGGAAGTGTTATTCAGGAATTTATGAATGGTATAAGTTACAGCCCATGTTAAAATGCTGTTTTTTTTATTTTTTTGTTTTTTGTTTTTTCCATCATTCCCCGTGTGCTTTCGAGCGTCTGCGTAGGATCATTCATGATAGTTGGACTGTTTATGGCTTAAAAGACCCTTTTAGCCTTTTGACATTTGCATATAAATTACAGTTCTGGTCAGAGATGTTACTTGTATAGGGGTTGTAAATTGCCAAATGGTTCTTCGCCGTCAAAGAAGATTAGAACCAGCCCCCACGAGAATCCTGGAATCTGAGTTCAAAAACATTCCACTTAGAGCTGTGAATGGCCAAACGAACACACACACACCAAAACTAACACACACACACACATAAAGTCATTTCTTTATTTTAGACTATAATTATTCAGTTATAATTGTATCTGGTATATGCCTGTGGTGTGTACATTCCCTTGTTAGACTAGATGAGTTACCACTCGTTATTTGTATTAGTTAAAGCCATAAAACACTTATATTCAGGTGTATGTGTGTATCTTTGGTTTAATCTATTCCAGATTATTGTTTCTTGGTATCAATGTCACCCGTTCTTCATTTCTCGGACAATGACGTACAGTATGTGATTGTGAAACGCATCATATGACTCGCATGATATTTTGGGTTAAAACTACGGATGTCCCAGACCGGCCATAAAGCATGCAAATGAGCCATAAAACAAGAGACAAAGAAAATTCTCCCGCTCAAAATCCATGTCTCTCATTGGTCAGAACCCACACAGAATAGGAACTCTCGAACACAGAACGATTAGCCCAAAATAACTTGGCTCAGAAAACTTCTTCTTCGTTTGAGACAACACCTTTCAGGACTCTCAAGACCTTCCTCTTGAGTTTTCTTTTCCGGCAGTTTTTACTTTCAAGTAACGTTAGTCGCTGTGGACTTTTCCTTCAGAAGAACCAGAAGTAAAAAACTTCCAGCTGACTCCTCACAAACTAATCAAAAGACCTCCGTTATCTACCGCAACCGGACTCTTCCTCAGCAATCGAAACCAATGCAAGTAAACGTTTACAATTATTTAGATGCGTGTTTAAGTTTCAGACACTTTTTAAGGTGATTTTTGGATTCTTTGACGATTTTCAAAGGTTGAGGTTAAGTGATGTGAAATACTGCCATCTTTCCTATTCTCTCTCTTTTCCTTACTTTGCTTCATTCTGTGTATATATGTTTTAGTTTAGTTATATGTTAGATATAGTTTCATTTTATTAAATCCCTTATATTCACAACGGTTTGTCTCTGTTTACTGTTCACAGTTCGAAGTCAATGAATGTTTGAACCTTTGCTACATTTGGCTAAGAATTACTGCTAGCACTGTACAAAGAAGGACAGTTTATTGTTCCGTGGCCAGAAAATAAATATTCCTTGAATTGATAAAAGATTATATTGTATGCTCGGTGGACGGACAGATAAAATAATTGTAATATTGATTCTGCTACAGTTAATTCGAAGATATAATCTAAATATGTATTATTGATCATAACCAATTATAATTAGTCATAAATATTCCCCTTTTTAGAGCTAACAAATAATAATAAACGTTACATGTTTTTTTGGAGATACGCGGGCAACATTCAAACTTGGTTTGTGAGCAAAACAGTATCAATTTATTTGTGTTTGTATATTATGCGCGCAGAGTGAGACGCAGCGCGAACTCACTCTTTTGGTTGGATGGTTAAAAGCCAACTCCAGTACTGTATTTTAACAGCCTCTATTTTGTCTAACATTTAGTCACTGTGAAATATTAAAGTTTATAATATTAAAATTGTTCTCTAAAGATGAAGAAATCTGTTTGCAGTACATTTTTAATATTATCAAAAATCGCTGGTTGGAACGAAGAAATCTTCCTGCATTGCAATAAAGATAGATTTGAGCGATGCTCCTCATATCATCTTTTAAAGGCCTTATTTTGATAATATCGCTAGATTAAAGTCATTGCGAAGTTCCAATTTAATTTAACTATACGATCTAACTCCCTTAGGTTTAACCATTAGAGTAGCAATCTAATGCGCGCCTAATGCAGATCTGATCATAAGAACACTGCGAGCCAGTAGACTGATTGAAATGTAAATGGGAGTTTTTTTAAAACATTGATCAAGTGAAATTTTGTATAACAACAGCGAAGAAACCCTGTTGTCCATGATATTTATTGTGTACCCTGGCAGAGAAGAAATCCTGCTTCACACACATTGTGCAGTTAAGTGCACAGATGATAGAATCTGTTGGGATTGGACGGCCCCCCGGTCTCTTGTGTGATACACCGACACAGGAAATGACTCGTTGAAGCATTCATGGCGAATAGTCTCTAAACGTTTTCAGTTCAAGCACGGTTAGAGTTAAGGCACAGTACCTTAAACTAAAGCTAGAGGGCAGGCTGTTTAAGTATCTAACACTTCTTGAACTCCTTCTGCCTTCCTGTTTTCAGCGCACCGACTCCCCCTTGTGGGCATTTCTCTGCTAGGTCGACTTGGTTACTCTAATTTGTTTGATTTTAATTTCCTTGGATCATTCTTGAACTGCCTTAATTTTTGCTCCATACCAATTTGACTTACTCATTTTTTTTTTATTTTTAGTTTGTACTGACGTCTATATCAGTACTAATCTTGTGTTACTTTATTAGCTGTTATGACTTTTATAATTTGTTTAGTTGTTATCTTGGTTCTTTTATTTTATTTATTATTTTTTTTACGTTCCTTTTTTTATTGTTTTGATATTTTTTATTTTACCTTTTAATTTGAAAACTAAAAAAAAAACATATATATTATATATTATATATATATTCATTATTTAATTCAGGTTTCTCTCTCACTCTCTATCCAGTTTACCACTCACTTATTTAAATTTAGTTTATACAGTGTTTGAATTCAAATTTAAAGTAAATTTCTGTATTTTAGCCATTTTTGTTCACCTACAGGTAACACTCCATCTAGTGCTTAGTTGGTGAAGTGACAGTTGCCTCCACGGCGGTCACAGGGTGCCACGGGATCCAAACTGAATCACCCCAACAATACACTTTAGCCCTAGCGTAGAGTAGAACTCACATACATCCGACCCATTCAGTTGGTATAAGAAACCCCTAACACAGCAGTAAAAGGCAGCTTAAATCTGCTCTTCCTGCTAGAAGTCTCTGCCTGTGTTTTATGTCTCGCCCTCGGTGGATTTGGTTTGTTTGTTTTTAATTGTGTTCTGTTTTGTTTGCCTAGAGACCAAACCTTTGAGAAATCATCAAAGAAAGAATAGATTAACGACCCAAGCTGCCAAAGTCTTTAGACGATCACGCTGTCAACAATCTGAGTTAGATCCGTTCCGGGGCCGCCCCCCACAACAATTAGACACACCTCGCCATTTGCGACCGAGATAACAGGTGTCTGGTCTTGTTGTTTTTGTGCTGACGTATTAAAGATCACATGGTCTAAAACTGTTGTTTTCCTACAAGCAGACCGGATCGAACATACTGATATTCGTTACTCGAGAATCGCAGCCTGCTTTAAACGCCGTAAATACTTGCATTGGCCCTTTCGTGCTGTCCCTCTCTCCCTCAGCGTCTTCTCGATGCATCACTCTCTCTCTTCTTACAGTGAGCCAGCTATGTCTCGATCACTGCCATCCAGCCCTGATGCCCACTGGGATCGACTAGAGTCCTGGCTGAGTGCCATAACCGGTACACACCTGTCTGAAGCAGCCGGCGGCCTGCAGCACCTGAGCCGGGAACAGCTTGACGACAACCTGAGCGCCCTGATGTCATACGATCCGACACAGGATTACAGCCACAAAGATCTCACCAAGATAATCGGGCCCCTCGCCCACAACCTCCTCACTCAGGCAAAGCTGGGAGAAACAAGCACCACCCGCATGGAACAGGAAGCAGCAGCGC
>JADLZN010009698.1:258301-282741 GCA_018155175.1 Sinocyclocheilus anophthalmus | reverse complement strand
TGTTATTAAAGCTGAATTTTCAGCATCGTTACTCCAGTCTGACATGCTGATTTGGTGCTCAAGAACCAATTCTTGTATATATATATGTGTGTGTGTGGTTCAATACTTATGGGGACAGAAATGTGTATGTGTATAATGACAGGGGTATTACAATGCAAACATGGTTTATTAGGACACTTCCTCATTCTCGTAAACCAAATGGCTTTAAAAAACATATTAAACAGTGCTTTTTGAAATTCAAAAAATGGCAGTAGTCTTGTGTGAGGGGTAGGTTTAGGTGTATGGCGATATAATATACAGTTTGTACAGTATAAAAAAAACATTAAGCCTATGAAGAGTCCCTGTAAACCACATATACCAATGTGTGTGTGTGTGTGTGTGTATAGGTTGATGTATACAGTGTATACATTATCCTAGTCAGGTCTGCCCACTTTTCACAATCCAAGTAATTCCAATGGATATAATAAAGAGTATATAAAAAAATAAAAAATCTAGATCAACTTACTGTATATGTGTATTTTCTTTCTTCTGGCCTTTCTCTCTCTCTCTCTTGCACTCGCACACTGTGATGAGAGTATTTAGCCTGTGAGTTAATTTAGCAGAATCCTATTGAATTTCATCAGAATGGCTGTGCTATATCTAATGAAAACGTTCAGAAAATATCTCAGACCATATAAAGTATTTAGGATTATCCAACATCTATGCAAATAAAGCCGTTCATCGCATTAAAGCAAGACACTGTTATAAATAGACTCTAATACCAATGTACGTAGTTGGTCAAGGGGACATAAAACTGTTCATTGCTTGATTGCATTTCCCCTCTCCTGCGATAATAATTAAGTACCCGCCATAGTGTACACTTATGCCATCAGAGATGGGCACAAATGCATCAAAAAGTATTTTGTTACCAATTACAAATATTTGCTCATCAAATGTATTTAATTAAAATACAAAATACTGGTGTGAGAAATGTATTTCATTAAAATACAAGTAATTTGCAATGTGAAAATACAAAAATACACACAATATTTGCAAGCAATCATTTGAAGTGCAAGAGACAGTGCCATTACATTAGAGTAAGATACAACACATTTAGTAATATTTGAGTTAGATACACACATAAGAGAAAGAAAACTGCTTTCACATAAAAAAAATCAGTCTACCAGCTCTCATTTTTTAAGTTTTGTTTCATGCTGTTCACACATTGCAAAATAGTATATATTTTAGTACATAATTAGCCAGTTTGCACTGAGCAGCAAAACAGCTTTTTTTCATTATTATTATTTTTTTTTCCTTCTCCAGTTGGAAGGTACCATGAAGGAATTAAAGGGATAGTTCTTTGATTCCCCAAATGGAAATTCTTAGTAATTACCCTCGTTTCCTCTTCCGAATAATCTATATGTTTAATTAAGATGTTTGATTAAATCCGAGAGCTTTCTGACCCTGTATGCAGCAACACAACTAATATATAGTTCCAGAACGGTAGGAAAGACATTGGTAGAGTTCTCCATGTGACTCCAGTGGTTTAACCTAAATTTTATGAAGCAACACGAGTGCTATGTTTGTCCAAAAAAATACACACATAATTTACAAAATCATTATGTAAAATATTGATCTGAATGTGCGTTTATAAGAGCATCACAAACCTCTTTGTGTTGTGGTCAACCCGATAGGAAGACTAGCACGTCACACAAACGAACATTAGTGACGTGTCACTAGAGTTACGACCACGTGTTTGGATAATATGTCGTACAATAAAGTTTTAATTTTGAAATAGTTTTTTTTTGTGCCAAACAAAGATACTAAGTCACAACTTAAAACATTGGATTCCGTGATGATGTCTCTCCTACCATTCTGCATGTGTCCCTGCGACTGCGCACCAACGCACCGGCTCTAGAGAAAACTTTCAAACAATGTAGCGTGTGGAAACGACAACTAGGGTGATAATTATGGCAGAATTTTTATTTTTGTGTGAACTAACCCTTTAAGACACCGCCTATGGATCCAACAGGATGTCATGTGATTCACTTGCATCTAGCCAAAAACTGTGATAGGCTATATTTGGCAGTACTATTAACACAGGTGAAAAAAGATATTGTATTATCTGAGAATAAAATTACCTACTTGATTAAGTATTTTAAGTATTTCAAATACAAAATACTGTCTCTCAAAGTATTTAATTATAAATTACATTTATTTACATTTTAAAGTTTTTAGTTTTATTTATTTATAAGTAATTAAATACATATTTTAAATGAAATTAATTAAAATATTGCCCATCTCTGAATGCCATGCTCTCTTCCATATTACCCAGGAATATGAACTGCATGGTTTACTTTTTCACACCCAGAAAGAGAATGTCCTTATATGTCCTACCCAGCACACACACACTCACACACATTCACTTATTCAACAGTCAATCACTTTTAGAAGAAGAAGAAAAAAAACGAGATTCCACATGGAAGTCTTTCGTTCTTTGCTCTCGCTCTGTGAGATGGCAGTTTGTTGGAATGCTGGGAGCGCAGCTTTACCATGGCAACCTCTCTCTCATCAAAAAAGCCTCCAATCGGCCTGAAATCAGCATGCAAAATGCCACTCAACCCTGTAGCCTTTATTAAAGTTTGCAGGGACTCAATTTGCAGATAGTGATCGTTTTCCTATTAAAAAGCACAGTGTAAGATAGTTTCCCCCCCTTCTCTCTCTCTGTAAATCGGAGGGAGGGGGAGAGCAAAAGAGAGAGAGAGAGGGGGCTAATCAGCATAGGCTGATGTGATTTCGCTGTCACAAATCCCGCCTGGGGCTCACACAGCCCCATCGAGCTAGTGGAACCGTGTGGGCTTAGCGGTCGCCGCGGCGACTTAGCTCCTCAGTAGAACGTCCCCCCCTCGCCGCCACCCCTCTGCACCCACACCCCAAACCCCTCGCCACTGATGGGGTGCACGCTGATAAGACCGAGCGATTCTGATTGGCTTCCTCGCTCATCTCCCGTTTGGAAGTGTTTTTGTGTGCGTGTCTGTGTGACCTGTAGCTGGTACATAGAAAGCTCTTGGGGATGCTTTTATGTGATTCCGTGTCATTTGTAGAGAGGGAGAGACAGAGAAATAGGGTTGCGGATGAAAAGGTGATGAGAGGGGGTGGAACTGGGCCACACTCCTGACGTGACCCTCGCGGAGGGGGTAGACATCCAGTTTAAACCCGCCTCAGTCTCTCTTTCCACCCGATTTTCCAATTTTCGCTTCAATCTCTATGACTTTGTGGATGTGAGACAGATCAAAATATGATGTTAAAATGCGCTTTTGGTAATCGTGCCTCAAAATCGTCATGAGGCGAAACTCATTTGACTTCCATAATGGTAAGTGTTTCAGAGTGAAATTGTGAAAATAAGAAAAAAATAGGGTGTGACTTGATTGTCCATGGGAAATTGATTGGATGGTGAAAAGTATGGAGGCCTGTTTGTGCCTCAGATTAAAAAAATTAAAAAAAGATTACGAAATAGTCACATTGTGAGATATACAGTATATAGTTAAAACAACAAAAAAAAAAAACAGTTGCAATTCCAAAACATGTCACATTTATACATCACACTGTGAGAGATAATGTCGCAGTTACAAGAAAAAGTTGCAATTGTGAGACTTAACATCACACTGTTAAGAAAAATAAAAAACATATGTGCAATTCCAAAAAAGTTGCAATTGCTAGATTTAATGTCATACTGTTAGAAAAAAAAAATGTCACAATTCCAAAACAAGTTGCAAATATGAGATTAAACATCACACAGTGAGACATAAAGTCCCAATTATGAAAAAGTTTCAATTGCAAGATTTAATATCACACTGTGAGTTATAAAGTTTCAATTGTGGTAAAAACAAAGTTGCAATAGTTACATTGATCAATTATTAAAGGGGGGTCATATGATGCGATTTCAAATTTTCATTTCTCTTTGAAGTGTTACAAGCTATTGATGCATAAAGAAAATCTGTAAAGTTGCAAAGACTAAAGTCTCAAACCCAAGAGATATTCTTTATAAAGTTAAGACTTGTCCACACCCTCCAAAAACGTCTCGTTTAAACACGCCCCCACATATCTACGTCACTGTGTGGGAAGATTTGCATAACGCCACCCAAATGTTCACGCAAAGAAGGAGTAACTTTATTCTTGCTGCCGTCACTGCCGCCATGTTGTGAAGAAGCTGTGTGTTTAGTTTGGTCTTCCAAAAGAGGACAACTACAAATCGGTGGTTAAGTTGTATTTACAACACTGTTCCATAACACTTCAACCCAAATATTCAGATGTGGCAACGCATTTTTGCAAGAGTCATTTCTTCGATCACAAATGCAGAAATGGTTTTATGTTTAAGCGGTGCGGACGCGATATGTACATTCGCACGTCAAAAGCGGACAGTCTATAAGCTCATATTAATAACTCAAACGAATACATTTATGTACGACCCACCTGAGGTTGCTATCCAATGCCTCGTTTATAATGGGTTTTAAGGTTTTTGTCTCTTCGCTCCGGCCGGGACACAGCATCACACAGTATGGTTAGGGGCGTAACATTTCTGTCACAAGCTTGAGGTATTCAGCCAATCACAACGCACTGGATAGTTAGCCAATCAGAGCACACCTAGCTTTTCAGAACAATGAGCTTTGTAAAAATCGACGCGTTTCAGAAAGGCGGGCACTGGTGTCAAAAGTATTCACATTCATTACTCGGGTAGAAGTATAGATACTAGGGTTTAAAAAGACTTCTGTAGAAGCTGAAGTATCAACTCAAGCTTTTTACTCAATTAAAAGTGCAAAAGTACTGGTTTCAAAACTACTTAAAATATAAAAGTAAAAGTAATGTAAGGAAAAAAAATACCATTAAGGACAAAAGCTTAGGATGCGCCACAGGGGCCTATTGTGCACTACCCCACCTCCTCAAAAAAACATTTTTCTAAAGGCCATAATGACTATAATGTTATATTAAAATGTTAATGTTGAAAAATGTGGGATGCACTAGGCTACCTGTTTCAGCCGGATTTATATGCCCATTGAAAATGAATGCATTTTATTACAATGCAAATACATTAAAGAACCATATATGTGTATTACTGAGCATTAACGTGTTTCATGGAGTGGAAGATATGATGACTAGTTGCCTATAAGTATTGTATTGGTGCAAAAAGTCAAACTTCAGAGGCATGTAATCAATAACCTTTATTGGAATGTAAATGTACATCCAAGCTTAGCTACAGGAATCTGTGAGAGCAACGGACAAGAAAACTGGTGTACCCAGGGCAGGCTTAGTAACAATTACCCTTGTATGGTTGTCTATATACAATAAACATTAGTGCTGTCAAAATGAATGATTAATCCAAGTGATTAATCAAAAAATTTTAATAAAAAATAACTCATAATCGTGATACTTTCTATAGCTAATGGCAACAATGTCACACACCGCGTTGTCAATCGCAACCGCTAATTTATTCAAACATCTCTCTGCCGAACTACCGACTGTAGCTTAATTTGCAGAGGACGAAGAGAAAGCACCCGTTTGATAAATGAGACAGTAGTGGAGAAATAATAACTTTTAAGAAATAATCTTTTTTGAGTAATGACCCCAACACTGGCTATGTCCTTGCTGGAGTGTGACGTGTTTTGTGTCATGTGCAGGTGCGATGGATCACGTACAAACCAATAGGGTGTCGGAATGGTATATGTTTATACTTCTCATCCAACCACAATCAAATTCACTCTATCCGGATGGCGTGATTTATCTGGATAGGTTTTTTTTTTAACGATGACAAGCCGAAATGAAAACAAGCCGAAATGAAATAGGAGTAACGAGGGTATTTTTAAAATGTAAGGACTAGAAAGTACAGATAATTGCGTGAAAATGTAAGGAGTAGAAATAAAAAGTTGGCTGAAAAATAATTACTCCAGTAAAGTATAGATAACCAAAATTTCTACTCAAGTAAGGTAACGAAGTATTTGTACTTCGTTACTTCCCATCTCTGAAGGAGGGGCATAGAGGAGAAACAATGTAAGGTATGTGAACATTATAAACACATTTCATTACATCAAATACACCAAATAATGTTCTTTTTTGCAACATCATATGACCCCTTTTAGAATGCTGAAACAATTTTAAGTAGAATTTTTTGCATATAAGCAGCACTACACAGCCTGTTATAGTTTAACATTTAATATGGTTAAATGGGGTGAGTGTGTAAGGGGTATTGTTGCATTACAGCATTGTATACTGTCATCGTAAACAAAAGCATGTGACAGGTTGACAGTGATTGGAGGACTTTGGGTGATTGGAAACTGAATGTCACATTGTACGATATAAAGTCGAAAGCTGAAATTCTTTAAACTTTGTGACATTTGACCTGTGTCATTGCAGTATAACCCTTTAGGTATGTTTGGTAGATATTAGCAGCATTAAAGACTAATCTAAACCTCTGCTTAGTATCCAAAACCTATATTTTGCCTGCGTCTGCATTTTTGTACGTTCACAAAACTATATTAGTTGTGGGAAACTATATTCACTTCTACACAAATACCATTAAATCATTATCAAAATATGTGCAGAAACCAAGGATTCAGTATCACTCTGTGTGTGTGTGTAGCGTGGGCATATTTTTCTTGTATATAGAAAGGTTGTAGCCAATCTGATTAGCGTAACAGATAATTGAATTCGATTTAATGGCAAGTCGCTCCGGACAGTACTTGCTATGTGAAAAATGCACCAAGCCGTGAGAGGAGAAAGAGAAGGTCTTTACCGAAACACAAGGAGGAGTAGTGCACACCCGAACCCAATTTTTTTTCGTTAAAACTTAATAGTTTTCCACAAAATTAAGCCATACAACTGTTTTCAACATTGATAGTAGTACGAAATGTTTCTTGAGCACCAAATCAACATAATACAATGATTTCTGAGGGATCATGTGACATTATTTCCAGGATGTTTAATGACCAAAAAATAAATACTAAAACGCCTTAGCAAATGCCACTAATGGCTGAAAAAGCCATTTTTGGTGATTGAGTGTATGTGTGATGGAAAGTGCGATAGAGTAGAGTGTTCCTTTATGACAGGCCTTGTACTTGGCACCAATCTATTGATCTTTTGGCACCATTAGCGTAAATGACCAATCAGATGCAGGCTTTCTAAACCAAAAACCTGTCACGGTCTGATGATGTCATAAAACTCTTAACCGATCCTTATCAGGGGTTTACTTGAGCCAGTGCACTCTCTCTTTGTGCACGCGTATGTGTGAGACACAGAGATAGATACTGTCATCGCTGATATACAGCATTAGTGCAGATACAAAGAATAAGTCACAGCAAACTCCTCCCAGGAACAAGATGATTAAAACATCTTATCCCTATTTCTCAACAATCAAGGAACTAGTCAGATATGAGGAGAGAGAGAGAGTGTGAGTGTATGTTTTACACCGACTGGATTCATGCTGATTTCATTTTCAGAATCAGAATCAGAATGAGTTTTTTTTGCCAGGTATGTTTACACATACGAGGATTTTTTTTTTCGTGACAGAAGCTTCCACAGTGTGACAGTGACAGAACAAAAAACACAAATAATAAAAAATAGAAAAATAGAACAAGTAACTAGAACAAGTAACTAAAATATACAAATCGACAATTGTATGTACAGGTATATTTGTGTGCATGTCAAGCAGATCCTCGCAATCTCTTCAGTCTTATCGGCGTATTTCGCCTGTTTATCGCCGTGTTTATTCCCACACAAAACCCTCGCTGATAATACACTTCCCTGATGCAAATAACTTCCTAGTTTTTCCCAGACTTCAAACAGACAATTCTATTTAAAACAAAAGACAGAATTAAATTGTCCTTTGTTTTTTAAATGCTTAGGCATATTGCTGTCTACGTCTATATTTATGTTTGTTTAAGTATGCGTGTATGTTTCACCTTGCACATAGACGTAACAAACACAACATGTTTACATCTATGTGTACATATATATGCTGGATTCCAGTATATAATGCAAAGTTGTATGTTTATTGTTTATGGCTTAGGTGTATTTTTAAACAACAACCTAAAATTGTTTTAAAAATTCGATTGACAGTTTAACAATGTTTTGTCACTGTTTTTGCGTGTAAAATATAGACGTGTTTAACTGTGTTTTTGCTTACATTTTGCATACATTCATAGCAGTATGTTTATCGTTTATAGACGTGGTTATTTTATCGTGAAACCGTTGATGGTAATACACTTCACCAATGTCAATAGCTTGCATTTCAAGAATCGAACTGCCAATTTTATTAGAAAGACAAAATGGTGCATACACAGTATAATAATGTTTAGTTACTGTTTTATACGAAACTAGAGACGTATTTATCTGCGTTATTGGTAACGCTTTATTTAAAGGACCAATTCTCACTATTAACTAGCTGCTTATTGGCATACATATTACTAGCATATTGGCTGTTTATTAGTACTTATAAAGCACATCCCTGTCTTATTCTGCAATGACCAGGCTTTAAGATCTCTTATACCTACCCCATACCCCAACCTTAACAAGTCTTTAAATCCTATTAATAAGCACAAATTAGGAGTTTATTGAGGCAAAAATAGTTAATAGTGATTGTCCCTAATACTACTACCACATTTTGTCTCTGTACATTTCTTAGCAGTATGTTCATCGTTTATGGTTATGTTTATTTCATTGTTAACACAGTTGGTGATAATACATTACACCGATGCAAATAACCTCCTATTTTTTTTTCCAGAATTAAATTGACATTCAAATTTTATTCGAAAAGAAAAGACAAGAATAGTGAATGCATAGTTTAACAACGTTTTGTTACTGTTTTTAAGCACAAAATATAAACCGTTTTTTTGCATACATTGTACATACTGTACATTATATTGTATACACAATGAAATGTTAATATTTAAAATGCATCTTCTGTTTGATTTTTTGTAAAATTCTATATATAATATATATATCTATATCGTATATATATATATAATTAGTCATCTCTCTTTATGTAGACAATTTCATCTATATATTTAGATAAATCTGCACACAATTGTTTTTTTGTTTGTTTTTGTGGCTTTTCACATATACATGAAATCTGCAGAGTGTCTTATTTGCATGTGTCCAATTTGATTCATAGACTTTTTCCAGAAATCAGATTTTTTTTTTTTTAATAAGACAGTTGTAAGAGACTGGAAAACATAGCTAGGCAGAATGGGATTAGGTCATGAACCAGGCCCAGCTTGAACCTGGGAAGCTATTTCACGAGTACATGTGCTACCCACTACTCCACAGCTCCAGCAGCCATGCATATTTCAACATAAACAACCAAAGTTGACAATTCAGTTGAAACAAAAGACAAAATGCTGCATACACAATTAAACAATGTTTTGTCGCTATCTACACCCAAAATCCAGACATGTTTATTTACGGCTGCATTTGCGTACATTTCACGTACCGAATAGACACAACGAAGCGCTTTACACTTAAAACGCACATTTTGTTTGCCCGATGCATGGCCACGTGAAATCTGCAGGGTTTCATTGTTTGTGTGTTTACGTGCGTTTGTATATGATATGTTTACCAAATACCTGTTTATAATGCAGAGGAGCGGCAGCGTGTTGGCTGGTCTCGGCGGTAAATGGCGGGTATTATTCGTCAGTCTGGCAGTGTCTGGAGGCTGCTTCGTGCAGATACAAGGAGGCAACTGATAAGAAGAGCATCAGAAGGCTAGTTAATTGCCTCCAGTCTGCGGGAGCAGGGGGAATATTTAAAATCTATCGGATTAAAGACAGATTAAACAGAACCCAGGCACAGGACCCAATGGCGCTGAAAGATTGCAATCAGCAAGGGTAATGGTGGAAGAGAAGGATAGAGAGCGAAAAAAGAATGGGGCAGAAAGAGAGAGAGAGGCAGATAGGAAATTCAGATCCGTGGCTAATGCCCAGGGTTCCATCTTGTAAGCACGATTCATCTATGTGTAAATCACTTTCTCTCCCTGTCTCTCCCTCTTGCGTTTTTTTTTTTTTTTCTCAGGCCTGCATTGCTATGGCAGGCACTCGTTCGCTCGTGCTTGGCTTATCGGTCGATCTGTGAATTAAAACTGCTCTTGCCCCTTGGAGGATTAGGAAGGTTGATTGAAGCCTGTATGAAAACTAGCTAATAAGTGGGAAATGTCAGAGGGGGCACTCTATCGAAACTGTGTACTTTTCATAATAACGCTTACGGGAATGGGGTGCGGATCGGGCTGCCACACGTGCAGGGAGGGGCGGCTGACACGTCAGGCCTGAAGGATGGAAGGACAGAGGCGTGATGATGGATAGAACGGACCTGGAGCATGATCCTGGAGCAAAAGATGTAGAAATTGCAAAAAACTGAAAGGATAAAATAGTTGATTTTGACAGCATTACACATCGGGGGGGCTACTCCGCTGTGGAGATCTCACTCTATTATAGCTCCTATGCTCTTGTGTCCTCAACATCATGCTATCGTATTCTCCCCTGTATATCTTCCCTTCAAAGAGCCACCTGCCGTTTTCAATACATCTCTCGCGCTATAATACTCACTGTCGCTTACTCGATCACCCTCTGTCTCATTCTACATTCATGGCTCACTATATGATTCCGCTCGTTCTCTGGTGTCTAATACTTCCATCTATTCGCGTTTGGTAGTCCCTCTCATATCTACCTTAATCCACTTCGCTACTCCTATACTTCAAGCCCTCCCTCCTACGCTTTCTGTCGTCCGATTGCTACTACCTTCTCCCTCCACGCTTATCTGTACCTACCCTCCTGGCCCATCTGTCTAGTGCTCTCTTCTCCACACCCAGTGCCCGTGTTAAATTGCTTAAAAAAAAAAAAAATTTGTAAATTTCATATAAACTTGCTTAACACGTTTACAACATTGTAGGTGTGTTATCTATATATTATCTTAATATATTTCTATATATATATTAATTGGCTGTCCTTTTTTTCTTAAAGTAAAGAAAGAAAGAGGATAAGTACTATAGATAATAATATAAACGTATTCTGTTCACGCCTTTTCCCCCCCCCCTTTTTATCTCAGTATGTTCTTCACGGAAGCTATTTTCTCCTTGGTCAAAATATACAAACCTTTGAATATATGAACCTAGAATGATTAGATCATTTTAATCTTAGCTTATACATTGTCATAGTTTACATTTTTTTTTATTCATTTTATATTTGTATGATGCATAACCATGTTTGTCAGGCCAAGGCTAAAACACTCAAATCTATGCATAAAAGGCAATAAATGATTAAGGCATGGTTAAAACTTTGTGATCTTCATATGACAAAAAGAAAAAGGTTGGAATCTGTTTTACTAAAATCTGAAGTTTTACTAAAAATCAACTCCTGGTACAATAAAAAGCAGTTCAAGAAACACCCCAAATGGCTGATCCTACACAGTGGTCAATCTATCCTGAGTCTCTTAGATTCAGAAATTCAGGATGTAAACAGAGGACTCGGCTTGAGTCGGCTTCATCCAGCGGATCACCTTAGTTCGAAAATTTAAGTCCACTTAATGTGACCTTCCAGTTGAGTTCTCACACTTCCATTTTTTTTTAATTCCATCATGATAGCTCCTACAGTAACAGGCATTTAATTCAGCTCCCCGTAGAACATTTTACAGCACTTACACACTTCATCTGGCAGAAAATCTTCCCTTTCGCTGGCTCTCTGTTTTTTTTAACTGACAGATTAGCTTCATAAATTATGCAGTATAAGGCAGCGGGCGACCCTGCAAAGTGATAGAATCATTTAAGTGTTAACCGGCTTGCGGGGAGGGGAGGATAATAATCATAAATATGAAACAGATGTCTGCTGACATTTGGGAAAAGAGAGAATCAAATCCCTGAGCGGCAGGGCAAGCTTTTATCATCCACCTACTGCCTCGCTGTCCATCTCTCTCTCTCTTTTATCCCTCACGTTTTCTTATATGGAAAACCCAATGCTCTCCTGTTTCCTCTCCCAGTCCTTTAATCTAAATATTCATGTTCTGATTAAAGATGAACTGATATTATTTCTTAGCACCCATATCAGTTTGATGCCACCTGTGTGAACACATACTCAATTTAATTTCTTAGGCTATCAGTAATAATTAACAATGACATTACCAGTGATCAAACTTACCAACTGTTGTTACAATCACAAAGATGACATCTTTGATTCGACTAGATGCGCCTATCAAATCGCTACATGAACTAGAGGATTCACTTTTATCACTTCCTACAATCAAGGTCCCAATTAAGGAAAAAGTCACATTATGAGAATCCGATTGGCATTTATGATATATACAATTGCAAAATTTGATACTCACTTGTATCAATTCTCTTTGCAGGGTGGCCCTTTGTCCTTGCTGGTGAAAGAAAAATGCTGATGCATGCTGGTCCAATGCGTTAAAACTATGCGACTGCTGGCATGGCCTTACAGGTAGTTCTGCTGGTTAAAGGGATAGTTTGCCCATATAGGAAAACTGTCACCATTTACTCACCCTGAACTCACCCTCCAGGTTTCCAAACCTGTATAAAACCTGTTTTATTTTCCTGTTGAGCACAAAAGAAGATATTTTGAAGAATGTCCATAACCAAACAGTAGATGGATGACTTAGTAAAAAATACTGTGGAAGTCAATGGCTACCATCAACTGTTTGGTTACCGACATTATTTGTAATATTCTTTTGTGTTCAATAGAAGGAAGAAACAGGTTTGTAATAAGTGGCTGAGTAAATGATGACAGAATTTTTAAATTTTTTTTGTAAACTATCCATTTAAGCTAATTAAGCAGCCTTTTGAGGGTAAACCAGCGCACCAGCATCTCAGCATCAAAAACATTTTAAATAAAAAAGTTCATATGTATTTGGTTCCATAATATATACGTGTGCCAGCACAGGAAGATCTAGTCAGAGACTAATGAAGTCATAATGTTGGATTCTCGACATGTTGCAACTCTGAGGAGGATATGTAAATTTAACTGGAGGAATTGGTGTTACGGGCAGTCGTATCGGTGCAAAGCCCTCTGAAACATGCGAAAAGATGTGTAAAACTCAGTTGAAGGCATGAGACAAATGTAATGCGTTTTGGCTAAATGCATGAATCACTCTGCCAACAGGCCCTTTATACTGGTGGCTATAGTGCTGCTTTTTAACCCAGAGCTCAGCTGTTTCCTCAGGCGTGTGTGTGTGTTAGTAGTATGCCTGCGTTAAGAGCAGATGATTAAGTGCTGTCTGCACGCTGGATCAGTGCTGAGCGATTGAAGTGCGATTGTTGATGTCTGGCACTAGCCACGGGGATGCTAGCATGATGCCTTTTAAGCAGCAATGCCTGCCAGTCGAGACAAACAATACCGCGTCTTACTCATCCTGCTAAACCTCTTGCTGTGTATACACACTCCAATACTCTCATAAACACACATCCTGTCAGCATCTTCACTATATTGTCGTTTTGTGATTATTGCATTGTGCTGTAATACAAGTATTGTGCAATGACGTATTACTCTATTTAGCATTGTTGCGTATCTGTGTGTGGCATGAAGCTTATATCGTGTGAGTGAAGCGGCAAGGTGGTGCAATAATATGCTATGATATATAACGTATTACTTATTGGCAGTGAATTTCTGTGGCTTCCACTTGGATGAATGCGAATTAGCCATTAGTGTTAGTGTGTTTGTGTTTGATTATGTAAGGAGCTGTCAAGTGTTAGATTGGCCTTTCACTCAACCTCAGCATGTCGGGTCTTATCTGTAACAGCCGTGTGACCATTCACCTTTGACGCAGCCCTACCTGGTTACCCACTGCACTTGAACATCGATCAGTTTCGCCCCTTCCCATCCTGCTATCATCTCACTCCCACTTCTGGACATCACTTTCCCATCTCATTTACATTTTATGTTTCTCATTGAATGTGTAGAATGCCATACTGCTCATTCTATTTTGGCCAACATAGGTTCATTAGAAAAACATGCCTCTAACTAGATAATCAAATAAAAAAAACATACCGCAATTCACTGCTGTTTCCTTCTGAAATAAATAACTTTTATTTTTAGGACTGCAGGGGCAGTTAATTGATAAAAAAACTGTTTTTTGCCTGTTTCCTTGCATGTTACTATGACCTCAAGATACTTATAACATTAATTATTATCATTATTATTTTACTAATACATTTTGATGTTTGCATCACATAACCAGTTCCATATGTATGGCTTTTCTGACATGGTAAACTTGCTCAGCAGCTCACCTGGTACAGCATTGCACTTGCGATGTGGAGGACTTGAGTCCCATGAATTCCCTTGAAACATGAGTCACAATAAAATTTGTATGCCACATTTGCTTTGTTAACACTATCAGTTAGGTTTAAAGTAGGGTAGTTTCAAAGTTTCATTGCTAGTTTTAAACACAATAGAGCATTAATCTTTTAGCACCACTCACTGGACAATTAACTTTTTTTGACCTTCCCTCTGCCCTTCTTCTTCATTTTTTGTATTATGAATGATTTGGATCAAACTGAATTTTTAAAATCCTGACTCATTCCTGTCTCATTATTTAACTACATATCTAAAAGTTTATAGATTTTAAATATCACTAGATTTTGAGGTAATTTAATAAAAGTATGTTACATATGCTTATAAAATATTCTTACTGTTAATTTACAACATAACAGGACCTCACTCGCTGAATTATACACACAATTTAGGGAGACCATATGACAACGTTACTTAATAAAGTTTGAAATATGTTGTGTAGTGTTCCATTGTGAACAAAGCCAAAATGTCCAGTAATCTCCAAATGTATTTCAATCATGACAACCCTCGGAATATTTTAGCATGGTGATGGATATGACAATGTTAATGTATTTGGTCTTGGCGGAACAGATCTGCTACGCTGCTGCTGCTGCTGTTAGTTATTGCTGTAGTTGTAGATTATTGCTGCTGCTGCAAGCAAGTACAGGAACTTGCTACTGCCAATGCACATGGCGATACGATGCCATGAGTATTTAAGACATACTACTGCTGCACAAATAGCATATAAAATAACCCCGTAGCAGATCTATACAGGTGGAGCTGGGGAAGGTGGAGGGTTTCAGAGAACTGAAAGCGCACTGCAGGAATCTCAAGTGAATGCTAGCCAGCCTTATAAATGCAAGGCAGTAAGCTCATTGGCTGCATATGCAGCATGAACCAATCAGCTTATGCCTAGTCGTTTAACTCTGACGACATCATTTACGTTAACACCCCGTCAGAATGTGCCATCTAGAGTTTCATGACTGAACTATATATACTGTATATTCAGTTGTCAATATCCCTCTTATTGTTGTCTATGTACTTGCCTTGCAAAGGTGACTGTGTTATCCTTTAAGAATAATGGGAAAGTCATGGCTTGCATGTGTGCATGCGCACAACTGTTCTCCTGTTGATTCAGCTAATGTGTGTTGTGAGATGGTTGCACTGATGTAAATACATTTGTATGAACAACTGCTCAAATTGAACTCAAATATAAACCTTAACACCTTGGGGTGCTTTAAATGTTAACACCGTGAAATGCTGATAATGGTACACAAGCACAAACATGCATGATGGTCTTGTAAATCACTCACACACTCCAAGCTTTCCAAATTTAATCTCTGGTCCATAAATTTCAAGCTGTTTCTCCAGCTGCACACACACAAATGCAGGCTATATTTGTGAATGGAATACTGGTATTTTATTTAAAGTATACTACTTTTATTTGTATTTTTTTTTCAAAAGCATGTATATACACTATGCAACAACAAATGCTAGCATGCTGAGCTATTGTTATGTGACTTTACTATATTGAATTTTGGAAAGTGTTGTAAATTTAGCAAATTAAAGGACTATTTTGCATTTTTAATCCAGTTTTGCAAGTCCAGTCGAATAGTCTAGAAAGAGATAAATTGCCTCCGGTTCAGTCTGGCGTGGTGCATTGTGGGATGTAGTACTCATCACAGTGTATCCTGGTTGTTTACGGCATTTGTTAAGTGTAGTATTTAATTATTATCACCACACTGCAAAAAAATCTTACTTAATATTTTTAACTTGTTTCTAGTCAAAATATCTAAAAATTCTTAAATCGAGATACTTTTACTAGATAAGCCAAGTGACTTAAAACAAGTAAAATTATCTGCCAGTGGGGTAAGTAAAATACTCTTGTTTTAAGAATATTTTACTTACCCCACTGGCAGATAATTTTACTTGTTTTAAGCAAAATGCACTTAATTTAGTTTTTTAGACTAAATATCTTAAGTCACCTGGCTTATCTAGTAAAAGTATCTCGATTTAAGAATTTTTTGATATTTTGACTAGACACAAGATAAAAAATACTACATAAGATAAGCCATTTTTTTACAGTGCACCACATTATAGTTATAAATAGTAGGACATATTGCTATAACCATAAATCACCAAAACACCTGCCATATTTATTTTTCGCCAAATTGGATTTTTCTGGTGCAATCCATCAATCAATTCTTGATCTAGACCTGGCTCAAACAATAAATGTCTACAACTTCCCTACGAGAGTGTGTGTATAGCATATAAATATTTTTTCTATAAACACTGGATTTGCATCTCTCTGAAGTAAATTGCGGAAATGCATCAATCAGTCTTTTATGACAGTGGCATCTGATAACAAGCCTTACCCTTAATAATGTTTACCAAGATACACACATACTGTGTGCTTACGGAATTGGGGAGATTCCTGCCTTGATCCGCTTAATTGTGTCCATAAATCTTATTGTAGAATGTCATCTGATGGAAAAGAGGTTTAGTGTGCGAGGTGTGCAAGTAACATTTCCTAGAGGGCTCTGCAGCTGGAATGAACGGGCTTCTTGACATGTTTGAACTTAGAATTGAGGCAGGGATAAGCAAAAACATACACCGACATATATATAGAGTGGGGCTGTCAATTGATTTAAAATTTTAATCAAGTTAATTACATGACATGCTAATTAATCAATTACATGTATCAATATTTGCTGGGAAATTCCCCAAATAAAGATAATTCAAAGACATTGCATTACAGCGGCTGATGAAAATATAGACAACATGGAATGAAATCATGGAATACATGCAAATAGTGGCTTTAGAAAGAAATGAAAATTTACACTAAGTGACATTTCCAACATGTATTATGTTTAATAGCAGCCTGTTATGCAAATGAAAGTAGTCATAGAAAATGCATTTTTTGACATTTTAAAAATAAAATAGACAACTCCTTTGGCTTGCTAAGGCTAATTTCATAGCTAAGATTTTAACAAATATTGTCCTACTATTTGCATAGTGTCACAAAATACCTTGATTGCTGTGTTTTCTTTACAGACAAACAAACAAACAAATAAATACATATTTTTTTAACCAAATTCCATTGTGGGATTGGATTCCTTTGAGATGTTTGTCATAAACGAAAAATATCGATTATATATATATATTGTATTTATTTTTTTTAATTACTTTATTTAGAATTAATTTTAAACGTGATATTTTCTTATCAGATCAATGTCAATTAAAGACGAAGTTCTCATGTGGACAAGGGACAACAATACAATATATTTTTGCGCATCAATTTTTTTTATTGTACACATGTATATGTACGTCTTTGTTTTATCTTTTTCAATGACTTGCACCATGAGTGTTGCATTTTTTTCAAGAGTTCTATGAAAAACATTTTGAGATCCTTGTGTTCCATTCCTTTCTATTGCGTTCTATGCAGCTGTTTTTGAACGCAAGAACACATCACCTGTGAACGTCTCCTTTCTCATTTGTGCAGTCACACAAGGTGTTATTTCAAGCTAGTATTGCCTCAGTGCAGGGAAATCGCTCATTACGGAATTGTATGATTAATTGCGTAAATGTTTTAATGCAATATTTTTAATATAATTAACTAAATTAATGTATTATATTGACAGGCCTAATACAGATGCAAAGTTATAGCCAAAGATACAGGTAAAACCTCCTGAATACAAGAACCAAACATACACACAGTTAACCTCACAAACAAACATTAACAAAGACCATAATCCGGTTAAAACTGACAGATATAATTTATTTTCCACTGCCGGCTAATAGTTTCTGCCACACTATCTCATGTGCTACGTCAAAATTCTTTCAGTTTGGAATTGTTTGAACAACAGCGGCGTGGTTATCCCTTTTTTCTGAGCGGATGACTGCACGGTGACAGTGAATTATGTATTTTTTCTCCTTTCTGCAGGATTTCTTTTAAACAAACATGTGAAGGCCTTTGTGTCAGCCTGTCTGTATTTTGGCGTTTCAAAACCTCGTCTTCTGAGCCGCCCGTGTTAATAATCACCTTGACTTCCATCAGGCTTTAACATGAAACAATGCATTCGCGCTGCCTTCAGTGAGCTTAAAGCCATACGGCCTCCCCAGCACCCAAACACACACTTTTATGCAAATATTGTGTCTATTTCACTTGTGAATATGAAAGGTGTTATCTTATTTTGCATGATTCTGTTTTGAGGGATAAATCTATCAAAGAAGCTCAAAATTCAATAAGTTATGTATATTTTTTTGTTGTTTTTATTTATTTGAACATTTTTTTAATTAAGCACCATTGTCAGTAGATGATGTGTCGGGTAAATTGTGGGCTACCGACGGAGGAAATGACAGAGATAGGCTTGTGAAGTGTGTAAATTGACTGAGTGAGTGGCTGCTATGTGCTGTTATAATGTAAAGTGAATTGTGGCGAAAGCTGCTAAAACTGAGGCCAGTTTAAGCTGCTGGTGAGATGTTATTTTAAGCCCTACAGGTCAGGTGGGCCAATTCCACTGACCCCTGTCAACACTATCATAATTTAGTGCTCTGTGCGTTTTGTGCTCCATATTTCATACTTTGCTCAGTAAAATATGAAAGAAATTAATAACTAGGCCTAATCATTTAAAGTAATTCAAGTCAAATGGACGAGTAAAACAAAGTAAGACGTCTTGGTGATGTCACTGGAAAAGGAAAGTCGTTTCAAAAGCAGAGGAATTTAGTACATTTTGATCAAACATTGTGAAAACAATTTTTTTTCCCATGCACAGTAAGACCAATAATGCGCATTTAGAAAGCAATAAGGCTAGTTTTCAATTTGTTGACAATTTGAAACGTCTCGGTTACGTATGGTAACGTCTAGGCTACTTGTGTAACCTCTCGTTCCCTGAAGGAGGGAACGGAGACGTTACGTCAGTGACTGACGAATGGGGATCTCGCCCGAGAGCCCAATCACCTTCGAGTGTAAACTAAACAAGCCAATGACAGTTGGCGTGCATGTTTCGCCACGCGCACCCCGCCCCGCAGCGCGGGTAAAAAAGTACAGCAGGGCGTAAGAACTGTGGCGACGGAACATAACGTCTCCGTTCCCTCCTTCAGGGAACGAGGGTTACACAAGTAACCTAGACGTTCCCATTCAGTCAGTCACGTTCTACGTTACGTCAGTGACTGACGAATTGGGATCCGTATGGAAATCGCCACTATTGCTGACCCCCTCCAGTGCCCTGCGGAAGCCGGCAAGTCCCCCCACAACAGCTGGGGCGGAGAGGGAGGAAGATAGGAAAGCGGCTAGGCAGAGGTGTCCGCCACTGCTGTCCCATACAGTGGTACATTGGATAACACTGGGAAAGCGTACCCAGTTGGGACGCTACGGAAGCCACATCCCGCACATAGGAGGTATCATGTGGAAATTACACATATGGACTGGCCCTCAGGGCAGTACTACATATGGAAGTCCCTGCGGTAGACTCAACCCGCCTGGGGTGAGATCACTATGCAGCAGAGATGTCAGCAAACGACTGCCAGGGAAAAACACGGGCTTACCGTGAGGGGAGCCGTACCGTGGAAGAATACACATGTGGGATCACCCGAAGGGGAAATCACTACACACGGGCACCTAGCCCAGCACAAGGGCTGACCTTGGGCATTCACACGAGTGCTGAGCCTGGCGTCTGGCGCTCCGCCACGCCTGACCGCCGAGGGTGCGGGAGGAACTCCACCAGGGTTCGCCATGGGGAACTGATTGAGGAGCAAAAAAGCGCACGTATCCGGTCCGTAGAGGGGAATGGCGCAGCAAGCGTGATGGACACCGAGCAGGTCCGGTGTTACTGCCTACCTGAGGCGAGTACACGAGAGGACACGGGCTCTACACGGAGACTATAGAATCTCACAAACGTGTTAGGCATCGCCCAGCCGGCAGCTCTACAGATATGTGCTATCGAGGCGCCCCGCGCCAATGCCCAAGAAGATGCCACTGCTCTTGTAGAGTGAGCTCTCACTCCGAGGGGGCATGGTATGCCAAGACTATAGCCTCCACTAACCAGTGGGCAAGTCTTTGTTTGGAGACAGCCTTTCCCTTCTGCTGTCCCCCAAAGCAGACAAAGAGCTGGTCTGAGGTCCTGAAGCTCCGCGTACGGGCCGCGTAAATGCGCAGAGCGCGAACGGGACAGAGCAGAGCGATGGCTGGGTCTGCCTCCTCCCGGGGCAGCGCTTGCAAGTTCACCACCTGATCCCTGAAAGGCGTGGTGGGAACTTTGGGCACATATCAGGGCCGGGGTCTCAGGACAACGTGAGATTTACCCATACCGAATTCTAGGCACGAATCATCGACAGAGAATGCCTGCAGGTCCCCTACCCTCTTGACCAAGGCCAAAGCGGTGAGGAGCGCTGTCTCTAATGACAGAAACTTAAGCTCTACTGACTGCAGAGGCTCGAAGGGCTCCTCCTTCAAGGCCGACAAGGACCGAGGGGAGATCCCACCAATCTACTCATAGTGATGGCGGCAATGGCTGGAAACATAGACTTTATGGGTGGAGGGAGACAGCCTTCGCGCCAACCCATCCTGCAGGAAAGAAAGCACAACTGCGATCGGCAGACAGAGGGGCTGCAGCCGGCGGTGGGGGGGCTACAGCAGCCGACCGCCGTGGCAGGATGCGTCGAGACGCCTCCGTCTGCTTCCGTACGGCGGAGAACTGTTGGGCAGAGCCCTCCACCGCCTCGCCGAATAGGCCGGCCTGGGAGATCGGGGAGTCCAGGAAGCAATGCTTGTCGGTCTCCCTCATATCCGCCAAGGTCAGCCACAGGTGGCGCTCCTGGACCACCAATGTGGACATCGTCTGACCCAGGGCCTGCGCCGTGCCTTTCGTCGCCCTAAGCGCGAGGTCCATCACCATGCGCAGTTCCTGCAGCACACCTAGGTCAGCACCACCCTCGCGCAACTGCTTCAACGCCTTGGCCTGGAGGACTTGCAGGAGGGCCATGGCGTGCAAGGCGGAAGCGGCCTGTCCAGCAGCACTGTAAGCCGTAGCCGTCAGAGCGGATGAGAACCTACAGGCCCTGGACGGAAGGCGTGGAATACCTCTCCAGGCGGCGGCGCTCTGCGGGCCGAGCTGCATCGCGCGCTCAACCGGAGGGATGTCCACATACCCTTGGGCCGCCCCCCCGTCGAGGGTGGTGAGGACGGAGGAGGTACCAGGTCTGTTTCGGGCAGAAAAAGGTGCCTTCCAAGACTTAGTAACCTCATCATGCACTTCCGGGAAGAATGGAACCGGCGGTGGATGATGACGGTACAGCGTGAGCCCCCTGGAACCAATCATCCAACCTCGAGCGTTCGGGAGATGGAGGTGGTTTCCATTCCATTCCATTCTCAGCAGCCCGGGAAAGCATAGCAGTCAGCTCTGGATCTGACTCGGGCAACGCCACTCTACCTGACGGTGGCAGCGCAGCCGAATCCTCACCTCCAGAGCTTAGCTCGCCCTCCGATGCAGCGATCGACATCCTGTCCTCTGCCTGTGCCCCGCACAAGATGCTGGACCCCGCACTGTCGAAGGACCCAGCACACTCGTCCGGAAACACCATGTGGTGCGACATGCTTGAGGAATGAGAAGCCCACGGAGACGTACTCGACGGGGAAACTCTAACCGTGACCCTCAAGTCTCCCTGACCATGAACCGAAGTAGACCTCCGAGAACCAGAGGAGCTAGAGCGGGGCATGGCAAAGGGGATACCCCCCGTTTAATGAGGAGGTATCTAGAACGCAACATCGCGATGGTCATGTTCCCACAATGAGAACACGACTCATCCATGAGCGCTGCCTCAGCATGCTGTAAGCCCAAGCACGAGAGACAGCGATCATGACCATCAGATGGAGGCAGGAAACGACCACATCCAGCAACGCACGAGCGGGAAGCCATCTTTAAAAAACGCCCGTCGCTCGTGGAGCTCTTTTAGACATTTGCTCTTTTAGGAAAAGGAACACTCTTCTTAGAGAGAGTGCTGAAGCGCCAGGGGACGGCGCGGCGAGGGACCGCAGATGGCCGCTGCAGCCGCGAAGTGAGCAGCACGAATGGCAACGTCCGCTGACACGCAAGTAACACCAACGCCAGCCGTTTTCTTCCAAACACTCACGGCGATAGTCCTGAGAAGCTCGGCTCGAAGCGGAAAACTGATGTGCTTTGCACGCGCTCTCCTTTTATACCCGCGCTGCGGGGCATGGTGCGCGTGGCAAAACACGCACGCCAACTGTCATTGGCTTGTTTAGTTCACACTCGAAGGTGATTGGGCTCTCGGACGAGATCCCAAATTCGTCAGTCACGACTAACGTAACGTAGAACGTGACTGACTGAAAGGGAACACCTCGTTCCCTGAAGGAGGGAACGGAGACGTCGCGTCGGAGGACCGACGAAATTGGGATATTGCTTAGAGGGACCAATCTACTTCGAGCGTAAACTAAATGAGCCAATGTACATTGGCATGCGATTATTGCATCCAGCTGCCGTTGATCACAGCGTGAGTATAAGTAGGCAACAAATGCAGCACATATTCAGCTTTTCGCTTCAGAGCCGAGCCGGGGACCCACCCAGATTCCGCTAAGCGGTGGTCAGGAGCTGTGGCCGGACGGGACGTGACGGTCTCCGTTCCATCCTTCAGGAAGAAGGTGTTACCATACGTAAAGAGACATTCCCTTTCAGTCAGTCACTCTCGATGTCACGTCGGATGACCGACAAATTGGGATGCCTAACAAAGGGCCACAGGTACTGCCCTTTCCAGTGTCCTGTGGAAGCCACCTGCGTTCCTACTTTTTGTCGTAGGCCAGGGCTTGCACAAGAGGATCAGCTACTGCTGCTATGGCACTACCCCCTGAGTAAGACTGGATAACACTGGGAAAACGAACCCGTTCTACTTGGAACAGGGACGTTACGGAAGCTCCAACCTTCCCGAGGGAGGTTTCGGAAGCAATACACATATAAACATCCCTTAGCTCTCAGACACTTGCACTCTCAGCCACTTGCACTCTCAGACTTGCACTCTCAGGCTTGCACTCTCAGACGTGCATTCTTAGGCTTGCACTCTCAGACACTTGCACTTCTCAGACACTAGCACTCTCAGACACTAGCACTCTCAGACACTTGCACTCTCAGACACTTGCACTCTCAAGACACTTGCACTCTCAGACTTGCACACTCAGACACATGCACTCTCAGACACACGCACTCTCACACACTTGCACTCTCACACACTTGCACTCTCAGGGACTGCACTCTCAGACACTTGCACTCTCATACTTGCACTCTCATACTTGCACTCTCATACTTGCACTCTCATACTTGCACTCTCAGACTTGCACTCTCCGACACTTGCACTCTCAGACACTTGCAATCTCAGAAACTTGCACTCTCAGACCCCATTGCACCTCAGACAACTTGCACCTCAGGCTTGGCACTCTCAGAAACGTGCAATATCCGATGTGCCACTATCAGGGACACTTACACTCTCAGGACGTGCTACTCTCAGCCAAGGCACTCTCAGACGTGACTCTCAGAGGCACTCTCAGACGTGCACTCCAGACACTTGGCAATAGACGTGAAACTCTTCAGGACACTTGCACTCTCAGACACTGCACCTCTCAGACGGCACTTCAGACATTGCACTGCAGACAAGTGAACATCATGAACAACTGGCACTCTAGACGATTGCACTTACCGGACACTGGCACTATAAGCAATTCACTGACAGGCACTGCACTCTCAACACTGTCCACTTCAGACTTGACTCTCAGACAATTGCACTCTCAAGAATTGCACTCAGACCCTTTGCACTATCAGAAACGTGTACTTCAGAATTGCAATCCAGTACTGGCACTCTCAGGACACTTGCAACTCTCAGACTTGCACTCTAGACACTTGCATCTCAGATTGCACTCTCCGAGTTTAATTGCACTCTCAGACGTTGACACTCGCAGACCTTGCACTCTCAGAGTGCACTCTCAGCACTTGCACTCTCAGACACTTGCATCGACAGAGTGCAATCCAGACACTTGCACTCTCAGAGTGCTCTCAGACACTTGCACTCGCAGACGTGCACTCTCAGACACTTGCACTATCAGACACTTGCACTCTCAGACACTTTCACTCTCAGACA
>JADLZN010009698.1:0-256999 GCA_018155175.1 Sinocyclocheilus anophthalmus | reverse complement strand
CGGCGGCGCCGAACAGACCAGAAGGCGCAAGCGGGGCATCCATAAGGCAGACCCTGTCCTTCTCTTTCATATCGGACAGGGTCAGCCACAAATGCCTCTCCGCCGCCACCAGAGCTGCCATGGACCGCCCAATAGCACGGGCGGTTCCTTGGTGGCGCGAAGGGCTTAATCAGCGGTTCTCCTCAGTTCTAAAATGTCATCTGCTTTGACCTGCTCACATTCATCTAGCTATTTTAGCAGGTCGGCCTGGTACGCCTATAACACTGACATAGTGTGCAGACACGAAGCAGCCTGACCTGCTGCCGAGTACCCCTAGCCCACCAGCGCTGAGGTGGTTCGCAGAGGCTTGGAGGGCAAGACCGGAGCCTTCAGAGACAACGCCGCACCGGGTGACAGATAGCTCGCAAGCGTCTGCTCTACCCGGGGCATTGCTCTGTAACCGCATTCACTCAACCCTGCCACATTTCCATAATAATCAGAGGCAGGGACGAATAAGCGGGCCGAGAATGGTTTCTTCAACGATCTCGACACCTCGGTGTGGAGACCGGGAAAAAACGGCAGGCTCCGGCACAGAGGTAGCGACCTGGCGAGTTTGCTTTTCTGCGGTTCAGTCTGTTTCTCTGCAGGCCACTCGATTTTCAGTTTGGCAACCGCACGAGTAACTACCTCCAATAGCTCCTCATATTGTGGGCATTGAGGGGGCGAATCTTCGACGCTCTCCACATCAACCTCCTCGGAGGAAGATAGAAGCGCCGAGCCCGCTCTCCGGGGAAGTAGCCGCAGAACGGCAGAAGGAAGGGCTCCGCATCCCAGGCGCGGGCAAGCGGATCTGGAACGGTGAGGAAGAAAGATAGGGACTCGCCCGTCTCCATCCCTCCACCAGAGCCAGCCTGCGAAAACCCACACGAGTGCAGCTTGACGCTCCGCCTTGGCGGAAGCCGGGCGGGGCCAGCATCCGTGAGGAACGTGGTGAAGGGCTCCCTCATCAAAGAGCGCCTTCCGGAGAGCGAAAGCAAACAACAGTTGGCAAACTGCTCACAATGCGGACAGTCAGCCCTCTCGAGAACCGACGCCGCGTGCTCCGCTCCCAAGCAGACAACGCACAAACTGTGTGTATCCCCGCTCGTGATGTAGCATGGGCAGGGAGGAACACACAGTCTGTAACGCGATCTACTTTCGCCCGTTTTTTCTTTTGCTGAGACATTTTTTTTTTTTTTTTTTTGCTGGAGCTTATTTGGAGCTTGTGCACTTTTTGGACAGACAAAAGAAATAAGACTCACAGAAGCATAAAGCGTGAACGAAGAAAGCTTAGCGTTCGGCGGCACCTCAACGTGCTTTTAAAGCTTCCTGGTCCATGACGGTCACACGCCGCGCACGTCTCACAATCGGTCGACTGATAAACATATGATCAGAGTCAGTTTTGAGCGCTGGAAGGCGTGCCTCCTAGCGTTTTCGACGCAGCTCGAGTTCCCGAAGGGGAAACACAATTCATATAACCTTACATATACAGTGTTTAGTATCTATGAATTCGCCTTCATGTGATCGAAACAAGCGTGTATATTATACATTGGTACATAGGCAATATATATTAGTGTTCTAAGAATCTTTAATGACTAGCTCACTTTTCGATTCAAGTTCCAGATACTAAGTTCCATGCTTCCACACAAAGAGTCATAAATCTCCCCAGGATCTCAAAACGCCCACTTGGGATTCCGGATTTTCTCATTGGACAAGCCCATCTTGAGAGGCGTAAATCTCTGCAGGTTTTAAAAGGTCACACTCCATGTGACCCGCCCCAGTCTGTGGTTCGGTCGGATGCTAAGATGAAGATTTGAGAAAACGCTTCAGGATACCAAAGCTTTGTGCCAGGCCTTTCAGCCTTGAATTTTCCATTCACCAAAGATTCTCTGACACAACCTGGTTCTTTTCATCAACTAACTTCAGCAAAGACCAACTGGAAACCTTAAGATTGCATCAAGAATCTCTTTCAGACAGACGAGACTCACAAGTATCAAACTTAGTCTTATTAAATAATACATTAAGTATCAGTTACACCTATTTACAAAGGTGTGTTTGAACTCAGAATCTGAAGTATCCCTCAGGCTAGATCTGTCTTTGAATATGCACAAGGGTTCCATAAAAGCATCTTAATTATGCTCTTTACTGTTTAAGCTTTAACCCTTTCCTATACAACTGTATGTGTGTGTGTGTGGATTGTGTGTGTGTGTGTGTACGTTAGACCAGTTTATGGTTAATGTAGTGTGTTAGACCAGTTTATGTGTTTGTGTAGTATGTTGGACTAGTGTTTTAGTGTTTATGTAGTTAATAAAACCTTACTGGTATCACACTTGACGTGTTCATTGTTTGCTCATAACCGGAGTCACTAATCATGCAGATTTACGCTACAAGCTTTGTAGAATTGTACAGTAAGAAAGTTATTTCCTTTAACCAGGAAATTAATGTTCTTAGAATTGACAGAAAGTTGACCCTGAGAGGTCAAGTAAATAATTACAGCGGATCTAAATATCTATAATTAATTATAACTAGTTATGCGTTTCATATATGTATGGCTACCAGATTTCAATGACTCGCTGATTCTTACAGACCCCAACGAGCTGGCCAGCGACAATACATCTGGCAACCTAAATACAACAGAGACCCTGAGGACATCAAAGGAACTGAACCTGCAGTCTCACCAGCAGTTTAAACAAACGACGGCAGCAGCTGCACGCCGGGGCAGGATGTACCTGATGGCCTCAGTCTGCTTTGGTCAGCGGAGAACTGCTGGGCAAGTTCTCCACCGTGTCGCCGAAAAGGCCGGCCTGGGACACGGGGGTGTTCAAGAATCGTGTCTTGTCCGTCTCGCGCATGTCAGCCAGTCACAGCCAGAAATGGCGCTCCTGGACCACCATAGTGGACATCGCACGACCAAGAGACCGCGCCTTACCGTCGTCGATAGTAGCGCCGGAGGTCCGCGCGAGTGCGGAGTTCTCGGCAAAACTTCGGGTCGGACCCACCCTCGTGCAAGTCCTCGTGCCTTGGCATCAACGCCGTAGCGGTTAAGGCGGAGGGCAGCTTCCCACAGCCCCCCCAGCATATAAAGCATCGCTGGCCAGTCGAGTACCTACAGACCCGTGAGGGGAGACACGGTTCTCCCTGCCGGTTGGAGGCAGTATTAGGACACAACTGCATCGCAACTCGACCGCTCCACCGGGGGGACCCTTGTAACCCCCTAGCTGCCACACCATCGAGGGTGGTGAGGGAGGAGGAATCAGCAGTCGGCTTCAGCAGTAAAAGGTGCGTCCCGAGCTGTTGAGTTTCTCCAATGCACCTCCGGGACAAGAAAGGGGGGGGAGGACACCGAGGCGGGGCCCTGAGAACCAGAACGGACCACCCCGAGAAACCAATCGTGCAACCTTGAGGGCCCGTGACACGGTGGAAGTCTCCACTCGAGCTCTACCACGGCGGTCCGGGAAAGCATAGCCATTATTTCTGGATCCGATTCAGGCATTGCTACAGTCCCGGAGGAGAGCAGCGCAGCCAAATCTTCCTCTCCAGAAAGCTCTGGCTCACCCTCCGATGCAGCAATCGACATCTGGTCGTTGGGAGGAGCGCCAAAGGATACGGCTGGTACGCTCCTTGTAGAGGGCCCAGCACGTTCCATTGGCAGCTAAACTGGCTGCAGAGTGCCTCAGACCGCCGGCGCTACTGCCTGAAGTAGCCCCCCCGGCTGCTGACATGAGGAGAACTAGATCAAGACAGAGGCAATGGAACTCCGCCCTTTGAGGCAACGGAGCTTGGCCCGCGACTCCGAGATGATCATCTTCCCGCAATGAGAAGATGACTCATCCACAAATGCCACCTCAGTGTGCTACATGCCCAGGCACATGAGGCAGCGATCGTGACCATCACCCAGCGCCAGATAACGACCGCATCCAGAAACGCCCGGGTGATACGTTGTCTATAGCAAGACCCACATCGTCTTTACAAAGACGTAACGTCAAGTTTGCCACGCAACGTCGTCTTTAAAAAGACGCACCCGAAATTGCTCTTTTAGGGAAAAAGCTCTTTTAGCGTGCTGAGGCGCACAGGGGAGATGATCATCTGCAACACAAACAGGGGGTAGTGCAGCCTGATGTGTGCAACCCACTCGACACGGGAAACCACCACCGCTTAAGCGCTGTATCGCCAACACGAAGAGCTCTCCAAGAGCGATCTGAACTCGTTCTGTCTTCTTCTCTCAGTAGAGTAGTCAGTAGCAGAACGATGTGATTGCTCGGTTCCGAAGTGAAAAAGCTGAATATGTGCTGCATCTGCTGCCTACTTATACTCACGCTGTAATCAGCGGCAGCTGGATGCAATAATCGCATGCCAATGTGCATTGGCTCGTTTAGTTTACACTCGAAGTAGATTGGTCTCTCTAAGCGAGATCCCAATTCGTCGGCCATCCGACGTGACGTCGAGAGTGACCGACTGAAAGGGAACTAGAGTGATGCTCCTCTTTTGAAAACATCAACAATAAAAATGAATTAGCTGCATTACTAACTACTTACAAAAAGCAGTACTTTGCGACTACTACATTGCAGCTCTTTTGTGACTGTCTTTTAGCTGCGACTATGTATCTCACAATTGCGACTCTATTTCTTATAACTGTGACAATTATATATTAATACTGATATGTTTAATATATGTATATATTAACAATGATATCAAATTATATCTCTTGCTGGTTTAATTTACATTTACATAGTTGTAACTTCATTTCTAGTAATTGTGACTATCTCACAATTTCGACATTTATTTCTAACATTTGCGACTATATTTCAGAATTGCAACTATTTCTCGTAATTGTAATTTTATTTCACAATTACAACTACATTTCAAATTATTTTTAATTCAAATGTTTAATTCACATCACAATTGACTGCATTTTCCATAATTGTGACAATATCTCACAATTGCAATATTATATCTAATAATTGACTTTATATCTCACATTTTCGACTTTCTTGTCATTTTTAATTTATGTTGTATATCATATTGTCACTTCATTTGTCATAATTGTGACTGTATCTCACAATTTTGTCATTTGTTTCTAACAATTGTGAGTTTATTTCTCATAATTGTGCCAATATCTCTCTCAATTGCAACATTATTTCTAAAAAATGTGACTTTTATATCTTGTAATTGTATTTGGCGCCATAAAGAGTTAATGCGTGATGACTTAATAGTGATAAATCAACTGGTGCAATGAAATGAATCAAATCGTCCAAATGAACCAATCTGCTAAAATCAATTGGAATTTCCCAGTGGTTTTTCTCAATGCAAACATGTACGTCTATGAACGTATTTGATTGGTCCGACCATTTCAATGTCTTGCAAATTACATTTGTAACACTAGACACTTTCTACTATCTCCTATTGTTGTACCCTTTAGCCAATGAATGACCTCAGCAAGCCAAGGATATTTAAGCACAATATGGTCTTTCTGTCAGTCAGTCAGTGTTTTCAGGTTAGTTAAGTGAGTCTGTAGTGTGTAAGAGGGAACCTTGTCAATCAAAGCTTAGACTGAACGTGATGGAATCTTCTGACGCAATCTCTGAAAGCAGCCGCACGAGAAAGGTCTGACGCTTTCAATTAAAATGTCAATCAGGGATTTACACACACACTTACATATATACACAAACAAACACACACACACACACTATACACAAACACACACACACACACACACACACACTCACACTCTGTTCTCTAAGTGTGGCCTTGGAACTTACAAAGAGCTTACAAATCCCACTTTTGCCTGCAGGCATCCCGGCTCAATGCTACACAAGTACTCTATTCTTTCTCTTTCGCTGTCTGTCTCATTCTGTACATACACATATTTGCACATTACACTTTCATATACAATTTGTTTGAATCTATTTACATGTAATTGCGCTACATTTAAGCTTGTCAAATTTGTATTTATTTATTTATTATTTATTTATTTTACATTGCAAACAGGAACTGGAATTGTATTGTATATAATGATTCTGATACTTTAAGGAGTCCATTAATGATTATTTTTGGTACTTTTAAGGAAGCAACACCTTAATCAAGTAATTAGTCTCAAGTATACACTAGAGTCACAGTAAGTAGATAATTAATCATAACAGCAGTTCTCAGTTTATTCTGAGTTTCATCATGCCAACAGTCATGAAATGTTCTTAGCGAAGAACCACTCCAAATGATTCAGAGTGATTCATTAGACTGATTCAAACTTGTATCTTCCCCATCTCCAAGCATGCTTAATTTTCTATTATGCACTCTCAGAAAAAAAAGGTAGAAAAGCAATCGCTGGGTGGTACCTTTTCAAAATGTGCTTTTATTTACTTCTAAAGGGTGCATATAAGTACCTAAAAAGTAAATATTAGTACCTCTAGTGTACATATTAGTACCTAAATGGGTACCGCCCGAATGCAAAAGCGGTAAAATGGGATTTGTCATATTCATAAATGGCAGGCAACCAGCAATGTGGCTGATATTGTAGGTAGCACGATGACACCAGTATGGTGGATGTCTATATGGTATGCAATTGTATTCGTACTACACACATGTATACTTTTTAAACAGAGTGAATTTGTGATTTTGAGACTCTTTATAAAGAACCAGCTCAGAGTTATTCCTTTCGAGAATTGGACAATCAATTCTAAAGACTCGTGCTTTTTGATGTTGTTTCTTTTACCATTGTACTTCAGATTCAGTAGCAGTGCAACGTTGCATGAACACCAAGACACTGTTTTTGTGTTCCACTTGCATATGCGCAAGAATGCAAATGTTTAAAAACTGCTAACGGAACTGAACGTAACGGAAAATCACTTACTGTATGAAGATTGTATTGAATTGAATTGATGAATGGTTCTGTCTTCAATTCTGGAAGAGCAACTTTAGTTTCTAAAGAAGTTTCATCGGCATTGTATATGTAACATTAAACACACTAAGAAACGAAACTGAAAAGGAAACGGAATGGAACAAAGAAGGGTACCAAATGAAACTTTGTTTTGCATAGATGTTAAAATCTACATGAAAAATGTTGTATGAATTTATTTAGGTCAGACAGTAGTTTGCATACAGTTACAGCACACTTAACAGATCAACATTAGCTTGTAGTAGTCTGTGTACAGTACTTTTGTGTGTGTTTGTTTAAGGATCAGAATGGATTTGTCTTCACAGGACAAACGACACGTTAAAACAGGTTGATTTATGAATGCGTTGAGTGCAGACACTAAAAGAAATGAACACCGTATTTGATACAAAAGCACAACAGGGACATTCCATTCTTCCCTGTGAGTCCGACCAGACGGCTGTGGCATAAGACAGAGGGGGGTGCTAGCGCCAGACATACCTGTCAAGGTAAGGCCATATCAGGTGCTGTTCCCAGGAGTTCAGGTAGATGTTGAATGGAGTGGGTGGAGGGGTGAGAGGTCAGGCCAGACCCTCTCAACAAGGGGCTGGAGAGGAGATCATCTTGGATTTTTGCCTTCTGATCATAGTTGAAGTGTTGTCATTCAATAGGAAGATGACATTTGTTTTTACCTTATTTCCATTTTTTTTTCTCATTATTAAATGTTTTCTCATTACAAAATGAAATACTTAGCTATAGTACGGCCTCAATGAGCTTATTGCTTTAATAAAATAGTTATATATTTAAAAAAATGTAATTTAATTAAAAAGTTATAATTTACTCACTGTCATGTTATTCCAAATCTATAAGATCATCACAAAACTAAAATATTTTGAATTCATCCAAAACGTGAAAGTTTATAAAGACATAGTAAATCTAAAGTGGTTTAATCCAAATCTTCTAAAGAGAATGATCACTTTATATGAAGAACAGATATTATATTTATTCACATATAAACATACATAATGCTCATTTGAAATAACATGAGGGTGACTGATGACAGAATTTTCATTTATGTGTGGACTAACCATTTATGGGCACAAATTTCGATTACATTTTTATTTTATATGTAGTCTGTGTATGTATATATAGCATTAGGTTTAGAAGTAGGAGTTGGATTAGCAATTAATAATTTATTTATTGCTAAAATGTCAAAAAGCAGTACCAAAGTAGTATTATTTCCATTATAACTATGCATATGCAAGATGTCAATCAAATATGGAATGACTTTTACATTAGGTGTACATTTCTCACTTCATCACATGCAAATCTGCATTAACATTACCATATTTTAACTTTGTTGTTTCTATGTTAAAGGGAAGTCCCAGATAACCCTAATTCCCCCAACTACACTCTGTAACCTTCACTAAGAAACAGAGAAAGTTTATCTTACATATTGGTTTTCATACATATTTCATCATGTATTGATGTATCTTCCATTAGCTCCTTATCTGTCCCTCTGAATTTAGCGTTGTACATATGCATCTTAATTTATAATGCCTGATTAATTTCTTATCTGGAGTACAGCATGGAAATACATCCCCTTATGTCTTGATAAATCATCATTTGGATTTTAGTTTAATGAAAACATTGATCTCATTGATCTTTTTTTAACGATTGTTTTCATTCGTTTGATTCGGATGAGCATGAACACACCACTATAATTTTAGTCTGAATATCTGAAATCTTTATCAACATAATGTGTTCTTGAGAAAAGCATAGTAAATCCATCATGAACTCTTTAATGAGTGCAATTTTAATAGGATTTGTACATTTGCTATTGCCTGCAACACAAACACTAAAACCTGTTCCCTTTCAGTCGGTCACTCTCGACGTCACGTCGGATGACCGACGAAATTGGGATCTCGCTTAGGGGGACCAATCTACTTCGAGTGTAAACTAAACGAGCCAATGCAAATTGGCATGCAATTATTGCATCCAGCTACCGCTGATCACAGCATGAGCATAAGTAGGCAGCAGATGCAGCGCATAATCAGCTTTTCGCCCTCTTCGGAGCCGACGCTCACATAGTCCTGACTACTATACTGAGAGAGAGACCTGAACGGAGTCGCGCGACTCTCTAGAGAGATCTTCGTGTGGACGGGCCTTCAGAGGTGGTGGTTTACAGGGTCGATTGGGGTTGCACACATCAGGCTGCACTACCCCTGTGTGTGTTTCAGACGGCCATCTCCCCTGTGCGCCTCAGCACGCTAAAAGAGCTTTTTCCCCTAAAAGAGCAATTTCGGGTGCGTCTTTTTAAAGACGACGTTGCATGGCAAACTTGATATTACGTCTTTATAAAAACGATGTGGGTTTTGCTATAGACAACATATCATCTGGATGCGGTCGTTACCTGGCGCTGGGTGAAGGTCACGATCGCTGCCTCTCGTGCCTGGGGATGAAGCACGCTGAGGTGGCTTTCGTGGATGACTCATGCTCCCATTGCGGGGTATGACCATCTCGGAGTTGCGGACCGGACTCCGTTTCCTGCAAGGGAGCAGAGTGCCCGTGCCACCGCCTAGACCTGGGGTTCCCTCTGGTGGCAGCCAGGGTCGTCCTTTTTCTGGCGGTGGGCGGACCGGTCTTACGGTCACGGTGAGGAATTCACCTCCAGGGATGCCCCAGCCAGCCGGCACTCCAAAACCAGCAGAGCTCTCAAAAGAGCAGGCTGGACCCACCCGGGGGGTACCACCTCTTTCTTCCGAGCCTCCCCCCGATGATCGGATGTCGATTGCAGCATCGGAGGGTGAGCCAGAGCTTTCTGGAGAGGAGGATTCAGCTGCGCTGCTCTCCTCCGGGACTGTAGCAATGCCTGAATCGGATCCAGAAATAAAGGCTATGCTTTCCCGGGCCACCGTAGGGTAGGGCTCGAGTGAAGACTTTCACCGAGTCCCGAGCCCTCAAGGTTGCACGATTGGTTCTGGGGGTGGTCCGCGCTGGTTCTCAGCGACCCGCCTCGGTGCCTTTCTTCCCGGAGGTGCACGAGGAGCTCAACAGGTCGTGGACGGAACCTTTTTACTGCCGGAAACTGATTTGCTGGATACTCCTCCCTCACCACCCTCGATGGTGGGGCAGCTAGGGGGTTAAAAGGGTCCCCCCAGTGGAGCGGTCGGTTGCAATGCAGTTGTGTCCTAATACCGCCTCCAACCGGCAGAGAGAACCATGCCTTCCCTCCCGGGTCTGTAGGTACTCGACCTGGCCCACGCGATGGTTGGCATATACGAACGGTTGGAGAAGACTGCCTCCGACATTATCTTCGGAGTTGATGCAACCGTGCAAGGCCAGGCAATGAGGGACTTTGCATGCAGGTGGTCACGAACCGGAATAGTTAGAAGAGAAATAAGCACCAAGAGGACCTAGCGAACACGAGGACGAACAGAAGGTCTACGGCGCTGTCTCTGTGGTCAGCGATGGACAACTATGGTGCCGTCCGGGAGCGCATTTTCTGGCTGGCTATGACATGCGTGAGATGGACAAGACACGATTCTTGAACGTCCCAGGCCCGCCTGTCGTCGACACGTTGGAGAACTTGCCCAGCGGTTCTCCGTTGACCATAGCAGACTGAGGCCATCAGGTACATCTTGCCGGTGTGCAGCTGCTGCCGTCGCTGAGGGCGGACCCCCTGCCACCGCCAAAACAAGAGTAGCGCTCATGCGGCCTACAGCAAAGCTGTGCCGTGGAGCCAGTTGCAGGGCAGCCGCCCTGCCCGTCCAGGCCACCGCCAAACCTGGTGGCAAGCGAAAGAACAAAAGCCCTGAGACGGGCAACCCAGAGGTGGAGAGACCTGCTCTTCAGGAGATGGTAAGCACACCACTCCCTCCCCCGGAGGAGGACCGGGTGGAGAATCTTATCTTTTTCACCACTGGACCTCCGGTGGGGTACCCAAATTCTTGACAAAGGCACCTTACCTATGTCTGGGTCCAGAGGAGGAAGGGGGGTTGTGGACGATCATAGTGGTATCACCAGTGGAGGGATCGGGGGGAAGAACCAACGGACTCCCCCCCCACCCCCCCCCCCCCCCGACACACGCACCCTCTGCTCGAACGCAGGTCAGTGTTAAACACACCAGACCCCGCCTCGGACCGGCTACGAGACGCCCGGGCCGGGTACTTGCGTTTTTCCGCGCTGCCCCACCGTACGCCTGTAGTTCCATTGATGCCACTAGCGCGGTGTCTGGGAGCCTGGCTTGAGCTACCCAGCCCATCTCGATGGCTCCTTCGAACCATCAGGCTCAGCTATGCGATTCAGTCGCCCGGCGTCCCCCCCAAGTTAAGTGGCATCTGCTTCACAACAGTGAAGGCGGCCGATGGTCCTGTCTTGCGGGCGGAAGTCGCAGTCCTACTGGCGAAGGATGCAATAGAGCCAGTCCCTCCAGCCGATATGAAGACGGGGTTTACAGCTCCTACTTCATTGTACACAAGAAAGGCGGTGGGTTACAATCAATCTTGGACCTGCGTGTCTTGAACCGGGCCCTTCACCGGTTACTGTTCAAGATGTTGACGCAGGAACGCATCTTAGGGTGCATCCGTCCCCGAGAATTGGTTTGCAGTGGTCGACCTGAAGGACACATACTTCATGTGTCGACCCTTCCACACCACAGACCATTGCTGCGGTTCACTTTCGAAGGACGAGCATATCAGTACGAGGTACTGCCCTCCGGGCTGTCCCTGTTGCCCGTGTATTCCATGTAAGTTGCGAGGTACCACTTGAGGAAAACCCCCCCCCCCCCCCCCCCCCCCCCCCCTGAGAAGTCGCATTCATCAACTAACTCGACGAAGCGCAGTCTCAGGATCAGTTGTGCGAACACATGGATTTGGTGCTCTCACACCTCAGCCTTCGGGTCAACTGGGGAAAGAGCAAACTCTCCCCGACGCAGAGGATCTCTTTTCCCGGTATGGAGGGGACTCAGTAAGAGCAGGATGGCGGTCCCAATGAAATTGTTTCAGAGGCTCCTGGGGCATATGGCAGCTACGGCGGCAGTCAGGCCGCTGGGGGTGCTCCATATGAGACCGCTGCAGCACTGGCTCCATGGCCGAGTCCCGAGGTGGGCGTGGCAACGCGGCACCTTCCGGGTCCAAGTTACACCGGCCTGCCGACAAACCTTCACCCTGTGGTCAGACCTTGCGTTCCTCTGGGCAGGAGTGCTCCTGGAGCAGGTCTCCAGGCATTCTGGGGTTTGCACGGATGCCTCAACCACCGACTGGGGACCACGTACAACGGGCTTGCAGTGTCAAGGGTTTGGACGGGGCCCCAACTGCACTGGCTACCTCGAGTTGCTGGCAGTGCACCTTGACCTGAGCCGTCTCAAAGGGCGCTTACGAGGAAAGCATGTACTAGTCCGCACGGACAAAACAGCGACCGTTGCGTACATCAACCGAAAAGGTGGTCTACGCTCCCGTCGCATGCCGCAACTCACCCGCCACCTTCTCCTTTGGAGTCAGAAGCATCTGAGGACGCTTCGTGCTGTTCACATTCCTGGGATGCTCAACCGGGCAGCCGACGAGCTGTCCCGAGCTGCTTTCCCGGGAGAATGGCGACTCCATCCCCAAACGGTCCAGCTGATTTGGAGTAGTTTCGGAGCTGCTCAGGTAGACATGTTTGCCTCTCCAGAAACATCTCACTGCTAGTTGTTCTTCTCCCTGACCGAGGGAACACTAGGCACGGACGCACTGGCACACAGCTGACCACGGGGCCTGCACAAGTATGCGTTTCCCCCAGTGAGACTTCTCGCACAGATGCTGTGCAAGGTCAGGGAGGACGAGGAGCAGGTCCTGCTGGTGGCCTATTGGCCTTCCCGGACCTGGGTTCCCGGAACTAATTCTCCTCGCGACAGCCCCTCCTTGGCCAAATCCTCTGAGGAGGGATCTCCTTTCTCAAAGAGGGGGCACCCTCTGGCACCCGCGTCCAGACCTCTGAAACTTCATGTCCAGTCCCTTGATGGGGGGGGGGAAGGGGGGGGGGACGCAGAGGTTCTGAGTGGCCTACCCCAAGAGGTAGTTGACACCATCACTTCAGCGAGAGCACCGTCTACGAGACACGCCTACGCTTTAAAGTGGAACCTGTTCGTTGAGTGGTGTTCTTCTCACCGAGAAGACACCCGAAAATCCCCGATCAGAGTTGTGCTGTCCTTTCTGCAGCAAGTGTTGGAGCAAAGGCTGTCTCCCTCCACCCATAAAGTCTATGTCGCTGCGATTGCTGCAAACCCCGACCCCGTAGAAGGGAAGTCGCTGGGGAAGCATGACCTGGTCGTCAGGTTCCTTAAGGGGGGCGAGAAGGTTAAATCCTCCACGGCCGCCCTCTATACCCTCTGGGGACCTGACTCTAGTGCTCACAGCACTACAGCAGGGCCCATTTGAGCCTTTGCAGACGGTTGAGCTGAAGTTCCTCTCAATGAAGACTCTGCTCCTGCTGGCATTGGCCTCCATCAAGAGGGTAGGGGACCTGCATGCATTTTCGGTCAACGATTCGTGCCTAGAGTTCAGGCCGGCTGATTCCCAGGTAACCCTGAGGCCCCGGCCCGGCTACGTGCCCAAGGTTCCCGCTACTCCCTTCAGGGATCAGGTGGTGAACCTCCAAGCGCTGCCCTCGGAGGAGGCAGACCCAGCCCTAACTTTTGCTCTGTCCCGTCCGAGCGTTAAGGTGCTACGTAGACCGGACGCAAAGATTCAGGACCCTCAGACCAGCTCTTTTGTCTGTACGGAGCAGGCCAGAAGGGGATGCCGTTCAAAGCCAGAGGATGGGCCCACTGGATTAGTGGATGACATCACCTCGGCTTATCAGGCACAGGGTGTGCCCTGCCGTTCAGGTTGCGAGCTCACTCATCTAGAGGTGTTGCATCCTCCTGGGCGCTGGCTCGTGGCGCCTCGCTGACAGATATCTGTAGGGCTGCGGGCTGGGAGACCCCTAACACATTCGCTAGATTCTATAGCCTTCGTGTGGAGCCGGTATCCTCCTGTGTTCTCACCTCAACGGGTAGAAGCACCGAGAGGCCTCGGTTGGGTCGGATGCAACAAAACCATTCCAGAGAGTCCATATAGTAGACCCTGTTGGGTTCCTCCGTCCCCTCGGCAGCCAGACATGGCAAAACGTCTGGCGCCAGGCCCTCACACGCTGAATCCGTGAGAACCGGTAGAGGACTGGGTTCCATATGTAGAGAACTAAGTGGATCCATTATGTGTAAAGTCCACGGTAGCCTCAGAGCCCGTGTTTCCCCGGCAGACTTCTGCCATTCCAAGAGGGTTCAATCACCTCTATTCTTCCATATGCACCTAAGGGATGTCCATATGTGTATTGCTTCCGAAACCTCCTTCGGGAAAGATGGAACTTCCGCAACGTTCCTGTCCCAAGTGGAACGGGTACGTTTCCCCAGTGTTATCCAGTCTTACTCATTGGGTAGTGCCATAGCAGCAGTAGCTGGCCCTCTTGTGAAGAAGCCCTGGCCTACACCAAAAAATAGGGGCACAGGTGGCTTCCACAGGACACAGGAAGGGGCAGTAGCTGTGGCCCTTTGTGAGGATCCCAATTCGTAGTTTCATCCGACGTGACGTAGAGAGTGACCGACTGAGAGGGAACGTCTCGGTTACGTATGTAAACCTCGTTCCCTTAAGGAGGGAACGGAGATGTCACGTCCTGTCGCCACGGCTGCTGTACTACTGATGAGCGGCCGGGTCACCGGCTCGGCTCCTCAGCGAAAAACCTGAATATGCACTGCATCTGCATACTACTTATACTCACGCTGTGATCAGCAACAGCTGGATGCAATAATCGCATGCCAATGAGCATTGGCTCGTTTAGTTTACACTCGCAGTAGATTGGTCCCTCTAAGCGAGATCCCATTTCCGTCGGTCATCACCGATGTGAAGTCTCCGTTCCCTCCTTCAGGGAACGAGGGTTACCCTACGTAACCGAGACGTTAAGTCCAGCATGTGTTGGGGAAAGTTACTTTTAAAAAGTAATGCATTACAATATTGAGTTACACCATAAAAAAGTAATTGTGTTACTTAGTTACTTGTTATGGAAAGTAATGCGTTACGTTACTTTTTAAATCTGGACAGGGCTTGCTTTGTTTTTAAAATAAAAAAGTTATATTTTGACAAATATAAAAGCCTTTTCACACCAAAAGTGAAATGAATAAGCCTCAGGCTGAAGGAAAGTAAATTTACGTCCATACAGTAGAATGCAGAAGAAGAAATTTCAACACAAAAAAAGACACACAAATGTTTGTCTAGAGTAATTTATGCTTATTAGTACGGTTGAACTGGATCATCGAAGGTCAGAAGCAAAGACATTGCTTAATAAAATGGGATTAAACACAAAGCATATTTGTTGTTTAACAGATTTAATTATTGCAGGTTTGCGCCATATTCTTAGTTGCATTATTTTTATTCATTTTGAGGAACACTGAATCTGTGTTTTTTTTTTTTTGTTAGTGAGATGAATTAATGCATATTAATATTTATTTTAGAACTACAGGAACATCTTCTGATTTCTCTCAACATGGGGACAGGAGAGCTGTCAATCAATCAATTGGGAAAAAAAGTAACTTGCGTTACTTATTTGAAAAAGTAACTCGGATATTCTCTTGTAAATTTTAAAAATAATGCGTTACTTTACTAGTTACTTGAAAAAAGTAATCTGATTACGTAACTCGCGTTACTTGTAATGTGTTACCCCCCAACACTGCCGACCAGCATACTACCTACTCTTTCTACTGTACCCAAGTAGTACAGAGATGTTCTACTACACCTGATGATATATAAAGTATGCAGTAAATCACATGCTGCATGAGGTAAAGTATCCCACAATGCAATGCGTCCTACTTTAAAGAACCAGAAGCAATATCAACAGCCATTTTTGACTCATTATTTGATACATAATATTTAATACTGGTGCAGCACACGCCAAGCACATACACTGATTAACTGATGTGAATGCATAAATATGTTTTATTGTTCAAATAATCACTTGTTTGCGGTAATGCTAATTTGATGATTGGCCAAATTGTTATTGGTTTTTAGAAAACACCCTTACTAACACACCCATGCACAGTTAACAGATGCAAATGTATGCACAAATAAGGACATAACAATTAAATGTTGTTTGTTTTATTTGCATTAGTAAAATTACATTCTATATCCTTGAATTAAAGTCTTTTCTAAGAAATAGCATTATTTTTGTCGTCGTCTTGCATTCTAAATCATTATATCAGTGTCTATGTTGGTGGACAGTGGCTTTTAGATAAACTATTGTCAATAGATGTGTTTGAAGGTTGGAATCCTACTAGATTAAATTATTTTATCAAAATCTCTACTGGTAGACAGTCACTTTTAGACAAGTGAAGGATGAGTTAGAATGAGTACATACAGACAAAGGCAAAAATGTGCACAGCACAGATACACAAACACCGATCATTTGATTGTGACAATATAGAGGTGTGAAACGAACAGGAATACAGCAGCCCTCCGGGTGAATGAAGATCAGCATGTTTGTTTTATTCATATTTACAGGTGTGAATGCAATTACTAATGGAAATATTTATTTAGGAAATAAATATTTATTTTATTTAAACGCAAGTACAATTTTAAAGTGCACTGTAGTAATGTCAAATTTAAAAAGTTTAAAGTACATTTGTACTGTGTAGTAGGCCGATATTACAGTTAAATAAATTTTATATACTTTAAATGTACTAAATGTGACCCTGGAGCACAAAACCAGTCTTAAGTCGCTGGGGTATATTTGTAGCAACAGCCAAAAAAAACATTGTACAAAATTATCGATTCTTTTTTTATTATTAGGATATTAAGTAAAGATCATGTTCCATGAAGATATTTTGTAAATTTCATACTGTAAATATATTAAAATTGCATTTTTGATTAGTAATATACATGCTAGCCTTCATTTGGACAACTTTAAAGAGGATTTTCTCAATATTTTGAGAAACCCTCAGATTCCAGATTTTCAAATAATTGTATCCCAAATATTGTCCTAACAAACCATACATCAACAGAAAGCTTATTTATTCAGCTTTCAGGTGATGTATAAATCTCACTTTCGAGAAATTGACCCTTATGACTGATTTTGTCATGGCGCACAAATAGATTTAAATACATCGATTCTATAGCAATTACGTAAAGGTAAACGTAAACTGCCAAATGTACTGACAATCAAGTATTTAATGATACAGCACAGTGTAATTTAACCGTATTCCAAAAATAACAGAAGTAACTATGAAATTACAGTACATAAAAAGATGTACTTAAAAAATAAATGAATTAAATGGAATGAAAATGCATTATAATTTAAATTTATATTTAAAACAGTGAAAGTATCTCTCTTTAAGTATACTTAAGTGGCCTTTTATTTAATTAATATATTATCTGCAAGTACAGTTTATTTGATTTATCAATTAATTTTAATGTATCAGTGATAAATATGATTTTATTAAATAAATACAAATATATAAAATAAATATACATATAAATCAAGATACGGTGAAGTAAATGTACAGGTGAACTTAGTCAGAATGCGTAACCCCACAACTTGTATAGAAAATGGAGTTAGCAAATGCCAAGGTTGCTTTGTATATTATAATCAACTAAAATTATAATTTAGTTTAACTAAAACTTTTATCATTTTCGTCATTTTAGCTAAATATTGACCCAAAGGTCCAAAGACTACAGTGTGGCTTTTGCTATGGTTACTCAAATGTGTATTCTTTTTCTTCTTCTTTTTTTTTTATTAGAATGTATTTTTTGAAATGGTAACACTACATACATGTTTATTCTATTGTGGATTATTGATTGCTTAAACAGAGATTGCAACACTTCCTATTAATTTGAAGTGTGTGCTGTAATGTTTATCTGCTGACCTTTCGCAGCGAGAGGTCAGGCCTCTGGAGATTCTATCAGCATGTGCTGACAGCACTGAATCCTGGGTAATGTGTTGCACGTGGAGGATGTGACATCATCGCTACCCCTGGCTTTATCTCTCAAAGTTGATCACTTTGGGAACATTCCAGGAATAACAAGTGCACCTGCACATGTGTGTGTGTAACAATGACAGTGTGACACCAATGTTTGTGAACCCGGTTCATGTTCATGTCACCCTGGAGAATGTAGCAGGTTACTAATGTTGCTAATGTTGAAATGTTTTAATAAATCTTCTGATAATTAAAATTGCAGCTAAATTAAATCTTAAAACAAGTACTCTAAAGCTAAGCGTGCCGACTTGTTTAAAACAGAATTTGCAACTCTGAAATAAGTAAGAGATTATTTATGATCACATTTGTAATCCATACACATTACCAACTCAAAATAAAATATATTAAAATAAAAACAGAATAAAACCATGTACATATAGATTTGTATAAATCTTTCTCTCTCAGTACAGACGCATGTTCGTGTGTGTAACTCTAACCTGTTCTCATGAGGGGCCGGTAGGCTGTAATTTGCCCTCACCTGGCCCCTGCTCTTGCTCCCTGGCCCCAGCCATAATTACTCTAATGGAGCAGGACGGAGCCAGGGGTCAGAGCTCCGGCCCCGGGTCCCCACCAAACAACAGGCCCTTCAACCAGTAGTGGACATACCTAATGGTCATGTTGACAGTCCTGTCTGTGAATGCAGTTAGCTGTGTGTGTCTCTGGTGGGCTGTCATTGTAGTCGGCAAGTAAGGCATTTTTCATGTGAGCCTGTGTGTGTTATCTACAAAGACTAAAAGGGTTTATTATAAGATATTTATAGGTGCCACTTTTAATGTTGAAATTCCTTAACTGCACTACAGCTGCATTCACTTGTTGTAAAATGCTATACAATTGACTAAAATCTGGTAGTATTTCTGGTAGCGCTCTGAAAATTGCTTATGCTGTTGATGTTTAGCTAACAGTGCAAAGATCACTAACTAATTTGAGTTGCGCAAGGTAAACGTCACTAGATGCTACTATGATTTTACCTCTGGAAATTCCTTTAAGCATGACACACAAGCAATGACATATAAAGCCTCATAAAAGTATTCCACGTGGCTTGTAATCTAAATCTTCTCAAGCTGTATGATAGCTTTGTGAGATGAACAGATCAGAATTTAAGTGGTTAAAAAACTTTGGAATATTTTATGTGATACAGCTGACAATAAAGCATGTTGCAATTTTCTAGTGAAGTAGGGATGAGTATGATGAAATATAGATTTTTTAAGAAGTACATGATGATATGATAAAAAGTTGTGAAATTTGGCACACTGATAGAAAAGATTCTTGACCTCTACCATGCTGATTTTGAGCTTTCTATCTCAGACTCTCTAGCGCCACCAACAGTTCAAAACTGCACTTACGCTTTAGCTAATAACTAATCACCAAATGGCCTAGAAACAATAAACCAGTTGACTGAAGAATATGGATGTTAATTAAATATTCTTAGCAATCTCCTTCCTCTGTCATTGACGTTTTTTTGTTCATCGAATTTCATTCTTTCACGAAAATGGTTGAAATAAAGCAGGAGGAACAAGTGGTTGAGCTTGAAAGAAATGGAAAGGAAAAAGCGGGAACAATAAAAGAGCGGGAGAGAAAGGGGGAGAAGGGCAACAGATTTGGTCGTGTCTGTGTGTGGATTTGCCTTTTGTTTGAAATGAAAATTCAGAGTGTTTGTAGGATTACTCTGGATTGGCAGGCCCTCAGGAGCCAACCACATATCTGTAAAAGTGTGTGTGTGTGCTAGTGTGTAGAGTGTGTTCCCTGAGGAAGACAGCACTTATCTGTACAGCAGTAATGTAGAGTATGGTAATTATCTGTGAGAGTGTGTATGTACACGTGTGTGTCACACCACTGACTTTAGGTCATTTTGAAGATTTCTAGTGTGGTGCCAATGAGTAAAACAGACCTTAAGAATCACCATGGGAATGACCAGGTTGCAGCAAAATCGGAAAAGTTCTCTCAGGTGACATGCTTTGTGTGTTCTTTTATTTATTTATGTACGTACTGTCTCTTACACTTCATTTAGCAAACATTACATTACATTTTGACTCAACATTAGAGCGTTTGGAAGCCCTGGAGGATATCAGATAATTGTCCCTTCATATTGCATGGATGCGTGTGTTTATTTAACAATATTTTTGAGAAAAAAAAGTTGTCCCCAGAGGTTAGCTAAATCTGGCCAAATCTGATTTATGAATGAAATGTAAATACAACTTGTAATGATTTCATTAGATTTGTATGTATGTTTTTCTAAAGCTAAAATTTTCTGATTTGTGAATAAAATCTTATTACAAACTGATGAGAAGCAACAGTGACTGCTCAGTTCGTTTGTTTATTTATTTCCCGTTCATTTCATGATTCATGAAGTTCATCCTAACTATAATGAACCATATTGTCAAAAATTCATAAATAAATAGCGTGCCCGCGCGAATGCCCTGAAAAAATCTTCAGAATTATAATGACCATTATTAACACGCTTCTACACATCCTGCTGCCCTTACTTGTTTGCTAATTTAGTAAATATTGCTAAAATTATGATAGATAGATAGATAGATTATAGATAGAACGTTCTGCTGAGTGTGTTCTTGCCCCTCTCATTAGCTGGGTCATTGGAAGGTGATGTTGTCATAACATAGCTTTTAGAGACCCGCTCAGAATGTAACACCTGCTTATGGCTTCTCTCTCTCTCTCTCTCTCTCAAACACCACACCCCACACACACACACACACACACACACACACACACACACACCACAACAACAAACAACACACACACCTCACCTCACACTCACACTCACACCTGAATTCCACACAGCTCAGCACCAGCACAGAGAGTATGTATGTGTGTACTTGCAACGAGTGGATACAAGTATCCTGCAATTTTAGGATTACATGCAACAACATAATAGGAGATGGCACATATAATGTTTCTATTAGGAAACAATACTAAGCCCGAAGTAATGCTTATAACACTCAAATTGCAAGCTGTCACACAGAATAAGGGTTGGCTGAAGAGTAATGGTTTAACAGACAGGGCTTTGGGTTTTTAGAGTTAATTCTCAACAAGAGGACAGTTTCGTTTGTTGTCATGTCTAAAGTTGTTGGGTGTTCTTTACTGGTTTTATAAGCATGCAGCCATGCAGAGTATAATATTAGTAATAAATTACTTTTTGAAGAAAATGTCTGTGGCACTTCCACTTCCTAAACGCCTCAGCAAAATGGGTTTTGTGGTTTGTTGCCAAGGTGTTTCTATGGGGTTGCTGACGGTGTTTTCTAGGTCTCTAATCTCAATGTGATTTTATTTTCGATCAATAACACGGACATATAATTATAAAAAAAAAAAAATACATTTACAATGGAACAAAGACGAAAAAAAAAGGATGATACAATTTTCCTGATATCATGATTATGAAAAAAGGATAAAATGGTAAAAAGGAAAAAAAAAAAAGTAAGTAATTTGGAAGTAATTATTATTATTATTTAGGGGGAAATCACTAAAGTAGTTTTGTTAAAATATTATATTTATTTGAACATTTAAATTAATATTTGGAAAAACTTTTGCCCATCAAATCAAAGTTATGTCAGCCAACTAACATGCAGTATAAGCAAGCAAGCAAACAAACAAACAAAATACAATATAAATATCAAACAATTTGACTTGCAATGTAATTTTTTTTTTTTTTAAGCAAGGCTAGTTTAGGTGTAGTTCAGATGAGTTTATTTTCTCCCAAAATAATATTAATGAATTATAAATATCATGATGTAAACAAACAAACTTAAGTATGAGCAATAATAATAATGATGCTTGTCTAAGCAAACACAACTAACAACTAACTGTAAATGGCACTTTTCTAAAGACACACACAGATGTCAGCATGAATCCCAGTGGACATGCACCACATTTTATTACTCCAATCACAAATTAAATCCCATTAAATTGTACAGGCCTGTTAAAGAGGGAGACAGATAAACCCGCAGCTTTGAAATGTTCTATTTATTAAGATGGATGTGTGTGTGTGTGTGTGTTTATTTCCTTGGGCTAAAGAATCCCCCTTGTCTAGATTAACCCCCCTGCCCAGTTTGAAGGGGGTAGTATGCTAATAGAGATCATCTGAGACTGCACTGCTCTGTGTTTATGTGTGTGTGTGTGTGAAGGGGGCAGTATGGTAATAGGGGTCCCGGTGTGATTGAAATCTGCGTGTGGGAGATAACGGGTTTATGTTGGGTTATAAAACTGCCATTAGTAAAGATCACCCTTTACCAAAGCACTCTCTCTCTCTCACACACACACACACACACACACAAAAACATAATAGAATTAAATTGTATTTTTATCACCTCAAAATACACAATCACCGATCAGGCCCCCCATACATTCCATCCCATCCATCAATCCGATTTTTTTTTTTCTGGGAAAGTGACAATAAATATTCCTAAACAAAGTTTCAGCAAGGAAAATCAGAAATTAAGGTTATTATATATAGATATATCTAGATATACGAGACCAATGAAATGTGATATGAAAAGCTTCTTATTTTCCATTTAAAAAAAAAAAATATTCGTATTATTGTTGTTATTTTAGCAATCTTAGCAAATTCAAATGCGTTGATATCTACTGGCATCACTGGAGAATTCCTTTGCAGTTAACATTTGGAATGTATGATGTGAGGTTGCAAAAGAGAGCTAATTTGTACATAAAAATGATGCAGCACAAATAGCTTAAAAAGAACACGAAATGAATGAAAAGAGGAAATGGAAAAAAGAGTAGTAATGATTAAAGTGACCTATGTAAAAATATATTCATGGGGGTCAAAAGGAGGTTGTGTTTTTTTTTATAGTATATTTATATAATTTTATGGTATTATTAATTATTGTTCGAATTAGCTTTTATTTTTTAACATGAGTCGTTTCCTTCTTATTTTTTAGTTGTTAGCAATTTTGTGTGCTTTTGATTGAAGTAGTTGTTTTTTAAAATAAAATATTACTAAAGATTATATAATTTAAAAAGATAAATGTATTACTTTTTAGTTAGCTTATATATAATATAGACTATATATAGTATATATAATATATAAATATATATATATATATATATATAATGTTAAATTTATATTTAGCGCAACTAAAACCTTATTAATGTTGCTAAACACAAAGCAACATTCTATGTTATTTTATTTATCTTTATCTAATCTTTATTTCAATTACGATAATAATTTTAAAAAGCTTCATTTAAGGTACTGTTATTGTTATCAACAGTGTGGGATTACGGTATATTTACATTTTAGTAGTACCACAACATTGTCATCACTATCTTCAAAAACAAAAAAAAAAAAAACAATCAAGATATCTATATATTCTAGGTTGTGTCTTAACTTATGGCAATCTTAAAACAAACAATAGGCATGAAAGAGAATTATCCAACAGCGATATCACTTCATTTTATCAAACAAACTGAAAGTTTAAGTGAAAATGAAATGCAAGGTGGAGGTGGTAACTTCGTGCGTGTTACTAGATTCCCACTGCGAAAATTTTGATTTGTTCATCCGGGTATTCCATAATCTACATATTGTGCACAGCATACATGCTATATTATACAGAAACAGTAATAAGATGGTAATATGTATATTCTGAACATAGCCAAGTGTGATGAGGCTGGGTGAGTAACACAGGGTGGAAAGTGTACATGTTTTTCTATCACAGTGCGTACTTGTGTCACTGTGGGGACCTAAATTGAGGTCCCCATGGGGAAACAAGCTTATAAATCATACAAAATGAGTTTTTTTTTTTTTTTGAGAAAGTTTTATGTGAGGGGTAGGTTTAGGTGTGGGGTTGGTGTAGGGAAATAGAATATATACTGTTTGTACAGTATAAAAATCATTACGCCTATGGAGAGTCCCCACAAGGAAGTCCATTGGGTGGGGGTGAGTGAAGGAGTCATTAGACGTGCGTCAGTGACCAAAGCGCAGATGAAAGGGTGGAGTTGGTTGGCGGAGAGGCAGGCAGGCAGGAAGAGGGCAGCTCTAATTGGCTAAAGAGGAAACGTGTAATGAAAGGCTATTAGCCTTGCCAAGAGCTGCAGTGCAACAGAGCGCAAACAAACCCAAATTACCATTATTATTTCTCTCTCTCTCTATTTCTTGCTCGCACTCTCTCTCTTTCACAGATACAAACACATTTCATCCATATCTCTCTCTTGTCCATCTCCCTTAACTCCCATATTGTATATTGTAAACCAAATGCTTTTAGCATTACTAATATTGATTGAAGACTGGGCTAAAGCTATTTTCTGTAATAGTTAAATAAATGTGAGAACGCACAATTCTGGTGGTTGATAAGGTGTTGCCATGAAGTTGCTAAAGTGTTTTGGGTGGTTGCTAGGTAGTCCAGTAGCTTGTTTAGGCACAACATAAACCATGCAATTGCGTGATTTCCATCGATTTTCCCACCCGGAACACATTTCTACCAATATGAGTCACTATATTCATATGTATGATATTCTAGTTTCTAAATTTGACTCAGGTCCAAGTCTTGGGGAATTGATATATATAGATATCATATTATTTTTCGATCCTGTTTGATCAATATCAGTTTGAAAACAGTTTGAAACACAGTGAAAAGTTACCCCCTCCACCCCCTCGGTACCATTAGCGAAATTACTGCAAAGAAAAATTGTCTATTGTCAATACTGTAGCGATGTATAAAACACTGCTCACACAGAAGTCATTTTCAAACCAAGCAATCTTCTGTTGTTCAGTGCAGCAAATCCGCATGATCCGCATGAAACCAGTGTAAAATCTGTCTGTGGAAATCTTTCACCGTCAAGCTGAATTTTAGATCACCAGGATTCCTATATCATGTTTTCATAGAATCTGTTTATGCCCCCAATGACGATTATTTTAAAGAAGGGGGTTAGAAGTGGATCTCCATGCTTCCTTTCTTAAAAATAATGTTTTCATACGAATTCATACAAATATATAATATGCTTACGTTTTCAAATTGGGTTAGAAATATTTCAGGCAAAATAGGTCCTTTGTCTACAGTCAATAGTTTAGCGATGTATGACGTACAGCTCACACAGAAGATACTTTCAAACCAAGCATCTTTCTGTTGGTCAACGTGGTAAATTAAAAAAACCAATGCAAAATCTGCATGTGGAAATTTTTCACCATCAAATGAAATTCCCAGTTGTGTGTGTATTTCTATTGAAATGACTCAGTTTCGACCATGACAATTCAGCGAACAACAGTAAATGTGATTGCACTTTAATACTGAAAGATGTCCTTGAGATGTCCCTAATAACAGTCCACGTATCATGGCTGTGTTTTGGGGTCAAAGACTTAAAAAAAAAATACTCCTTGTTTATTTTGCATTCAGTGGTTTGAAAAATGTTGCCACTATGCCATAACCAGTTGAAAGAGTGACCTCTAGTTTTATGAACATAAAAGAGAAGGATAAAGGCAATGGTGTTAGGTAAAAAAGATACAGAGAGAGACCGTACACTGTGAAAAATTATTGTGATTTTAACAGTAAAAAACTGTAAAAATGCTACAGTAAAAACCTGTTAATTGGTTAACGGTAAATTCCCCTAATATACAGGTGCATCTCAATAAATTAATGTAATTTTACAGTAAAATACTGTTAAAATTACAGTTTTTGGAAGTGAAAAAGAAAAAGTCATTGTATAATTTACAGTGAAAAACCTGAGTGAATTTCGTGCATGACACTTCATATTATGTTTTTTCGTTGAAATAACTATGTTTCTTCTTAGTTTTTTCTTATCAGTTGTGTACATTAGGGTTTTATCTTACATCTAATGTTGTTAAATGAATGTTTATTGCATTATTTCAGTATCATGTGTGTCACCATGATGGGGTTTAGTGTTTGTGTGAATGTCTACATATATTAGTATATCCCTTCTCAGATTGTGGAAGAGCTGTTTGTGATGAGCTTTGATTCATCATGTGACTTTCTCATCACCACCATTTTTTTTTGGTGGTTATCAGTATTACAATGTTTCAAAACTATTAATACTTCAATATGCTGGTTTACTAACATTACATCAGTTAATAAAAAAACTTTTTAGTTTTTTTTATTGTGAATTTAATTTAAGTCTGCAAAACCTAGAATGTTGCTATTATATATTTAACGGTGAAGTTCTGGCAACCACAGCTGCCGGTATTTTACCGTAAATGTCACAGATTTTTTTTACAGTGTATCCTTTCTCTTAGTTTGACCTTCACCGATGGTTCTCCCTGAAACTATTCATCATTTGCACGATGCGTGAAGTTCACCTTGTCAAAAGTACCCACCCAGCCGCTGGCACGCAGTGTGTGTGTGTGTGTTTGCAGGTGCAGGTGAATTGGAATTCATAATACAGTCGCTGTAGTCGTACACACGGACTGTCACGGACTTAAGGAAATAATTCACACACAAAAAAAAATCAGTGCTGTCACCCTATTGTCCCTAACACCCTATAGTTATTCACCCTAATGTCCATCCAAATTTGTGTGCTGTTATTTTTAAACACAAAGTAAGAAATTTTCGTGTTTTCACACATCTCATATACATACAATGACAGCTTAATTAAGTGAATTAAGTGAAGTTTTTTTGCATGACTTGTGCACTATAAGCCAAGCTGTCTTCAAAGAAGCTTAGAAATGTATCACTTGTAATTTTTTTTTCATATTTATTTCAAGAAAGAAAAAGTAACTTAAAGGCTAAAAATATGATGTGGTGTAAACGTAATGTAAAAAGTAATAACATACTTTCCTTACTGCTTGAATACGTCAGTGTAAATTTTATTTAATTATTTTTCGATGTTTGTAAACATTTGTTTTAATGATAAAAATAATTCAATCACTATTTTATGTAAATATTATGCTTGTTGAATTGCACCAAATGCCAGTTTACTATTACTTTAAATAAAAAAAAGACTGTTAGATATTTTAAGAGACTTACTGACATTGAAACAGATGATTTTTTGAAGGTTAATAAATTAATATAATAAAGCTTTTGGATAATCTCTAAGGCATATAATACATTTCAGTAGTTTATTAGACTCTTTTGAAGGCAATATTATATATATATATATATAGATAGATATACTGTATCTATGTATATATATCTGTATATATATACACACACCCACACACCACCACTGGCTAAAATGGTTTATGGTGAAGTAAAACATGGAACAACAATAACATGTAATTTCTACATTTAAATAATTTATCAGGCAAGAATTTCAAAAGATCTTCTATATTAAAGTTTGAACTTACAGGTACTTGGAATTGTTTGTTATGTTTACATGGATTCTTTGAGTAAATATCAAAGTTATGATCCCGTTGTTCCCACCATGCACTGGTGCATGAATAATTAACACGATTAAAATTGTCACTGTTTTCGAGTTGTATTTACACTATTTATGATTGCTTTTATTGTTAGGTTTAGTAACTTGCTGTTTTGTGACATCTGAACTCAAAATGACCCATTCATACTCAAACACTATTCACTGATTGTTACCGTCATTGTGTATTGTGTACCAAGTATTGAGGTCTCTGTGTTCATTTGTGTAATAACTTTAATGAGTAGACATATTATCTTAATTTAATACTGATTTCCTTTGCTAATTTTATATGTAACTTAGTTAATAGATTTTACTTAATTCATACTTAATTTTACTTAAAATTATGTGTGGAAAATTGCCAAAAGTAATTTTTAATTTAAAAAATTTTAAGTACTTGTACTTATTGTATCTATATAACTGTTATTTATATCAATATCTATATATAATATATATTATATATATATATATATAATATATTATAATATATCTATACAGGTGGCATCTCCAAAATTAGAAGTCGTGGAAAGTTTTTCTAAAAAAACAAATTTGTTAAACTTGTGTATTAAATAATTCCATGTACACAGACTGCGGAATATTGTGAAGTCTTTGGTTCTTTTAATTTGTGATGATTTTGGCTCACATTTCACAAAAACCCACCAATCACTATCTCAACAAATTAGAATACTTCAGAAGACCAATAAAAACACATTTTTAGTTGTTGGCCTTCTGGAAAGTATGTTCACTGTATGTTGAGTATGTTGTACTCAATACTTGGTAGGGGCTCCTGTTGTTTTAATTACTGCCTCAATTTGGCGTGGCAGGGAGGTGATCAGTTTGTGGCACTGCCTGAGGTGGTATGGAGGCCCAGGTTTCTTTGACAGTGGCCTTCAGCTCATCTGCATTTTTTGGTCTCTTGTTTTTCATTTTCTTCTTGACAATACCCCATAGATTCTCTATGGGGTTCAGGTCGGTGAGTTTGCTGGCCAGTCAAGCACACCAACAACCATGGTCATTTAACCAACTTGTGGTGCTTTTGGCAGTGGGGGCAGGTGCCAAATCCTGCTGGAAAATAAAGTCAGCATCTTCAAAAAGCTGGTCAGAAGGAAGCATGAAGTGCTCCAAAGTTTCTTGGTAACGGGTGCAGTGACTTTGGTTTTCACAAAACACAATGGACCAACACCAGCAAATGACATTGCACCCCAAATCATCACAGACTGTGGAACTTAACACTGGACTTCAAGCAACTTGGGCTATGAGCTTCTCCACCCTTCCTCAAGACTCTAGTACCTTGGTTTCCAAATGAAATACAAAGCTTGCTCTCTTCTGAAAAGAGGACTTTGGACCACTGGGCAACAGTCCAGTTCTTCTTCTCCTTAGCCCAGGTAAGACGCCTCTGACGTTGTCTGTGGTTCAGGAGTGTAAGGATGGTTTCCCTACGGTGGTTCAGGCTGTAGGATTGCCGAATGACTAAAGAAACGTTATCAGCACGATGGTATAAAACTGTACATTTCTAGTCTATTACCACCCACTGCCACTTATACCAACGACGGAAATAAGCTCAGTTATAATAGCTAAATATGTGGGAGAGCGTTGATATTAAGTGACTTTATTGTATTATAATAGGTAGCACTTCAAAGTTAATGTTGAATTAAGACTAGTTAGCACATAAGTAATAATTGAAATGGTTTAATAACAATATTTTGTTATGGTTACACTTGAATTGGTTACAAAATAGATGAAGGATGGTAAAGCATAGTTAATTGTACCCAACATGTAAAATATTACCTGAGAGAAAGAGATAGAGAGAGGAAGAAAAAGAGGGAGAGAGGGCAGAGACCCAAGAAGAGCTCCAACAAAGAAAAAAGGCATTAAAGGAAAGAGCCAGCCAAGGAAAAAGCCAGAGCAACAGTTACAGTCCTCTTTTATCCCTTCCTTGACCATGTTACTAAAAACCAAATGTGAGACATTCAAACTGACCAATCAGCTGATTACAGCTTCACCCACTGTGCAAAGGTGTGACAATTAGCAGACCCCCGGTGTATACACATGTTGGCCTACAGGCCTTGATCACTATCAGCACTTCTGTGCCTTCAGGAATTCCAAATGGCCCTTTTGTTACTGAAGATAGGTTTGGGACAGGAAAGCAGAAGTCTTTGATAATTTTTGACCTTACAGGAGTGGCTTAACAAGAGGAATACGATAACTGTAGCCAATTTCCTTGACACGTCTGTGTGTGGTGGCTCTTGATGCCTTGACCCCAGCCTCAGTCCATTCCTTGTGAAGTTCACTCCAATTCTTGAATTGATTTTGCTTGACAATCTCATCGGTTGGTTGGTTTTGCATCTTTTTCTTCCACACTTTTTCCTTCCACTCAACTTTCTGTTAACATGCTTGGATACAGCACTCAGTGAACAGCCAGCTTCTTTGGCAATGAATGTTTGTGGCTTACCCTCCTTGTGAAGGGTTTCAATGCATTGTCTTTCTGGACAACTGTCAGATCAGCATCTTCCCCATGATTGTGTAGCCTAGTGAACCAAACTGAGAGACCATTTTGAAGGCTCACGAAACCTTTGCAGGTGTTTTGAGTTGATTAGCTGATTGGCATGTCACCATATTCTAATTTGTTGAGATAGTGAATTGGTGGTTTTTGTTAAATGTGAGCCAAAAACATCACAATTAAAAGAACCAAAGACTAAACTATTCAGTCTGTGTGCATTGAATTTATTTAATACACGAGTTTCACAATTTGAGTTGAATTACTGAAATAAATGAACTTTTCCACCATACAATATAATAAATCTATTATTCTATTATATAAAGATATAGGGAGTGGGATTTCAGTAAGATTTTCAGTCAACACCACAAACTATTTCTTCGTTTTTAGGAGACTTGGAAAATAGATAAGTATTTCTGACCACTTTTAACGTTTGGATCTTGAAAGACAGTGACTATGAACAATTGTTGAATGAAAACATAACTGCATGAAGATTCTTCAAAAATGGTCCTTTTGGATAACACAAGAAAAAAAAACAGCATTTGGGTTTGGAGTAACATTAGGGTGTGCTCGTGTTTTCTTTTTTAGGCCAATTATTAGTTTAACATTTATACATACTGACAAATATTATTTTCAGCCAATCACACTCAAAATGGACAGAGAAAACTTTTCAAAATATGTTTTTTTTTCCAGACATTTGGATTGAATTGGATGTAAAATGCAAGATGAAGATGAAATAGTTCTAACAAAAAAAAAAAAAACGAAAGCGGTTCCAGATTCAAGCTCTTTCAGCGACTGCGCTGGTGTCAACATAGTTTATCGATGCATGAATGCTGCTGGTGAGATTTGCGAAATCTTAGCATTCAAGTCCGAGTGTGCTTTTATTTGAATGAACATGCTTCTGAATCGTAGATATTTACAAATATAAATGCGCACACTCACACACAGACGTGTGCGCACACACAGCTTTTCTGGCTGCAGCTCAAACATTATGACCCTCAATTCAGCCACAAAATCAGCTTTTAAAGACGGCCTTTTCAAATGGAAATATATTTGTCCGTCAAAAGGGTTTGTGTGTGTGTGAAGAGCTGGGTTAGATTTGATGGTAATCGTTTCCTCTCTCCTGTGCTTGACCTGATAAGGGTGTGGAAAGCCTCCTCTCCTCTCCCCCTGTCCCCCCTTTCACCCAGCACACCTCCTTTATTCTGTATCTCATCTGCAGATTATCTTTCCCTCTCAACCAGATATTTGAACTGACTGGGGATTTTTGGGTGATGGTAGATTGAATTTAATTTATTAGATTTTAATTTCCTTTAATGTTGTAAATTAAATAATATTTTTAGTAGATTTATGATAAGTTGTATAACATTTGTTGTTTAGATGCATGTTAGTCTGATCTTTGAATCTTTGAATGCACTGTTAGAAAATTTCTGAAAAATCAGTCTCTAAACATTCATGTCAAAGTAGTGTGTTAATTGTCAGATCCAGACTCTGGCTGTTCACGTTCTTCAGTGTCCTGCATTTAGCAGTTCTTTTGACTGGCGAACACCAACCACACCATGTTTCTCACGTCTTTCTCTTTTAACTACTGTGTTTTGAATCATTTGTCCAACATCTCCTAGTACAGCTCCCCGCATACATTCAGAGCAGAAAGATGAATTTATGTGTGCAAGATCGTCCAAACATGTTTCAAGGGGTGCCAGTGAAGTGGGTTACCACAACGTTGACGATTATTTTACACAAGAAAGTAGTTTCTTCTGCGTAATCCTTGTGTTCTCTTTCCTTTGCTTTCCTAAACGCGTTTGCTAAAGTTTTCTTCACGTCTTGTGGTTCGTACCTTTTTTTGCCCCCGTATTTGTTTCTGTTTTAATTTCTTATATATGTAGTATTAGTAGTCAGTATTAGTATATTTTTCACACTTATTTGTGAAAAGTCCCATGTGGACAGGAAATGATTGGGGACAGAATCAGCCTGCATCGTCTTTGCACATGTCACATGTTACTGAATTTTTGCTTGAGGACTTCATGCAATAAAAATGGTGATGTTCCTGAAGGTCGTGTGACACTGATCTGGAGTATTGATACTGAAAATTCAGATTTGACATCACAGGAGTAATTACATGTGAAAATATATTAAAATAGAATGCAGTTATTTTAAATTGTAATAATATTTCACTCTTTGGTATTGCATTTCCAGTCATTTTGATCAAATGCAGCGTTTGGGGAGCATAATACTTTTTTAACAGTATAGTGTAGATATTTATCCATATGTATCAGTATAGCTCATATGCTCTTAAAAATATTTTTAGGGTCTTAAATGTGCAACAGATTTTTGAAGATTATTATTATTATTAATATGGGCACTTATTTCAATGATTTTTTTTTTTTTGTGCAAATTTGAAAAAAAAATGGCCTCTAGGTTGCTTTTATTAAGACAACATAAATGGTAAGCATAAATAAATTATAAATTAATTACATCATAAATTAATTACATTTTTGATCAATAATCTTCACAATAAACATTCCTACCACCATATACAACTGTCCATAAGCCTTTAGATATGTAGCCTTGGTGCATTAATATAAAATAGATACATTTTCAAATTACAATTATTGCAGTCATACAGTTGCGTGTATATTTTGTGTGTGTGCGAGTGTATCTATATATAGTTTCTATAACTTGTATTAGCAAACTTGTTTTTCAGGTGGTTTATATGGCTAGTTTAAGGCTCTTTGATAACAATGAAAGAAAATTGACTTTTCTAGAGCAGTAGTAGCTTTGTGTGTTTGCTCATTGTGTGTGTTATCATCTCTCGTGTGTCTGTCCTCACGTCTGTGTCTCTCTGTATCTCTCCCTCGCTGTCTCCATTTACCATTATTAATCAAATTACACCTGCTAAACTTTTCCAGCTCTCCTTTAATTCACATCATCTCTGCCTCTGTCCATCGCGTCCCATTTTTCTTCCCCTCCGTTCGCGTTTTCAGTTGTTAAAATAAAATGAAAATGAGAAAGTTCAGCGGAAATATTGAGGCATCAGGTTAATGAATAATTTTTTCAATTAAGATAAAGAAGCACTTGTTCTCTTGACCTGCGGGCCATGAAGACACATCAAAGCTGTTTTGTACTTCAGAATATGCATTCATAATAGTCATGTGTTTGATTTCTCCCTCTCATTCTGTCAGTGCTCGACTCGTCCCAACATTAGCTGTTCAGATATGCCATTAAAAAGAACCTCTCCAGGCTCTATTCTCTTTAAACGAACAATTGCACCATCCCAGTTCAAAGTTTACATTTCATATAGTTAAATGACTCTTCTCTATGATGTAACTCACACAAATATGTATCTACAAGTCGTTTCATTGAATTAATTGCCTTTTCAGACACATACATATACCCTCTGTGCATGCCTACACATACATTTGCCCATATTTAACGTAGTTCAAAGTTGAATCAGCCGAGGAATTACCTTGAACTGAAGGAAAGTCATTAGAGGAGCATTTGAATATGCAAATTACATGTTAAGATTCAGAAGCTGCTGATGTGTTCTGAACGCAAAGCGCCAACTCTGCATTTTTCCTCCGCCTATTGTTCCTCAATCAAACCTGATGGCACTTTTAATCAAGCCGTTGATCTAAATGAAACTTTTAATTAAGTCTACAATAGATTCCAGACGCAATTTTCCGAATACAGCAACTTGCTTAAAAATTGCATAGCAGAATTTGTGTTCAGCAAGAATATTTTTATCGTTGCATACAGTGTGAAAGTATGATTATTCCCAATTAGTTTGTTGTTGTTACCAAACATTGACGTTTAAAGCTAAATGACAATTATGTGAGTGTCCATGTTGTTAAATGTTTCTTTATTGTTATCTATGGTCATTTGTAATAGGTGAAGTTTAGAACTAAGGTTGATATATAATATATAGATATATATATAGATATAAATATATATATATATATATATAATTATATATATATATATATATATGTACAGTGGTGTGAAAAGGTTTTTGCTCCCTTCCTGTTTTTTAAATTTTTGCATATTTGTCAAACTTAAGATTCAGATCATCAAACTAATTTTAATATCACACAGAGATAATGCAAGTAAATACAAAATGCAGTTTTTAAATGATTATTTATTTTATTAAGGGAAAAAAGCTGTCCAAACCTGCCTGGCCCTACGTGAAAAAGTAATTGCCCCCTAAATCTAATAACTGGTTGTACCACGCTTTGCAGCAGCAACTGCAATCAAGTGTTTGCGATAACTGGCAGTGAGTCTTTCATATCGCTGTGGAGGAATTTTTGCCCACTCTTCTTTGCAGAATTGTTTTAAGTCAGCCACATTGGAGGGTTTTCGAGCAAGAATGGACTGTTTAAGCATCTCAATCGTATTTAAGTCCGGACTTTGATTTGGCCACTCCAAAACCTTAATTTAGTTTTTCTTGAGCCATTCAGAGGTGGACTTGCTGGTGTGTTTGGGATCATTGTCCTGCTGCATAACCCAAGTGCGCTTGAGCTTGAGGTCACAAACTGATGGCCGGACATTCTCCTTCAGGATTTTCTGATAGAGTGCAGAATTCATGGTTCCGTCAATTATGGCAAGTTGTCCAGGTCCTGAAGCTGCAAAGCAGCCCCAGACCATCACAATACCACCACCATATTTTACTGCTGGTATGATGTTCTTTTTCTGAATGCTGTCTTGGTTTTACCCAGATCGTTAACTGTTGCGCCATATTCTTCACACACTCTTCCAACAAAGCTTCACACGTTTGTCTCATACGTCCACAGAACTTTCGTCATGTTGCCCAAATAGTCTTGGAGGATAATCAAGAATTTTGTTGGCAAAATGAGAGACAGCCTTGATTGTGTGCTTTTGTGGTGCCAGGCATGTGGCGTCTTTGCCATTGGCTCCCTCCCCAGGGATTTGCCAGTTTTTGCCCAGTCTTTTTCTTATTGTTGAATCATGAACACTCACCTTAATTGAGGCGAGTGAGGGCTGCAGTTCTTTAGATGTTTTTCTGGGTTCTTTTATGACCTCTTGGCTGAGTCGTCATTGTGCTCTTGGAGTAATTTTGGTTGGCCGGCAACTCCTTGGAAGGTTCACCATTGTTCCAATTTTCTCAATTTGTGGATAATGGCTCTGACCGTGGTTCGCTGAGTCCCAAAGCCTTAGAAATGGCTTTATAATCCTTTCCTGACTGATACATGTCAACTGTTTTGATTCTCATCTGTTCTTGAATGTCTTTAGATCGCAGCATGATGTGTTGCTATTTAAGCATGCTTAAATTTGTCGACAGGTTCTATTTAAAGTGATTTTCTTGCCTTCAACAGGTCTGCAAGGTAAAAAATCCAGGCTGCATGCTGGCTAGTGGAATTTAACTCAGCTTCTAAATAAGGTGGTTAATTTCCTTTCTTTCATGATTTAACAGAGGGTGGCAATTAAATTGATTTTCCCGTAGGGCAACGTTACAGGTTTGGACTGCTTATTTCATTCCCTTAACGTAAGGAAACTAATTGAAAAACGTAGCATTGGGATTTACTTGCATTATAGCTTTGGCAGTATTACAATTCTTGTTTTGATGACGCGGCGTACATCGATTTAAGTGTTTTTACAACTATGCAACAAAATGAAATAAAGCCTCCTCACCTGTGGAAACGCGGTGATGGCACGGCCATCACTCCCACATCCGGTTTCACACCACTTAGCACAGCTTGTCCGCTGTAAGGCCGGGATTCTGCTCAGAGGCATAGCAACTTGCATATGCTGTCCCCCCTATCTGAAGAATCATCACCCGTCTTTAGATTCTCCCTCCTTTTTCTTCTTCTTTCTCTTCTGTATTATTTCTAGTATTCTATGTATCTTTAGAGTTGGGTCTTATGACTCATTGATCTTTTACGCCCCCCTATTTAGTATCCTCGCTGACGCTTGTCCCGTTAGCTTTGGGAGTTTTCTTGTTTGTGTGTCGTACACTACAGCAGCAGCATATGTACAATTTGATTGGGGGGGGGGGTTTTATGTATTATGCGAGGTAAAATTTCATGTATTTTTCTGGTACCTAATAAAGGGGCCATATGATGTTGCTAAAATAACATTCTTTTGTGTATTTGGTGTAAGGAAATGTGTTTATGCAGTTTTAAGGTTAAAAAACACATTATTTTCCACTTACTGAACATTATTGTTTCTCCTCTATTCCCCGCATTTCTGAAACTCGTCGATTTTTGCAAAGCTCATCGGTCTGAAAAGCGAATACCTTAAGTGTGTGACGGAATGTTACACCCCTTACCATACTGTTGATGCCGTGTCTGGGGGGCTGAAGCGTGACACAGGAAGTATTGACATTCCTCTCATAATTGCACATAATGATACCAACATGAAGTTACCGAGGGGTCACTCTGATCTGGGAACATTCTCTTTTTTTTCAATCCTTCCGCTTTTCACTTCTTATCTTCTCTGTCGCAGTCACTGTCTATGGGACAGACATGAAAGTCAGATTAAAGGTCTCATCTGCCAATGTTATTAAAAATATTTGACATTTTGCACATGACCTCCATTACACTGATGATAGATACACTGTTGTGTGTCCCGTCTCCTCTCTAAAAAAACAAAACTAGAAAGATATATATATAGATATATATTTTTATTATTATTATTATATTTCTATAAATAATTAATTAGTATGCTTAATTTTTAACCATACTTCTACTACTACTAGTAGTATTTTTAATAAACATTCAGCCTCAAATTATATATTTAAAATATTAACTAAAAGCAAAAAAATAGGATGAAATATAGATTTTATTGTTAAACAATAGTAAGATTAAATCTTCACATGCCCCTTCCATTGCATGATATTCATCATTCAGTTATCATCTTCAGTTTTCTTCAAAAATAAAAAATAAAATAATCATTAACTATGTAATAATAATAATAATCATGGTCACCCTTATTTTAAGGGTCCACCTTCTCGCTATTACAACCATTGATACAACTTTTTATCTATTATTCTATCTATCTATCTTATCTATCTATCTATTTCAGCATTAATATTAATAATAAGAATAATAATAATAATAATGAAAATAATAATGGATGAGAAAACAATATCTGATGCAGTGGCGACGTACTATACTGCTCATAATGACCCTTACCCAAAACCATCTACGGGTTTTTTTTAATTGAATTATACATAACTGAAAGCTGAATAAAATACCTTTCCATTGATTGGTTAGGGTTTGTTTAGGATAGTGAATCAATCATGGCCGAGATACCACATTTGAAATGCGGAATCTGAGGGGGCAAAAAAATCTAAATATTGAGAAAATCGCCTTTAAAGTTGTCCAGATGAAGTCCTGACAATGCCATTATTACTAATCAAAAATTAAGTTTTGATATGTTTACAGTAGGACATTTACAAAATATCTTCATGGACCATGATCTTTACTTTACATTACCACAAATATACCCAAGCTACTTAAGACTGGTTTGGTGGCCCAGGGTCACAAATTTGCAAACGTAGTTGCTCATCAACATGCAGTTTTAAAGAAAATGTGCATACTGCACACTACTTTCTTTCTGTACGTTGTGGCTGCGTGGCGTATGTGAAGCATTTAGCCTGTTGTCTTAACAGAATATGGACAGTGCCTGTAAGCTATTCCAAATGCCCCTGGCCCAGGGTACCCATAATGCTTTAAGGTTGTGAGTGTGCCCGTGAGGTTTTAAACGTGTCTATGAGGTATTGAGCATTCCCCTTGGCTATCTGCGCCTGCTCTGGTGCAGTCTGGTGTCTGGGCACTGAGGGATTTTGGGCAAGCCTGATTCGAAAATCCTCATGGTGGGCAGGTGCCAGCGAGGGTGCCAACATGGTCAGCTGCGGTCCAGAGGTAATCCACAGTGAATTCCAACAGCGTCGAGGATCACAGCACCCGCTGCCAGCATATTCTCTCTCTCCATCCATCAATCACTCAGTATTTCTCTCTTATTTCCCTTTCCCAACTTGCTCTTTTTATCCTCCTCTTTCCTCTCCTTGTTTTCCTCTCCTTTCAGTGTCTTTTATGCATTTTATCTTTCCTCTAACTCTCATCTAGTTTTCTCTCTTTCTATCCCTCCTCCGATTTCTCCGTGTCTCTGGAACGAGTCCCAGCGTGTTGGAATAGAGGAGGTGCTCCATTCAGCCGATGAAACATTTCCTCTGCTCTCATTCCTTTGCCTTAATACATTCAGCACTTTAACCAAAGGATTGCAGGAAGAAAGGATGAAAGAAGCAGCACGTGTCTTTCCTGTTTCATAGAGCTGCTGGTTTTCTTTGACTCTCTCTGCTCTATTTTCTGTCCCTCCCGTCATTCACCTGGGACATATTTTCTTTTTCTCCTGCCTGTTTTAGGGAGGTAAAATGGGATTTTGGATCCGGCCCACTGAATTAAGTTTACAAATAATTCTGAAGTCTAGCACCATGTTTAGATGTAATGGATTTTCTTGTGGAATTGCAAACTGGTACGGTACACTTTAGGGACAATATACCTGCAATTTATATTGGGAATGCCAAGCAGGTTCTGCTTTTTTTGGACAAATATTAAGAGAAGGACTGTTCTGTCACTGCATAAAAAAAGGGACGTTCCTAGTCTTATTGAGAGCCATTCATAGGTGTTTATTAGTGCGTCTTCTGCCTTTTATTGGGTCAGTTTTTAATTAAACTTTTTTTGTATTAAGTTTACACACACACACACAGCCAGATGGTTGTGATAGACCTAATATATATATATAATATATCTATATATATTCTAATATAGATATATATATTATATATATATCGATATATAATACATATATATTTTTTTATGTTTTTATTTTTTGCAAATCAGAGATATGCGCACTGCATTTGCAACACCACAAAAAAATTTATAAAAATATACTCTTGTGAAATCTTATTAAAATCTTAATATCAGGTTTTCTAGTTTCAGATATTTTTAAAATCAAAAAAAAAATGTAATTTATTCTGTTATGGCAAAGCTGCATTTTTCATCAGTCATTACTGCATCTTCTTGTCACATGATATCCTTTCAAAATCATTTAAATATGTTGATTTGGTTCTCACGAAACATTTATATTCTAATCACACATTTGCTGCTTATTATTTTATGTGTAAGCCATGGGTACATTTTTGAAGATTCTAGTAAATGCATAGAACGCTACTTAAGAAACCGCATTTATGTGAAATGTGTTGTGGTGTGTGTTTGGTGAATTGTACATGTAAAAGTGTTTGGATAAATTTAATGCATCTTTGTTGAATAAAATAATTAATTTCTTTCAAAATAATTAATTAATTATTTTCTTCAATAATGTTAGAACACATTTATTACACATTAGTTAATAGCTGAATTGACCTTAAAAGCATGCTCCTACATGTATAACATATCCTTTAGGATTATTTCTTTAAAGCTTTTTAATATAATAATGGTAAATATAATGAATAGAATATAGATACAGTATTATATTGGTGGTATAAGATGCATGGGCCCTGTGAAGAGTTTTGTTTTCAGGGGGTTTGTCTATCATCTTATATAATAAATTGCTGTCAGACCAGTTCCGAGATTATTGTTGGCAGTTTATATACAGAAACCTGATCAGTATCGTCAGGTCATGTATGATGAAGCTCATGATTCTTTGCGCTGTAGACCGTAGATGTATGGATTAATTCACTTGAGTTTGTATACATCGTGCACCGAACACTAAACACACTACTCCACACAGCACCCTACACACACACACACAACACACACACACACACACACACACAGACAAATGGATTTCATTTAACAATATTTTAGATCCGAATGGAAGTTACAGCTTGAGTCATGCTCGATATGAAAACCTGATCTCTATTTTGTCATGTCTGTCCAGCATCCAACCTCTTTTGCAATATGAAAAACTTGTTTATTTTGGGTTTTGGACTGTGGGGCCCCCGACTGAGTTTCTCTAAAAAAAATTTTTATCGCACCAGTTAGCGTCTGACCATGATATGGTTCTATTGGCCTGGAGCATGACCTATCACACACACACACACACACACACAACACACACACACACACACACACACACGACAGGCCCAAACATGTGATGTAGCCCAGCTACAGGTCCGGTCTCCCAGCTTAGTCTTTTACAATCATGGGGGGTTTGTATAAAATGTCGGGTAATGCAGTGTGTGCTGGCGCCATCGCAGTGTGTGTATGAGCATATGAGTGTGTGTGTCAGTGGGTACGGTCGATAATGTGTTTATATAACATCCTTCACATTCCTACACTAAGAGCCTTTCCATTCTCCCACACTCCTTCAACTTAGCGAGACTCCATTCTCAAATGACACACACACAATACACACTTCATCATTACATCAACCAAATACACACAGTCTCATTGCTATGGTACTGCATAGTATATACACAGTGCTGTAATGTTGTATAGCTCACACTTTCACTGTATATACACTTGTGTACCGTCCAAAATGTGGTAAAATCTGTGTCGGCTCAAGAGGTGAAGACCGCTTGGATTGTTTTTTAATCCATCCGTTGTTCCCTCCATCCGTCTTTGTCACATTATTCCTTTCTGCTTCCTGTCATCATCACCATTTCAGACAGGTCAGAATGTTTTTGTTATATCTGCCAGATTTTTGCTCACATAAAACATTTCATAGGAAATACAAAATTAGAGAACAATGAGATTAAATGTATAATGTTTCTCCTGGGGAAAAAAAGAGAAAGGTCTGATTTCAATATGATTATTTTGCATACGATTCTTCAAAAATCAGATATCAAGCTACTTGAGTTTTTTATTCGTTCGTGTCTGTTTTTATACAATTTTGAAATTTTAGAAGAACCACCTGAGAAAGTTGATTCAAAGTTCAGTCTCTGATTCAAACTGCATCATTGGAAAAATTTGCTGCTATGGTGTTAAGGTGGTTGCCAGGGCGTTGTTATGTAGTTGGTATGGTTTTCAGAGTGTTTTTAGCATTTTGATGCAGTCTGCGTTTTTTAAATGTATTTTATAATAAAAAAAATAAAAAACGTAAAATAAAATTAAAGATAAACATTTTAATACATTTAAATATAAAACAACAAATGAACATTTTGTAATAATAATAAGGGTGTCGCTAATAATAGATACAACTGTTTAGTAAGGTTTTCTTTTAATGAATTCTGTTCTTTATAGCTTTTTGTATATATTTTACTATTTAGGCCCACACAAATATCAAAATGGAATGAATGTATGAATGGGTGGGTGGATGGATGAGTACATTAATGCATGAATGAAGGAAAAATGAAAGGAAATCATACTAAAGTTTGGTTAAGTAAATTCACATTTAAACTCCATTAAAGCTCATGAACTTTGAAAGAGCAACTTTTGAGCAATACAATGTTAGCTTCTATAGGGTGAAATAACCTTAAATTTACTCCTCCGTAAGGAAAAAAGATACACACACAACAACCTCAGGATCACATAATGTATAATATGGCCTGCTTTGCCGGATCTGTGCCTAAGGTACAATACCACATACACACTGCCAGGTGCATCAAGGTGCGAGTGTCTGCGCAGCGTCAGCATGCATTTCTCTGTGCTATGGAGAGGGTCCACTCTCTGATGTGTGCTGGAGAGAAGGAAGAAGCTCTTTGTGGCAATGCCAGCATTCGACACCGCCCGCTTCCTGCCAACGTTTCTGCGCCATCTTGCCAGGGTTCCGCTTTCCCTTTCCAAAATGCTGCCCCATCTGTTGCTTTGCAATGGAGGTCTTGCTCTCTTTTATTCACTCCATTTCAATCCCACACTCTCAGTCTCTGGCAAGAGGGACATTTTGCTCCATTCTGGTTCTATGGCGGTATGGCAGTCAACGCTGACCCCATCTTAGCACTTCCTGGACTTTAGCCACAACAGAGCGGGAGCCATCTTGGATCCTTGGCAGAGACACAAAAGTGTTTCTTTTTTTCAACATCTCAGGATAAAAAAAAAATATTTTTATGTGTGAAAAACACCATCTGGGCTTCTGTAACTGAATCTTTTCTCGTTTAGTAGTGATTCATTTACCCAGAATTGCTGGGTTTAGTGAACCAGTTCAAAACACTGATTCATCAGCTCTTTTATGTCCTCACTCAGTTGAGTCATCTGAAGTTAGGATAACCTTTCTAAGAACACGATTCAAGTGCATGTGTCATACAAATAAGAACATATGCTTTTAACAACAGGTTGAGTTGAGCTGTAGTTCCAACGAAACATCTTTGTTGTTCCGGGAAACAGCAGCTCTTGTTCGCTACTCAGTAATGATGTAATGGTGCAACCAATTGTGGTTAATGTGGTTGTTTTCAGGAGAACATTCGATCTCATACCATGATCAGTTCAGTACTTGTGTCCAACTGGTGAGGGGCTGTGTTTTCTGTACAACGGTGAAGCACTATGCTCCCGTCGTCATCACTCTTCCCAACACTAATCTTATGGTATGTCGACAGAAAACCGAGCTATCCTAACTATGCCAACCAGATCTACTTTCCATCCCCCCATCTGACGTCTCAACAGCACTTCCTCAACAGTTCACCACTCTCACACCTCCACACAATACACACACACTGTGCATCACTTACACTCTATTTGTACATTCGTTTGTGTGCGCAAACACTCTTGCACACTTCAAACACTCTTCGCTGTCGCATTCCGTGGCACAACTGATGTCTTATTAGCTCTTTGGTGGGGCTAATCGCCATCTGGAACCGAGTCTGAGTACATCACTCCTAGGAGAGCGCTTAGCGGCCCCAGCTCGTTGAAGCCGCCGCCATCAACATTGCCTTGTCCGCACCTGATCCTCCATTCCGCCGCTGGGCCTCTGACTCTTCACTGTCTCCCCTCTACTCTGAAGCGTCGCGGCCAGCTCACGTCACTCTAGGGTCTTCCTAGCGCCTATTACTCGACACTGGTTACAGAGCGACAACAAAGCAGTCTAGCGGTCTTGTCGCGGTCCTACAGCGCGCCGCCCTCTATCCACTAGGTAGCTCTAGGTACTGAAGCTTAGAAAGCGGTGTAGGCGTGAGTCGGACGATATGGGATGGCTCAACGTGACACCCGGAAACCTGGCAGCGGGGGAGGTCACCCACGGAAAGGACGGCGGAGGGAGAGGGGTCCCGTGCCCCGAGGCGTGGGAGGATACGGCGAGGAAAGGGGCCGGATTAACGGGATGAGAGAAAAGGGCGCGGACGTGGGAGGGAGGACAGACTCTTCGTTTTGTGTATTTGTGCGCCGCTATCAGCTTCGTTACAGATGCCTCTGTATCCCACGACACACTCGTTGCACCGATAACCAGGCTTCTGCGTGTGTATGCATACATTTTGTTTTGTATGAAATGATGATTGTGTGGTTATTGAATCAATGTACATGTTACAATGAAAAAAAAAAGTGTCAGTCAAGATGATGGGTTTGTGGAAGGATGTTGAGAATATATTCTGGAATTTTCTAATCCCAATTTTGATTCTCATTGTACCTTGGCAGGTAATGTCTAGCTTTGATTGGAACATCTATGGCAATTATAGATTAGATTAGTTTCATTTAATTGAGTTTTACAGATCTAGATATACTACTATACCCGAGATTCCCGAGTTACAGGTTAGAACGAAATAAAACATTACTTAATGAATTCAAGGCACTGTAATTTCCTTATCCATTTGACGTAAAACTATTATATATAAGGTGTATATATGTACAGCATATATAATACAATTATCCCATGGAAAAAAACTAGTAAATATTGCTTGAAGTTACTTAAACTTTGAACCTTTGACAATAATAATAAATAAACAAACAAAAATAGTACTAGAATAATAATAATAATACTTTTTTAAAGATTTATTAGCTGCTTTTAGTACACATTTATGCATTAAGGTTGGATGCTTGGTTTATTTTATTTTAACTGTTAAATGTTATGTATTTTAATATAATGTGATTAATTTGTGCATCAGAGTGTTCAGAAAATGCAAAGATATGCAAGAAAAAAATCCACACTATTTTGAAGTTCGCAGTCAATCGTGGCAAACTATTCCCCTCCAGGACCTAACGCTTAAAACTTAAAGGTGCCATAGAATGCATTGATACAATATTTTAAATTGTTCTCTGATATCTTCATAGAAGGTATGTGGCTTATGTAAGGGCAAAACATCTCCAGAAACGGTTTTACATGTCCATTTACAACCCTAGGATTTTTGTCCCTAGAATGAAATGGTCTGTTTTTACCTTATTTGGAAGGGTCATGAATAATAATGTTGAGCTCTGCTCTGATTGGCTGTTTCACAGTGCGGCTCATTTCAGTAGCTCACACAGCAGGAAGGAAACACAGGGAAAATATCTATTTCAATACTTTTTCTCGCAGTTATATCGTTGGGTAATTATACAGTACATAAAATGCGGGCATTAGGGAGCTGCTATTATGCCTGGCATTGAAACTGATTTTGAATGCACGATCGCTTTTTACTTTCACTTTCGAGATTTGTGATCGCACGTGCTCTGTGTAAACTACAGCGGCAGTAATTACCACACATTTTACAAGATCAGATTCTTGTCAGTGGTGCTCAGATTCTGTAAATCATTCGCCATCATCCTCAGTCATCTCTCCTTACTCTGTTTATGTGGTAAGTGAAATCGTATGTACTGTAATGTAACAGGCTACCACTAGCAAGCAGCTAACATGTCCTAGTGGCTCGTGTTATTTTATTAGAATGTGTGTTATTTGTTTTCTGTGCCTTTCTGAATATAGACACCAACCCATCCCTGCACATCATATCCCCTGCACAGCCTGGAACATAACATTTATTTCCATGATCTGCCATTTTTGCTATTATCCTCGCTTGTTTCTTCACAATACCTGCAGAACTTCTGATGATTCGGCTGTGCAGGTTCGGCTGGCGGATGGCCTAGAACATGGGCGGGTATATGCAAATGTTGGGGGCGTAACTATTAGTGATCCCAACTGTAACGTCACAGTCAGTGATATGTTCTGATTTGCCTATTTTTCAGTGGTCTTTTGCATGCACGTGATTTACATAAGAAGGAGGAAACAATGATGTTTGAGGCTCACGGTATGTAATTTCCATGAGCAGAACTGTTATTATTCAACTATGCCATGGTAAATACAGTTTTCCATTCTATGGCACCTTTAAGCGACCTCGTCGACATTAGCTAAAAATGTGCTGATGAATTGTGCATCATAGGAACAGGAACGTGAAAAAGTACACTGGAGGTGGCTGCATTTATATGGCTGAAAATGTCTGGGCATAACCTAAATCTTTGCTAGTTTAGTTTTACACTGTTAATCACGCCAGCCAACTTTTAATTCTTATTCCCATTGTATGGAAGTGTATTGGAAGCACACATGTTCACCAACACAGGCATGTAAAAAGTGGTCAAGTTGTCTTTATGCAAAACGGAAATAATTTACTGCCCCCAAACTTCTCTTTATCTCAGGAAAACTTAAACTCCTAAAGATGGAAAATGAGAAATCACACATACACACTCGTTTGACATGCATGGTTATATCTGTGAGATGCAGCGGCCGGGATTGTGTGTATGGTATATAAAAGATTAAAGTGCGTGTATGAGGTGATGCATTGCCATTGTCAGAAAGAAATCCGGCAGGGCGGCCCACCACTATCAGCTCTGAGATGAGAGAAGTCCTTAATCCTACACACACACGCATACATTTACATCTGCAAACAACAAACAATACGCCCACATAATTCATACAGAGAACGACAGGAGGAGAGAGGAAGAGGAGGAACGGAACTCTATTTTTCCTGCTTCTGTCAGAGATTTACGGTTGAAGACTTTAACTTGTGATGTGCTATCACACACTTTGTGTTTGTGTGTGTGTTTGTAATGGGGGAATCACTCTCTGTTATCCCCCCTGAGAACAGAAACAACGCCAGAGCACTAAAAGTAAACTGTGTAAACAACCAACTTCAAAAATCCAGTTAGAACACTGTCTCTGTCGTGGGGCCATTTTTATTTAATTCAGATTTTTACTTGCATATTACATGTTATAGAAGAAAATGAGTTTGTTTTTTGCCCATTCATATATACTATTTTTTTTACATGTTTTAAGACCCATTTCCAATCCACAACCATCTAAAAACCATCTAGAAACCATGTATGACCATTTAAACAGTAATAAATAAAAATCCATGATCGCAAAGCCGAATTTTCAGCAGTCATTACACCATTCTTCAGTGTCACAATATCTTTCAGAAATCATTCTAATATTCTGATTTTGCTCAAGAAGCATTTCTGATTATTATTAATGTTGAACACAGTTGTGCCTCCCTCAACCCCACTCACCAAGCTTAGATAGTTTGATGTGATCAGATTTCTAGGATTCTTTGATTAATAAAAGGTCAGAAGAATAACATTTAGTGAACTAAACAAAAAAATATACACCTTTACTGTCACTTTTAAATGCATCTTTGTTAAATAAAATGACTATGTTCATATTATAAGAAAAAAAAATCTTACTGATTCCAAACATTTGAACAGTAGTGTGTTTTATTTTTCATGTTTTAAACTTAGCCAAATGTACCAATGTGAAATATATGAATAAATCACTTTTCAAATGACAAATATATAGACCTATTTAAAACTTTATTTAATATAGTTATTTGTAATGATAAAATAAAACATTTATTTTAAAATAACACATTTTTAACTGGAACTTTTAAATTGGAGATAATAATAATAACAACATCATCTAAAAATTGGCCAATCGATTTTCTTAATCCATTTGCCAAATGCTTTCTTTATTCATTTGTTGACTTGAGTTTAGACTTGGGTGCAACCACGGAAATGTGACTGCATTTTAATACACACATTTGACACACAGAAGAGCTATTTAGTTAAAAAAAAACATATAAACTGGTCTACACACACCTGTGACCTCACATTAGCTGACATGCCGAATTACTCTGTCTTTCACGGCTAAAAGCATTAACATAATTGTGTTCGTTCCGATCATTTTCCTTTATTATGCATCATTGCAACCCTCTCTCTGTCCTTCTTTATTTATATCAATCAGTCTTTAAACACATACACCCATCATCCAGTTCAGATTTTCACTTTTTTCCCCCTCATGTTGGACAGTTTGCTGATGAGCTGTGCTTAATATTCTCACTTTCTTAACTTGACCTACAGAAAACTGCATGGCAACTGGTGAAAATCCAGATGCGACCAATCAGAAGATCTGATCAATAAGCCTTATCACGTCATTTCATATCAAATGTACCACAATCCACCTGAAACCGAGTATAATGCACATATACGTTTAAGAGCGTTCACACATTTGCCACACAGAGCACTCACACTCAGATAAGAATGAAAGACATGAATGCAGCACACACACACATAAATACACAGAAACGATAAGACTTCTTTAAATACACCTCGTAGATAAACAGTTATATGGATGTACCATCAGTATTAATGGTCTTCTCATTCTGTGTGGGCCTGTGTGTGTGTGTGTGTGTGTTTTTAATTCCCATTCCAGAGTGCTAACTCGACATTTCTCTAATTAAAATGTCACTAGGCAGATGATTAGAACTAGCTTCTGAAGTATGAGCCTACGTTACTCTGTGTCTGCGATTATCAGCGTGTTAGTTGGGTTGATCAATGTGAAATGTATTTAGATGTAATTGAATTGAATACTAATGTCTTTTCAGTACACCAAGTGTGGGCTGCGTCTGATGTCGTTTGGCAAAAAAACACACACTGTGGGTCGGGCAGTTGGTGCCTGCCTAAATCTTTAGGTGAATTCAATTTTTCGCAAGAACAATAACAATGACACTTTCCCACGTGTATCATTTACAAACCTGTTCCCTTTTCCTCTGAACGGAGTGTAAAGGTAGTTTGAATCTGTCAGTCAGAAGATGCTAGCAGCATTTTGATTGGCTAAACTGCAGTGGTCGTGTCATCATACCGTCAGCCTGAAAAAACTCAACCTCAGGTCAAGCGTATCGTAAAATGACAGATGGGAAATGCTAACTGCCACAGGTAAATGGTGTTTGTTCTACTATTAAGAATTTGTTTTAACAAACGTATGTGCAAATTATTCAATCATTATATATTATATACATAATAGTATATATACTGTGTATAAAACGAACATGCTAAACAACAAAATACTGTTTTTCATTAATGCTATTGCATGTTACCTTTATAAAATAATAATAAAACTTATAATAATTTAACTTCTTTGTGTTCTTTTGGCCAGAATACATAATTTATTATGTTAAGAAAAAAAAAACACATTTACACTTAGGGTATATAATTTATTATATACCCTATTTATTATATTTATAGCACAGCTATAATTTATTATATTTAAATTAAAGTTTTATTTTTTGTGTCTATTATTTTATAATGTATTTACTATCTTTATTTCAATTATTAGGTACTATTATTTGTTTACATATACCTGTTTTATCAAGGTGACTTTACTACTGTATGTACTCACATCTTACATATAGATCAAATGTAAACAATATGTTTGTATACAGTAAGTACAATGTATATAAATTATTAAAATTAGCTTAAAATTAGCCAGTTAAAGACACTTAATATAAATGGGGTATATTCTTTTTGTTTGTTACATATTACATACTTATTATTTATATGTTAATGTAAATTATTTAAAATGTATTCACAATTAGCTAGACTTTTATCCAAAGTCACTTACACTGTTGCTAGTGCCCTGCTCTACCAATTGTAGAACAACATCTTATTATTTACAAATGTCTTTCATTTATATATATTTTTTATGATTTACAGAATGTTTGGACTAATTTAATGCCAGAAATGCATTAGTTAGTGTGGAAATCCAACCACTTTCTTGTTTTGCCTTCTCCCTCTTACTCTACTCAAGATTGAGATATACTATTTAACCCATCTTAAAACAGCTATTTTTTTTTCTCACATAATTCAGCATAGATTGCAACATGCAAATATTATTATTATCATTATTTTTTATGGCTGAGTAAAAAAAAAAAAAGGATTATTCAAAATGATCAGTGGATGAACGCAGAGATAATTGAATATTAAGTGACTGATAAAGACACAGATTAACTCGCTTTGAAATTATATATCTGAATTGTGGTATTCTGTACATGAATGTTGTGTGTTAACTGGATGTTATAAAATAGCATGGTGTCGTGACAGTTGTGGAATGATACTTATGTGAGTTTATACATGACTGACATGAGGGGGATGAGGGTGTATGTGTGAGAATACTTTGTGAGGTGTCTTTAACAGGACAGGCTGTCATGGGTTTTAGCTGTGTTTGGCAAACTGACATGAAGCACGTGTTTGAACTTTCACTGTAAACTATCTTCAGTACCTTACCCAAATGTCTGTCATTCCTGCTGCACATGGGGTTACAATAAGGTGATCTGTTCACTCTTAGTTCACAACATACAGTACATGCTTGAACCCATCTTCTTCGTGAATACAGCATTAATTAATAAGGTTTTATATGTATATATATATATTCTTAATACAACTTAATACATGTATTAAGTGATTGTGTAAAGTTTTTTGGCTATTTTTATCAGACAGAAGGACAGGAAATGTTTGGGGGAATGGGGTTGGGAAAGGATGCAAGCCGAACTCGAACTTTTGTCACCTGTAAGAGGACAATGGTTCCTGTGAGACTTGTCAGAGCATGTGCCCTTACCAGTACAATTTATGTTTTAACCCCCATATTCTCTTCATATTTACTGTCTTTGTTTGGACTCCCACAGACTCAAACTATTTCTGTTAAATAATGATAATTTTGAAATTAACTTCTTATTTTCCTTTCAGGTTATTTTAATATATTCCTGTTATCCAGCATAATGTTATTTCAGTTTGGAGTCAATTTTTACCCCATCAAAAAAAAAAGCAAATACTTGGAAAAAAACATGAAGATTAAAAAATTAAAAATTAAAAATTCTGCCATCATTTTGTCACTGCCATGTCTTTTGAAAACTATATGACTTCTGTCTTCCTTGAAACACCTAAGAAGTTATTTATAGCCAAATATCAAATTTGTTCTATTCTGTACGATAAAAGTGAAAGGTGACCATAGCTCTGACATTTTGCTAACCCTCTTCTTTGGTGTTGTTCACACAAAATAAATTCACATAGTTTCAGAACAACATGTATCGATGGGGAGGAACTATACTTATTCCCTAAGGCATACCTCAGGGCTCTGTATCTGGCCCGCTTGGATTCCAGTTGTTTATTAGGTTTTTTTTTTACCTACAGGTGATAGGGTTACTAGTACTTAGTAACACTAAAAGTGTGAATATGTAAGTTAAATTTGCCACAAAATACATCTTATTTCAGCAATCAGCAATACATTTTATTTTTTATTCCCTTTGTGGCAGTGATGTAAAAACAAATGTGTGGTCTGTCTCTGTCAGTTGCTTCCTCATTTTCCATTGTATTTTGTGACCTTTCCATGTGAGAGATAAAGAGAAAAGGAGAATAAAGAAGTGTCAGAGCCTCGCAGAATAGCACAAAAAACAAACAGTTTTAGCTCAAAGAATAAAATATCTGCAGCTTAGAAAGAACTAGTCGTAGGGGAAGGGAGTTTGGGGATACCATTGTAATATTCTTCTGTTTACCTGTCTGCATGTCACAAATTATCCACCCCACCCAACCAAAACCACACAGAGAGAGAGAGAGAGAGAAGAGGAGAGAGAGAGAGAGAGAGAGAGAGAGTCTGTTTACCTGTCTGCACAGCCTACATTAATCATGAGGATGTAAGGAACAGCTTCACTGTAAACAGTTCTAAGCGCTACCTGTTGGCACCGTTTTGTTTTGGTTAGGATACAGAATGAGTGATGGGCCCTTAACACTGCACTGAGGTGCTGCCAGCCATGATGGAGGGTCGCGGGACACTAGGGTGCGTGTGTGTGTGTTGTGTCTGTCTTCAAATATCAGTCATTGACTCCCTACGAAACCCAAAAAAGAATAAACATTTCAATTCAAACAGGTAATGAACCCGTATGTGTTTAAGGTGTGTCTACGGTGTGGTGTGCCCTGTGAAACCTTTCAGAGGAAATTGAAATTGCTTTTAGCTTTGGAGGACTTAATGGGGGGTCTATTTGTGTTTCATTTAAGTATCAACATTTTCTCAGATGTTATACCTAACATTTATTGGGAGAACTAAAAATACACACAAATGAAATAATTATTGCCATACGCTATAAAGTAAGTGTACTATTAACATTATTAGGTTACTTTTTTTATACGATCCGACTGTATACATTACTATATTATATATATTTTAATATTTCTATTATATCTGTATATCATTATATATAAGGAATATATTTCACAGAACTTTTCCATAAACATTTAAGTCCAGATTAAAACTACCTGATTTATCTCGAAAAAAAAAATTAATCAAAATAATTCATGTAAATTAGTCCAACTCTACTTCCCATAATTTAGTATCTCATTTTACAAAATCTTGCAAAGTTCATCACACACATACTTGAATATCATTAATTTGTTTAGCTCTAGCATAGAGTTTTGAAACGTATATAGCATGATCAATAATTTAATGCATATTTAAAAGGTTTGGTGGTTAGTGTATAAGGTTGTGAGCTAAAATATACAAAATGGTGCCATGGTTTTATTGGTTTTTTGAATAAGTGTTGTGTTTGTATTGTTGTCCCTTAAAAACACTAATTAGATCTAATTTTTTTACTTTTTCTTGTTTCCATAGATTTTTCAAGTCAGTTAGTTCCCCTTCTCCGGAACTCACGGTGCGTCCCCTAGTAACACTGGAACCTGCCGCCAGCAGACCAGTGTCTGAAGCACATGTGAAACATTCCAATCCTGATTCCCCCTTCTGTTGTGCACAGGCGGGTGCTCAGAAGTATAAGAGGGTGCCTGCAGAACACGTCACCAACTTTTGTTGTCTTCAGGAGCCACTGTTAGTTTCAGCATGTGTTTATTCTGACTTTTGTGGTATTTGTCTAGTGAGGAGCAGTGCGCGTCCATTTCTAAACGCAGCTCATTGTGATGAGTCACAATGTCAAGGCTCCACTCGCTTGCTCTTATTCCCGAGGGATGAGGACAAAGCGTTTGTGTCTAGCGGCACGTTTTATTTCAGCTCGCGGCGATTGCTTTGATCTATGGGATCCGCCATTCAAAACGGGTTCCTGATGCCACGGATAGTGTTTGTGTTATGACGATGAAGTGTGAGTTGTTTTAGCCCCGATCTTGCGAGATTGCGAGAGGAGCTATATTCAGCTTGGCTGTGACTCTCTAATATACATATTATTGTGTGTGGAGAGTCTCGCTGGGCATGGATATATTTAGATGCTCTGTGGAGAGATGACCTAGTTTGGTTTGGGGGTGTCCCCTGAGACTCAGTTTTTTCTTCTTCTTCTGTCAATGCTTGAGAGTGTTGGTGGCCATTTTGGTCATGATGTTGCATCGGCAGTTAGATTGGCCTTCCGGGCTCCTTTGACATATCCGTCGAGGCAGTGGTCTTTGAGTTCAGGATGGCATAGGGCTTTCAGGAGGTTCATCCTTAGCCGGAATAGGTGGTCTTTGCCTCTGAGAGGTCTGGCCCATCATGATCTGAGGATCATAGACAGGGCTAGTGAGCCAGCACACTTCTGCTCCTCCCCCTTTTGGGAGTCGAGCGCAGAATACCACGCAGATGATACCACACTCCCCCTCCAGAGCGTTTTCTCTCATCCTGTTATTACGGTTTGGGCATCCCCACCCTGATTTCATCCCTGTATCCATCCACGAAGTAAGTTGATCAAGGATTCATTCGGCCTCCTGCTCAGAGTGTAGCTGTCTGTGTATAGTTGTGCTCCTGCTCAAACTTACTTTGCTCTGGAATATTGTGGTCTGAGGGCTGCTGTATTCCAGCCTGGCTTCTATGACTAGGTTGAGTTCCTCTTGTCACGAGCCCTCTCAAGTAGGCGCTGAGTCCCTCCATGCTTTGAGCTGTTTCCCTTGTATTAGGGTCTCAAGTAAATGACTCATTGCTTTTAGAAACATAGCTGTTTGAGGACAGTTATGTTTCCAGCTTGGCCAGATGGGATGTCCCTCCTTTTTGTATAGTTTGATTGGGTTCCCCCTTCTTCCCAAGTTCGCCCTTAAGTACCCTTCTATTATGCTTGGCTACCTCCCCTGACTTCAGGGTACAAACAGGCAGTTTCCAAGTTTCCTAAACGTTCTTGCTTTGGGCGGTCTCCCCTTTATTAGGTTTTCAAGTAAAAAAAAAAAAAAATCCCGTTGATTGCCCATGTGCTTTTTAGAAACATCTGTTTGAGGACACTGTGTTTCCACTGGCTGTTGGGATGTCCCTCCTTTTTATTAGTTTGGTTGGCTTTCCCCATCCCCCCCACCCCCCCCTCCCCCAACCCAGTGATTTTATACCCAGTTTGTCATTGGTGGTGCTGAATAGGTACATGTTCATCTACTCCTTGGTGCTCTCGCACCGGGTGGACAGGCATGCACCGCAGAGTGACGTATTGGGTTTTTTTGTCCCCAAATCATCCTCTAGGGGATGCAGTGCAAGTTCCATTGAAGGGGAACATCTCAGGTTGTGCATGTGGCCAAGGTTTCCCGAGAGGGAATGAGACACTGCGTCCCCTTGCCATGCCTAGGGCTCTGGACAATCTTCAATCTTGCCTGCTATTTGAGGATAGCTGTGTTCCAACTCGGCGACTACTCCCTTTATAAGGGTATTTAAGTAGTAGTCTCCTTGAGCCCCTTGCATAGACTGTGCTGTCTCCCCTGTTAGGGTTTTAAATAGATAGCCCACTCTCTGTAGTCTTGGCAATCTTCAGTTAGGACCTTTGGGGGATAGCTATCTGAGGATAGCTTTTTTCTAACTCGATGACTACTCCCCTTACTAGGGTTTTTAATAGTGGTCCCCTGGAGCCCCTATCTAGATTGTGCTACCCCCCCTGCTAGGGTTTCTAAGTAGGGAGCCTCAATCTTTGGTCCTTGTATTATCAGGCTAAGGTTTTGCTCACATAACATAGCTGTCTGAGGGTAGCTGTCTTCTTAGCTTGGTGTGGATGTCCCTCTTTAATCTGAAAGTGGGTTCCCCATTTCTGCCAGGCTATGTGAGCAGCCTGGGGCGTCAGTGGATTGACCACTTTCTGAGGAAAGTTAGGTGTATGTCTGTCACTTCCACGGTGCTCAGAGGCATGGCATAGTTGGCATTTCATTCCCCAAATGTCCATTAGAGGATGCAGCGCAAGTTCCCTAGAAGGGGAATGTAGCGTGTTAACGCATGAACCATGGTTCCTTCCCTGCCTAGGGAACGCGATGCTGCTTCCCCTCACCATTGAGCTTCAGCCATCCTGAAGTATAAGAGCTCCTGCAGAACCTTCACCACTTATGACCTGGTCAGACTACACATATTTTGTGTTGGTCCACGAAGTCCTCTGTTTCATATACACGATTTGACTCCTAAAATCTTGTTTGTGTCCTTGACAGAAACATTGTCCAACTACGACGTTTCTGTCGCTGACCATTCATCGCGTGCCATCTTTAACGACGCGTGTGATGTCATCAAGAAGGCGGAACTAGCGACTGATTTCCAAAAACAAGCGCTTTCCGCTAATAGTGTTCGCATGCCAGCATTTTCTTTCTTTGGTTCTGTCGTTGGTAAGTCCACCCTCAATGCACATTAATCATACAGGCAGATTACAGTTTGCCACAGCTCCCAAACCTTTCCCTCCATCTCATAATTCCCACTCATGCACCACATCTCTCTTTCATTTTGCCAGTGTTTTGAAACCTGTGTATGAAAGAGCTCGTTGCGGTCTATTTGGTCAGAAACTGTCACCAATGTTACAGAACTCGTCGTTGACACAGTAAAAAATTAAACATGCTAGTCTTTCGGTCGTGATGTATTGAAGCATTGCAGAGCGGAATTGGTTGTCGTCCACTATGACACACTACACGAGCTAAAACGATGGAATCTTGCGTCCGAGTGCCCATTGTCGTTTAACGAATCTCCACTACACCACGTATTCAGCAAATCGTGGCAAAATCCCGGGCAAAAGCATGTTAGTGTCCCAGACCAGGCAGTAGTTGTCTGAAGAACGTGAACCCTTCCTTCAGACACTACGTTCGTTGACGTGTTTCGGCAGGCCGCTCTTATAACTACACACGGACAATTAGCAGCAACAAGCGTGAGGGTAAGGCATACTAATACAGGTAACGGGGTCGCTTAGCCTACTTACTCTTCACCTTACCTAACTAACGTCCACGAGCTACGTGGGCCATAGGATTTTTGTTTTCATACGTCAGCTTTTCAAGACACGGTAATCCCGTGACTGTTCCTAGTTTGGCGGCAGATTGCCCGTAGGTGCTCGACTTCTCCCGCTCTACCGAGGACACTCATCTCTTGTTCCTGTCTCGTTCGCGCCATTTTTACATAAATTTACGTCGGACCCTAAGATGCTTCTTGTCTTTTTGTGTATGTGTGTTTGGTGTGTGCTGCATAGTGTATAGTAAGAGAAAGTTAACTGAAATAAAATTAAAGCTAAAATATGAAAAGAAGCCACATAACGAGTGTCCACGGTAGTCACATATTATGCTGTTGTCTGTGATTCCCCAGGCCCACATATCTTTGCGGGGGGGGCATCTTAAAACGGCTTATTATCATAGCATTTCTCCTACCTGCCTCATTAATTTCTCCTTTTTTGGGGCAGAATGGCTTAATTTAATATATTCTGTGCGTTTAATCATAAGTCGCATGTACTTGCGGCTATGGAAGAGCTGGACGGATCACAGGCCTTTTGATTTTCACAAATCCAACATCCTTCCGTGGGTTCAGTGGTGCTCATGAAAGAAAGATGCTCCGAAATCAGAGAAAGAAAGATAGAGAGAGTTGAATAAGAAGGGTAAGTGGACACAATCACTCTTTCGAAACATTTGTTTTAAATGCACATAATCACCTCTTCTTTTAAGTATTTTGATAGAATATGCAACACTGTGTTTCAGTTTTATTTTTTATTTTTCTAAAATAATAAGTACTACTGTAAGTCATGTTCAAATGTTGTTTTTGAACATACTTTGCTTGGTATTGCTTAGATACTTTAGATCAGGGATTTTCACATTTGTTATGCTATAATGACTAAGATTCAGTCACTCTGTGGAATCCAGCCCTATAGCCTAAACAAAAATGTGTTATCACATGTTCTTGTTAATTAATAGCTAACAACTAATAGCTACTTGATATTAATGTTAAATATTGCTGATTATGTGTAGCTGTATCTTGCAAATACTGGAAGAACAGAATAGCCAGTTAGCACTATGCTAAGCTATTAGGCTAAATGGTTAACTTGCCAACTAAAAACACAAACAAAAGGGATGTGTTTATTTGACCATCTGTAGCTTCGGTCGTACAAAGTGACATGTTATATACCATTTAAAAAGCATTAACACATTTTCATGATTAAAATCGCATAAATCACAAAGCAATTTTCTAACATGTTTAACAGTTTTTCTAACTAATTAGTTTTCTCTAACTAATCTATCCACATTATGCTCCATTTTACTCTTTGTTTATCCAGAACATGCATTTCATCTCCAAACTGTAAAGTTTTAGGATATTATAAAGATTGTCTATTTTTGTTGCTGAATTAAATTGGATTTATATTTGTCAATGTACAAAAAAAATTAAAAGCTTACATTATATTGTGTTTGTATTAAGTTGTAAGTGTATTTTTTTCTACAGAATAAAATAAAAAAAACTATATATATACATATTTTTTTTGTGTGTGTGTGTGACAGTATTAATGCCAAATGCTGTAAATGTGAAGTGCTTTGGACACTTTTTTTTTCCTCTGAGGATTTCAGGGAGCAAACCTTGTCTGAAAACCCCCTTCTCTAGATGATCTTTTCATTGAGAAAAATCAAGTTTCCTTCACACTCCCTAAAAAATATTGTTCATCCACATTTATCCACACAACCTCATTGTCATGAGCAATGGTATTTAATTCCGATAATAACGTTTCCACGAAGGTTCATTATTAGCGTGTGTGTCGGGGGAAGTTTCTTGGGTGAAGTTTGTGAATTCCCAGGTCAGCACTTACATTAATGAGAGTGTTGTTGAGGGCTTTCTGTGGCGTGTTTTTTGCTAATTCCTCTCAAATTGTGACCTGTAACGTGTCTTCAACCCTCCTGTTTGAAATAGAAGCTTTTAACTCTTAGTGCATGTGATAGATGGAGCTTAGAAGGGAAAAAAGACACTTCCAAAGAATGCAGATGATTAGTTTGATGAGTTGAAGAGTGGGAAAATAAGCGTCCGGTGCTCTCATTGTGTTTCAATAACTTTAAAAAGAAACTAATCCAGTGTACTCTAATTGCATGCCACCTCCCAGACGGGGACCTCTCCTCTCCAGATTCATTGTGGTACAGAATACTGCAGCAACCTCTAAGGATCCTACTTGCAGTATTCCTGTAGATTCCATAATGAGTTTTTAAAAGATATAATAGTGCTCTATTAGAGATTCTAAAACCCTAAAAAAGAGGTTTGTCTTTGCAGGCATCAGATATTAACATTGACGCTGGATTAAGGTTTCATTTCATCGTCTTCGTCCATTATTTGGCCCAGTCGGCAATCTGGCAGATTGACGGGAACTTTTAATTAAACCGCAGTAATTATGGTGGAAATCTCTCATGGAAAAGAAAGACTCCAAATTCATTTCATCTGACTAATTATCAGCCACATACCGATGTCTGTGCTGCAGAAGCTCGAAGCGGCCATCTGAGACGCCAACGGTGCGATTGGGCAAGAGAGGTCAGACAATAAAAGGCCCGAAGTTCTTTGTGCAACAAAAGTCGTCAGTTCGCTGTCTTCATTAGATCTTTCGTTTCTAGCTAACACAATGAATGTAATCATCTCTTCCTGCTGTGTGGAAATGAATATCGTAAGTTGCTTTGAATTTGGCCGAGGAACAATCACACAGAGGAGATAGTGCTGTTGATTTTGCAGCCGGGCTGAGCGAGTCAGTGAATCAGAATGTTTGCTGACTCCACTGAGAAAAGGACCCCCCCCCCCCCGTCTTGCTCTCTCTTCCTGGGTTTAGGGCGAAAAGTAATATAGGAATAGCTTTAGGCGGAAAAGAGCATTGCTATTTAGGCTTAGAGGCTCAATCAGTCTGGCTGGAATGATGGCGATGGTGAGTTACCATTAGGCTGACCTGATTAGGGCCGACTTAGGCACCGCAGTCATATGTGCCATTTCCCTGATAGTGCTGGAATCTGGATTTCCCGCTTGGCTGCGTCCGTACGGCTAAACTCAGCCAAGCGCGGTGTCTCTGAGTGTGCAGAGCGGGAAGGTAATTCTCATTTCAGCCCAGTGCTCCTCACACTCGACAGAATCTCACACTGCGGAAATCCAGCATGGAGGGAAAAATTACGTTTTGGCGATTTCACAGAACGCTGGTGTAATGTTCAGGCCGACATCTATAATATTGTGTTGGGTGTGGTGGGGAAGTTATCTAGAAGAATGTTAAGAACGTTTACCTGTTAATACTCTTCAAAAGCATCCACTTTATGCCCATAAACTGATGTTCATTCTGGGTTTGTGAGTCTGGATGACATTAGACAGATAGATGTGTTTCTGCTCTAAAGCAGAATTGCAAAAAAATAATGCAGTTTTCAAACAGATTTTCAGAGCACCCCCGTTTTCCATTGTTGAGCACAATCCCATGTAGTTATTCCCCAGACTCATGCCACTGGATAAAGTCCACATTCTGTTTTCTGATTGGCTGACAAGATCTGGCAACCCTATTTAATTAATTAATGTATGGTACATATTCTGTTTCAGTGATAACGGATAGTAAATTTAAATAGTATTAAAAAATGCTTATATTGAGCTGTGGTGCTCATGCTACAAAGCAACATTTATCTCCCAAACCCATTTTAACCCTTTTTCTCCATCATTTCCATTATAGTAGGTTTCTATTATAAGTAAAATTGACCAAACTAAACAGAACAGTTAAATTTGACATATTCTAAAGTGCATAAATTGCCAGCGTGATGCGAAGCAGTCTCACTTTTTCATGCATTTCTATGCAGTCATGATGTTCTGAGCGGTTGCTGATTAAAGTCAAGAGTCTTGATTTTCTGGTCTCTTGATATGATTCAAGTACATTCTTAAGTGTAAACGTGAGGTATCATTCATGTACTGTACTTTATAGTTCCAAATCCCTAACCTAAATAGCAGTAATAGCTCAATTAGCATGATCAAAGACCACTGATAAAAATGTGCTAAATACAAGAAATTGTACATTTACTTTCAGCAAGTGGTTCATTTGTTCAGCATTAGCTGATGTTTAGGCATGTTTTCACAATGTGTGTTTGTGAAAATTCCAGTGGTTTCATTACATACATTGTGTCTCATTTTCAGACCTGCTTCAGCATGATGGACCCACGTTTCCAGTGGCATTTTCCCCCCTCTCTCTTTCTTGGTTTCTCTCTCTCTTTCTCGCAGTAGATGGTGTACTGTCAATTTGGGCACGGAGCCCGTCTGCCGCAGCGGATGCGTCCCGTACTGACACACGGTTACAGTTCCTCATTCAACGTGTCCAATCCTCATTTCAGCATTATTTCATCACCTGCGTGTGTGTGTGTGTGTGTGAGCGTTTAACTGATGATGGTGACTACAGGTTTCTACCGATGAATCAGCACGAACACAATTGGTCTCTCTCTTTCACATTCTATTCTCCCGTTCTGTCCATCTGTCATCAGTCTTCACCCACCCTCTGAGCTGTCACTCCAGAACAGGATGCCCATTTAGGTTGGACACAATTATACACTTATATGTGTGTGTGTAGCCCATGCATGCCGTAAGACATCGAGCAGGGATCTGAGCCAGTCAGAAATGTGATCCGCCCCATCGGCCGCCCCCTCCCACCCCAGGTCTGCCCGTCTGGGAGAAAGGAACAGTGGGAATTCTGTGTGGCTTTGGGCAGCCGAAGCCTCTTCCCAACAATTACCTTCAATTAGGGGAGCACAGCGGCGCGCAGGCAGAAAAAGGGACCCCATTAGGGGCCAGGCCGGGCGACTGGATTCAGGCCAGTCCTACTGTCCCCCTCTGCTCACTTACACTGCCCCGGGGCTAGGGTTACACCACACACACCATGTCTCTTCACCCCTACCTGTCTATCTAGCTGCTTCTGTCTTCTTGGTCATCCTGATTGTCTTCTTTTCCTTCTTAGGGAGTTCGCTAGGGAGGAGATGAGCTAGGGAGAGAAAAAGAAAATGTTTCGTAAGGACAACAAACCTTGCAGGGTCATATCTTATTTATTTATTGATTTATTTTCCAAATATTTGTTAATTATGCAAAGGTTTCAATGCTTTCTTGCTCCGAAAGTACTTTTTATTTTAATTTAGCCGTAACATAGTTTTAGTTTTCCCAGCTATTGATGCTCAGAAGTAAATGAGTCTCAAAACCCAGTTGGTAGACCTAGTTTTCATTCTGCTAACATTCTTTTTGCAAAAATACAGTCAGAGTATACAGATAGATATATTTAATATATTTGAAGTTTATCAAGTTTAAAATTCATTTTATAATAAGGTCACGTTATTCGTTTTATAATAAGGTTGTATTATTTTAGGAACTGTAAAGAAGTGTCAACCTGAATAAGTTACTGATATGTTAAATGTGTTTTTTTGGCCTACTTAAATTAAATTGAACATGAAAGTTATGACATCTATACCAAAGGTCCTCAATCTTTTTGACTCAAAGTAGATACGTACAGTACCTGTTTATATCTAATATTTCTTCCAATTTTTATGCTGTAATGATGACAAAAATGTTTGTTTTATTGTTGTTAATAAAAAGACACAATGGTTATTGAGGGGACAAGTAAAACAAATCTTAATTTTGTTTTTTAAGCAGTATTTATTGTTATACGTTTTATGATGTTTTATTAAATAATATTTTCAATCATTATTAATATTATTAATAATTTGATTAAGTATTATTGTTATATGTGTGTATATGTGTGTTATGTTTTATTATTAATTAAATTAATACCTAGTGGGCACAGCAAAATCTGTGCTGAAATGCATCTGTATATGTTTAAGTCAGACTAATGCAGTTAAGGACTTAATCCACTCTGCCCCAACACTTGAAATTCTTTAAACATATAACAGTGGCAAGTGTGACACACAGCCAAGAACAGTATCTTAAATGTTTAACCCAACCTTCTGGGTAGTAACCTAACCGCTGGGTTAAAACAACCCGATTGCTGGGTTTGTCCCTATTTTACCCAGCACTGGGTTTATTTAACCCAGCATTTTTTAGAGTGTGGCTTGGCCAAGTTCCTGAAAACTGAGTAGGCACCTTTGACAGTGTTGTATAATTTGATTACTTTTTTTTAGTAACGGAGTAATTTAACACGTTATAATTTTCAAAATAGTAATTAGAGTATAGCTAGTTACAAGCCGAGGTTTCTATACGTTACTGCCGCGTTACATTGCTGACAGAATGCAGTGTTTTATAATCTAGAGATTGTAAAAATGCTGTAGCACAGGCACTGTCGAGTCAAGTGCCAGTGGATTAGAGACCTGCTCTTAGTGTTCTGGGAATGTTGATGCTTTAATAACAAATATTTATTGGAAGCGTGTATGCTGGGATTTCATAAATTTAATGGAGAAAAAAAGTAACTTAATTAGTAATGTAACTAATTACTAATTACTTTTGAAATAAAGTAATCGGATAAAGTTATCTCAGTTTGCCAAACCACCCACCCAAGATAATCGAGCAAGACTGTCATGCATCTGTTTTATTCTTCGTTTGTTAGTGCACGAGTAATTCAGATGACTCTCACCTGTGCATTTATTCACCTAAGATTTATGAAAGATTGCATTGTGTAACATCAAGACACTCGATATATTATGAGGTCAGTGAAAATGACAGCCAATAAATCAGACTGACACCTCACTCTCTTAGTTTCCAAATCTCATACTCATACAGAAAAGTAACTCTTTCAGCTTTCCTGACTTTCATCAAATGGACATCTCAAGACAATCCGTCTTCAGGAAACCGTCCTGCAGTGTCTTCCAAACACACTTGTCTTGAGAAAAATGAGTGATCTATAATAATAGTAGAATTCTACCAAAATGTTCCTGTCGAACCCTGTTATGTTAAGGCTTTATCATTTATTATTCTATTTTAAACCACTTGGTTCATTTATTTTACAGCCTTTTTTAGTATTTTAAACTCCATTATGAAAAAAAATCTTAGTGGTCAAAGTACAAAGTAACTGTTGGTTACTTAGCAAAGCTGACACATGTTTATCCCCAACACATATTTATCAAAGATGCCAACCATTAAAATGCCTATAGGTCTATTTGGTGGCTAAATAAATTAAAATATAAATAGAATAATAAATATAATGTAAAAAAACTTAATTATTTTCATGCACAAGTGACACCATTTCCTGAGAATGACTGCTTGTATTCACTTTATAGCCTCTGTTTGGGTTTTTCAAATATGAATGAGAATATTCTAAATGGATGAGTCTGGCCACTGTGAAAATAAACACTATGGACACATGGTTCAGTAACGTGAACATGGTTTGAGAATCCATCATTGAGGTCAGCTGTCTAGACCCTTGTGGGGATTAATTATCAATGACAGTAAAGTAGCCAGAAACAATATTTATCTGTTTTACAATGTATTACAATGTGATCTGTTTGGTTTCTATGCTTATCATCGGTATCATTTATTAAGGCTGACAGTTTGTTGTTGTAACACTGTATTTATGATTTAATTCTGCTTTTATTACTTCACGGCAGAGCTCACCTTTCACCCTGACACTCAGTTAATACAGATCACACACATTGGGGCAGAAGATGCCAAACACACAAACACAATCGCATACTTCTGCCTTGGGAAAGCACAGGGAGTGTCTAGACAAATCAAATAAATCATATGCATTGTTATCAATAAGGTCTCTGAGAAAAAATGCTCTTGGAAATGAATTGAATGTCTTATACGTAAGCTGAACGAAAGGCGGGGGGGAGAGAAACAACTCCGTGCCCTTATATATATCTTCCAATTCAAATACATTAATTCCAATACCCAAACTATAAATCTGAGTTATTGCCAGCTAAAAGACACGTCTTTAATTGAAAACATTGGCTGCCTTTCTAGTCAGAATGCCAAGTAGCTTGCAGCAATACGTTTGAGCGTCTTTAAAGGTGGTGCCTGTGTTGACTTGAACTTGTTTGGTTGTTTTCATCTATAGATATCTATACAGTCATGCTTAAGCTGTGTTATGGTCGTGTTTTTCTTGTCTGCTTAACTAGTCAAGTATCACTATTACTGTGGACTAGTACTAAACATGGGCGTATGAATGATACTGGAATGAAAATGTTTTTTAAATGATCAGACTTTTGAATTTTACCTGACAGACGATGAAATTAGATTTAATTGCAGTTAATGGGCAGTTGCAGTCTGTCTCATGTTCAAGCATATTGTTTTAAAGTAAATTATTTTCGTAATAAGCACTATTTTTAATAGAATGCTACAGTACAAGTGTACTTCTTTTCTGCAATGGCTGGAATTGGAATGATAATCATTTCCACATATCTAATATATGCATATTTATTAATTTTTTTCTAGTTTGGTATGTTTCACTAAGGTTTTATGCTGAAATATCAACTTCACAATGTGTAATGTTATGGCAGTGTGATTGTATGTGTATTGAGGGAATAAAATCTCGCATTGTTCTGTTTGTGTAAACATGGAGACAGTGTATCGAGATATGACTGTATTATCTGATTGCTCATTGTGCAGCGCAGTGTTTGACTCTATCTGTGAAGACATGCCACTGATACCCAGAAAATATCCACAAATGCTTCCGCAAGATACAACCTTTGGATTTTATGTGAGTGTGTGTGTGTGCTTGACTCAGTGAGTGTGCGCGCGTGGCCTTTGTGCGTGTTCGCACGCATCAGTGAGACAATGATAACATTTGTGCTGTTTCTAATTAGAAGTTAGTGAAATTGGGATCATTAGTTTTTCAATTAAATGATACAGCATTTCACAAAGCCACTACTAAGCAGTTTGTAATTAATACAGAGTTGCAGAATTTCTTATTTTTCGTGCAGGTTTACTTACGGCTGCTTTAAGTTTGGAAGTAGCGAGAAGGTACGGCGGATGATACATGCTGCTTCAGTTGGTTCGTGTGTGTTTGTGTGTTAAGGTCAGGTGGTCTTCAGTAGGGTTTCTGAGCTCAAAATAAATTATGTGAATAAAAAGGAAAATGTAATGAATCAATTAATGTGAATTAATAGGAAAAGTTCATATTAATAATCAAAGTAATAATATTAATTCAATCTCAACTAAAGCTAAAGTTAAGGAAAATATTCTAAATGTTCTATAGCATTCTATTCTATTCTATTCTGTTCTATTCTATCCCAAATTAAAGTGTATATATTTATACATAAATACATTTATACATATATATTGATTATTTTAGTATAGGTCAGTCTTAAAAACATTACATTTTATTAACTGTTTATTTACTAGCATGATATTCTGCTCCACATACTGCCTACTGTATACCATTTTTCAAGGAGTATGTGAAATAGTATGTATATTATAGTATGTATTATAGTTTTTTATTGTCACAAGACTTCATTATGATGTCCAGCCATTGGTCCAGTTAACTTGAAAATAAAAATAATCTGAATGATATCTGGCATTGTGTATATTGTAAAATAATGCATGTTATGAATCCAGAAAAAGTGAATCAGTCTATATCTCTTCTAGTTATATCACCATATCACCAAAAGCAGTATATCGCAACATTTCATGTATTTTGTGAAGTATTTTCAGCATGCTAAGCATACTTTGTGTGGATTACGTACTGCAGAAACAGTGACATATTTAAATTGCCGTTACTGTGACTAATTCTAGCTCTCTTTCTACCTCCCTATCACAGTGATTTACTGTTTAAAACAACTGTTTACAATGGAGACAGACTAACTTTTAAATCTGTTGTGACTGACAGGGATTGGATACGAGCATACAAATGCAATCATCCATAAGTAGTACGCTAGCAGTGTGTGTCAGACTCTCGAACGTGTGAGTGTGTTTGTGTGTGTGTGAGTGCGATAAGATCTCAATGATGTCAGGAGATTATGCTCTTAAAACCAGGACTAATTATAAGCTCCCTGCACTAAGCACTGGAAAAAGTATTAATTAAACCATCTCATTTATCAAAACCTTTTGGCACGGGGAGCACATAAAGGGAATGTATGTGTGAACTGCAGACAGCTCAGTTCCTCAGGCTAATCGAGCTAACGGGCCTTTTACATAGATTATCAGCGCTGAAGTAGGCGGTCGGTTTTGAATATCTGCAGAAAACTATCTGTTAACATCTCGTGGCTTTCAACTTAAAGCTTGGCTAACGCAGGATCCCCTGGATGTACACAAACTGTTCGAGTCAATCACCTGAGCCCTACATTAGCGCTGTGATATACCAGCACACACAGAAAAATAGTCAATTTTACACGGTTTTTTTAAGAGCCCTCTAAGGAGAATGGGGCGCTGGTAAAACATCTACAAAAATATAATGAAAAATTAGCAATGTAATATGATGCTAATGTAAATATAAAGATGATCTGCACATTTGTTTGGTGCTGCTAATGCTGCAGAAATTAAACTTTTAACACTAATCTACAGTAGATGTTAGAAATGTATAAAGGCCGGTTTACACCAAGAATGATAACTATAAAGATAACTAACAATAATTATTAGCGTCCACATATTAACGTTGTTTACATAACGCCATGCTGCAATTTTGTCATCTGCCATTTTAAATGCTCAAGCTCTTTAAAATTAGGGGGGGTTTTTGTGTGTAAAATTTTTTTTTCCGTAACACTTTATTTGAAGGTGTCCTTGTTACACGTTACATGCACTTACTATTATAATAACAATTAATTATGCATTAATACAGCAGTTACCCTGTTGAAAAAAACAGCATATGCTGGTTAGGTATGTTTTGACGCTGGTTTAAGCTGGTCCTTTGCTGGTTAATGATGTCTTGTGGTTATTGCTGGTCCTTGTGTGGTGTATGCTGGTCTTCTGCTGGTTTATGCTGGTCCTTTTGCTGGACCAGCATAAACCAGCAAAAGGACCAGCATAAACCAGCAAAGGACCAGCATAAACCAGCAAAGGACCAGCTTAAACCAGCGTCAAAACATACCTAACCAGCATATGCTGTTTTTTTCAACAGGGTAACCCTAAGCTAAACCCAAATCCTAACCCTAACCATACAGTAAGCACATGTAGTTAATTAATATACTCAGTATTTAAATGTATAATTACACTGTAACAAGGACACCTTAAAATAAAGTGTTACCAATGTTTCTTTATCAGTTGGGGAAAAAAAGTGCTTCCTCTGTGTTGATATCATTCTAGATGTATAGTGTGGACTTTGTTATTCTCATAGAATTAGAACAATTATTAAAATGTTTAGGTACAGTTATCATACTTGTTGCGAACTTGACCTATCTTAAACCTAAGTGATTCAATCCTCAGGTAGTTTGTCAAATGGTTGTAAATAAGGATGTAAGCAGGTTCTAACTGGTAAACAATTTAGGGGGGGGATAGGGAAACACATCTTCACTATTAAGTAAGAGGTCCCTCGACTACTAATTGTATTATTGATAGTAAGTAAGGTAGTTGTTGTAGTAGTAAGGGATCTACTGTAGAAAATGGTTACGCAGAATAAGGCATTAATAAGTGCTTTAAAAGTACTAATAGTTTGCTAGTAATATGCATAGTGTTGCCTAATCTAAAGTGCTGCCATTGTGAGCTGTATTCCTCCCTTTCTTGTTCTTTTCTGAAGGGTTAAAACTGAGTTGACTTTGCTAACATTTCATAGGCCTTATAATAATTATGTCCACCTTTAATCTAGCACTCATACTTTTCTAAGCTTGAACAGTAACATGCTGTTTGCTCTCATGTTTTCAGTTAATTTTGACCATGAATCATAAAACGGTACTTCAGAGCTTCACATCATACGGTCTGTATGAGTTCTGTACACAGTGAGTCTCATTAATGAGCCGCTTGAGTTATTCTGCCTTCATTTAAAAATGCATAAATTCATGCTTTTCATATTCTGTGCTGGAATCCCATTACGCTGTGACTGTAATATTTCGGGTATTAAGCTCAGTGACTCTGCACGGTAATGGCTGAGAGGGGCCGTGCGCGTCACCGCTTCGCATTACGGACGATATTAATCAGGCTCTCCCCGAAGAAAAGACGAGTCGAGAAGAGAGAGAAGCAAGAAAGAGAAACATCAGAAAAGCAATTCAGCGAACAAAGGCCCATGTGTTCCCTGTTGGCCCGGGATCGAAGAGCAAATGAAAGAGGGGAACGAGAGACAGAAAATGAAAGAATGGAGGTTTTATCAAGGTGTTGGGTGGAAAGACTTGGAGGGGTGAGGTGGAGCCATTGTGGCGCTTTGACTGAATGAGGAATCCCCGTCATTCAGGTCAATTCATTTGGAATCTTTTTCCTCTTTATCAGATGGTTTTGTGAATAATTGAGATAGTAGGTAGAGGGCATTGTGTCAAGGGGTGTTCCCACTCACTAGCTCTGTGGTTGACGCCACTAGCAGGTAATTTGTCTAGTGTGCGTTGAAGCAGGACAGAGAATCGGGCCTAAACGGGGCCAACTGGCAACATCTTATTGAGTCGTCATCACTTCCTAATCCTCATGGTCAGTTTGGGGTTTCAGAGACCACTAGTCTTTGAAAAACATGTTCGCACCAGGTTGATGGGTCATTCTTCACTTGCGGTGGCAAGTAGATGTCAACTTTAAATACCAATAAATTGTCCTCACGGTAACACTTTCTATGAAGCCCGTATTTACAATATATTATAAGGGTATTCTTAAGGCATTATAATATAAATAAAAAAAAAACTTATAATATGTTGTATCCTCTCATAAATAATCTTAACAACAATTATAATACTTAAGCATTTGTGGTTATAACTGAAGCGTATGCTTATTTATAACACACAATGAATACCATATTAAATCCACTTAATTTATAATGGATTATCTCATATCTTGACATTGTTTATTTAAGATCTGCACGTTATCTTACTACATCTTGTGTTTTTGAGTGTTTCCTTTGACGTTAATATTAATTTACTGTGAGCTAGTTTAATCTCGTTATTATACTTTCAAATAAAAAAAATGCAATGTTGATATATATAATAGATATATAATATATCTATATATTATATAATATAATATATATTATCATATATATTAGTTATATATAAGACAATAATAATAGTAAAAGCAAATGTGAACACATTAATATGATTGATATTGATCTCATGGCTGTTGAGACAAAAATATTATAATTATTATGTTAGTAGTAGTGGTAGTATTAGTAGAGTATTATTGAACACTTAAAGTCCAAAGACCACTATAAATATCAGGACCACATTATAAAGTCTTTGGATGTTTTCTGAAGACTTTGCATTTACAGTAAAAACACTAATAAGATGTACTAAGTTATTGTGCAGATCTTAAACAATGGCAAGATATGAGACTTATAATACATTATAACTATTGGAAATGCAATTCATTGTAACTTAAGTGGATGCAACATGTTCATTGTGCGTTATAAATCATCATACTCTTAAAAGCTATAACCACAAATAAGTAAATATTATAATACATTAAAACGGTTCTTATGATTATTTATGAGATGATACAACATATACGTTTTTTTATAATGCATTATGCATTTGTTATAATGCCTTAAGAATACTCTTATAATGTATTATAAATACGGGCTTCATAGAAAGTGTTACCGACACATTGTATTTTTACTTTATTACACTGATCGATGTCCCTCTTGGTACGTCATATTAAAACAAAATATGTGAGTAAATGCATAGTTTATTTTAAGGGCTTGTTAGATTTATTTTACTGTGGCATGAACTATGCGCTGTTCCTGAATGAATCACTCTTTTGAGTCAATGCTATTCAAAGATTGATCAAGCAGTTTGATCAGTCTGAATTGGTTCTCAAATCAAATCTAATTATTTGTTCAGTTGAGTTCACACATGTACTGAATTGTCTGCATTGTCACTAGTAAAACAGTAACAGGAAACTTAACACAACTTGAAGATTGTTAGGTGAAATTGACATGAGCCTGCAGTCTATCTATCTTATAAGTACATTTGTACAGTATGGTGAGATAACATCCCTTATGTACATGCTTCATTGACTTAATTATCATTATCTTGCTTGTTCTGATTAAGATCCGAAGTAAACAGTATCTCACTACTTAGTAGTCTTTCTATTGTAAACTTTTTTTACTCATACTCCAGAAGTTAAGATTAAATTAATTGCACTTGTAGCCTACTTCTTTAATTATTTCTGTTAACTTCTTGTACTTTTACTTGAGTAAAGTTTTTGGTTATACGGGTCTTACACAATATTTGAGTCTGCTGCTTTAATAATTTGTAGATTTGATAAGTTTAATCTATTTGTAATATTATATATATATATATATATATATATATATATATCTATATATTATGTATTTTATGACATTACAGATTTGATTGTTGTATTTTTGATTTACTGTAAAATGTGTTTTGCTGATAATGTTATTACACTGAATAACATGCAGTCACCTTTAAAAAATACTTGTCTGCTTGCATTTTAAAACGTAAGTCTCTCTTCTGAGCCTTGATTCACTTTGAACAAAATATATAAACATATGAAGGAAGGTTAATTTCAGAATTCAAAAACGTATTAGCCACTTGCAGTGATCGAGTGTGGCAGAGGATGCTGAGATAAGTGAGGGTAGAAAAGAGCACAGAACAAGGGTTATACGACTCTTGTGTCTCTTCTCCGAGTAATCTGAGGAAGAAATGGAGAGGGAGCGCTTGCGATCTCTGTTTCATTCATTTAGCATTTTTATATCATTGTGCTCATCTGTAGTGTTGCGTAAATGTTGCGATCATGGGAGATCAAACTTGGATTAGGTTCTGAATAAAGCCAGAGCGCGTGCAGATCACAGGAGTGTGTGTTTGTGCACGAGAGAACATATATCAACATCTATGTAGCTAAAGAACATTAATGCTAATCTAATGGAAGATGGCTGATTATGCTATGATTGCTATATTAAGGTTTTTGCAACTTTTACACACATCACTCAATCTGCCCCTCAAGTTTCCACCTCAACATCTAATACCAGCACACCTGACAAGAAAACAAGCAATTTTATGACTAATCATTTTTGTACCTATAGGCCCAACAACTTCTCTACTAAACAAACACCGGTTTAATTACAAAACTCACACAATTGTGTGCATGTGTGATTGATTTTCTAATTCATATTTATTTTTCAGTCTGTGCAATTCTCTGCAAATTCCAATGAAATGTACACCACCTCCAGCAATCCCTCTGCTTCGTTTTCAAATGCTTTCCCTTTTCTAAAATATATATATACTGTATAATGCTATCCACACCTCATATGTTTTAAAAAGCCTTCAATTCATGCCGTCGATAATGCAGAATGATTCTGCTTAATTAAACTTGTATAGGCAGAGCAAAGTTTAAAGAGAGAGGCGAAATTCACTCATGTCATGCTATGAAAATGTGCAAATTATCAAATACCAATTAATTAATGTTTTGAGCCCATGTTCGGAGCAATGAATTGCATTTAGGAAATTAAAAAGATATGAGCTGCTCAGCCTTGCTACGCTTATGTGTAATTTATTACTGCTAAGTTCAAATAGCAAAATAAAACCATGTCACAAACACGGCCCATGTCGGAATGATTTTTATTATAGCTATACCCTAAAACACTTGTCTCTGCTGAGTTTTAATTAAAAGAAAAATGGAAATATGCACGCGTGAGATGATATACATCGCTCTTTGACATCTGAGGGCGAATGACTCTCCTCTCCTCTTCTTCTCATTCTTTCAGCAAATTTACAATTATTCAAATGCTTGTTTCTTAAATTATTTTTCATTTTATTTTTAGACATGGAACAAAACATATTCCACAATTTTACCCTCCATTTGTTTTTAAAATAGCAACATTTCAGCTTTGAAAGTAATCAGATATGATAAGCAAGATTATTTTTTTTTTGGTTTATTATTTTTTTTTATTAGCACAAATGTAGATTATCTAAATTTTACTCAATATTTTAAACAATAACTATAAAACCACTTCCTTAGAGCATAAATCAATCTCTGTAAAAATAATTATTGCAATTAGTTAAGGTAACTTTAGTGTTTAAAGGGGTCATATGATGCGATTTCAAGTTTTCCTTTCTCTTTGGAGTGTTACAAGCTCTTGGTGCATAAAGCAGATCTGTAAAGTTGCAAAGACTAAAGTCTCAAAATCCAAAGAGATATTCTCCATAAAAGTTAAGAGTCAGCCACACCTACCTAAAACGGCTCGTTCTAACACGCCCCCATATATCTACCTCACTATGTGGGAATATTAGCATAATGCATAATGCCACCCAAATGTGCACGCAAAGAAAGAAGGCGTGGTTTCAGGAACAGCAGTAGTGTTGATGCAGCCATGTCAGCGAGACAGTGTGTTTCAGTGCGAAAGCAAAAGCAATTTATTTGGCCTTCCGGAAGTAGATGCAATTAGGAATCATTGGTTCAGATTTATTTACAACAGAACAGCACAACCCAGATGTTCGAATTTGTGCAACGCATTTTATGGACAACAGTTTTTTTAACATAGAAGAGTACAAGGCTGGCTGTGCAAAAAGGCTATTTCTAAAAAAAGGGGTCATTCTGACTTTGCTATGACAATCTGTCGCTTCTGAATCAGCGACTGTAAGTATGTTTTGTTATTAGTTTAAGTATTTGCTACTGACTGTTCAAATGCGGAGTTTTGCGCAGCGCAGAGTAACGCGTCGTGTGTGTGTGTGTGTGTGTGAGGGGAACAGGGTCACATCACAGGAGAGTGAACTGCCTGTGAAATCATAGCACGTCAGCTGTCCTAACCGCGGCTTGTGTACTGCATCATAACTGTGTCTGTCACGCGACTCTGTTCCCCTTTCGGGGCTTGAACTGATGGTAAAACTAACAAAATTATTAACTGGCTTGATATTTACTTTGAAAGATGAAGCTCACGATCATGGTAAGGGCCGTTACATTTCCGACAAATGCTTGCGGTGTTCGGCCAATCACAATGCATTGGGTCAGCTGGCCAATCAGAGCAGACTGCACTTGTCAAAGGAGGGGGCTTTGTTGAAAACGACGTGTTTGAGAGAGGCGGGGCATAGAGGACCTACAATAATGTACAGTATTTGAAAAATAATGTGTTTTTTGAACATTAAAGCATGTCAACATATTCTGTTACACCAAATACACAAAATAATGATCTTTAAAAAAAGCAACATATGACCCCTTTAAAAGTAGCAGAGATAACTACACCAGATTGAATTTGAAAACTCAAATATACAGGGGGGGCACTTACAACACATTTCAAGTTCAAGATTAAACTTAAAATTTAAACTTAAAATCATGAAATAAAAAGGCAGCATGAACACTTTTTTAAATAGATTTTTTTTTTCATATTTATTAAGTACATATGAAATAAATGTATTACAATTTTTTAAGAATACATTTATAAATAAAAATACACATGCACCTTTAAATTCACCTGTCAACACTGTCAGATATTTATGAAAATATCAAAGTCAACCAGTGTTGAAAATTTACCTACAATAATCTAGAAAGTTGTTTAATTTAAGGTAATATAAATTATTAGATTATTATTTACAAATAAGTAGTATTTGTTTTATTTTGTTGTTTTATTTTTTATTTTGTTGTCGTTTTATTAATGGTTCTTTATAGGTTGACACAACTGATGTATGAAAACCTTCATCATCCAAGATATTTAATTAGATATATATTTACATATAATAACAAAAAAAAGTGTCAAACATTCCAGGTTGTTCCCTCTCAACGATGACCTTATTTTTACTGCAATGAAGGGCACTTTCAGAAACACTGAGTGCTTTAATCAAAGGGGACAAAGCCAGCCTAAGTGTCATCACATTTTGACCCTTGGGGGGGGGGGGGGGGGGGGAACCCCCTGGACGTGACACATGCTCCTTGTTTGGTCCCTCAAGGGTCAGTTGTCTTGAACAAAGCCTATATAAACACTAGGTTGTCGTCATTACATGGTACTGATCTCAGGTGGTCGATGGATAAGATTTTGACTTCTCTAAGGACACACCAACCTCATAGTCAACTGGGAGTCTTATTTAAGAGAGCTGTCACTAGATCAGCATTGTCGTGTGTTCAAACACATATCAAAATGGACATGGAGAAACCTGATCTGAGATCAGCTTTCATACTGTTGTACTGAGAGTGAATGCAGGCCCACAGTCAGAGAAGCACCTGGATGGGTCAGCGTGAGGTAAAATGAAGCAGCAATATATGTTAGTAATGGGGACGTGTGCCCTTTGCCAATGACCTGAGACTAGATTTGCATTTCCTCTTACAATGGGGAAGAGGCTGAATATATGTAGAAAAGGCTAGAGTCAGGTATCATGCAGAAAAGCACACATGCATTTTGTCTAAAGGCTTGTTTGGGTCTGTGACTACGTGATACGTCAGTCTAAAATATTAACAAGCAATATCTACAACAAAACTATTCCGGAGACCTATAAATAACTAGATCTGCTTCTGAGGAAAGAAAGAAAGATAAAGACCAAAAAAAATCAAATTGATAATATATCTTATATATATATATCTATATATATATTATATATATCATAAGATATATCTCTTGCAAATGTTCACTGTGGTTACAGGTCTACATGCCTGTTTATATCAAGTCTGATCTAACAAGACAATAAAATGTTTGGTGTATCAAAACTATACACATTAAGTCGAAAAGAATGTTATTAAAAACAATACTGTATATAATTTGAGATGTGGTGGAAATGAGTATGATTTTTATATATAAAAAAATCATTGTTAATAGACAAATTAAGTAGTGTCATTAATATTTTATTTTCTAAATACCCACAGGGCCAAACATAGATATACTAAATAAATATCAACGCAGTATTTTAATACAAAAGCTATAGACATCACATTATGATACTTTGAATTCAATGTCAAAGTTAAGATGCAGTATTTCATTTTACAATTCTGTGCAAAATAGGGCCTAAAGTGATTATTCTTTTCTTGTCCCAACATTCTCTCTGCCATTTTTAAACTCTGACGTACATTGCGTTAAACTCTTATACATTTATCTCCCCTTTTTCATCATTTCTCCTTTATTCTCACTCACTTTCTCTTCACCCGCACTTGACAACTTCAACGGAACGGTACATCCGTGACTCACCGCGAGTCCACATCCACCATTGTTCATTGTGAATGAACGTCCGTCAGAGGAGAAAAGAAAAGGCTGTGTGGTGAGGATTGAACGAAACATGAGTTAATTAAGAATGTGTGAGAAACAGAGGGAGCCGTACACCTCAGTTAAAAAGACGACACACTCAGATGAGAGGATAACGCATTAATTACTTCTCTCATTGCTACAATGGAGTCTGAGAGTTGTGAGAAGGTCATGGAGTCTTTGGCGTGGAGCACAGCTTTATTACAAGAAAGAGACAAAATGATTGGAGGGCGGGATGGAAATTGGGAGACAGATGCAAAGGTGATGAGAGAGAAACTACGAAATTAAACCTGTGCCAATTAAAGCATTAGCCCTACAACAACAACGTTGTTTAAATCTAAAATCCAAAGTGGCTTGAAATATTTACTCAAGAGTAAGCTCATTCTGACTACATGTTTCATAAAGAGACTAAATTATGTCTTTATTTACTTGAAAATTGCAAAAAGTAAACATTTTAGGTTAGGGCTTACAGGTAGGTTACTCTTTATATAAGTTTATAATTCTAACTAGATTTTAATATATTTTGAAGAAAATATAATTGTTGTTTGCCTACGGAAAACTCACTACCACAATCCAGGGTGTTGCTCTGCAGTTGCTATATATATATATATAGCTTGCATCTACACGTCTTTGAGCTCTTTTATTGTGACTCATATTTAATAGGATTTGTGCCTGAGCTCTTTGCATTACAAATGCAGTGCTGTACCAGGTGGGTTATCGAGCAAGTTTACTATGCCAGAAAAGCTATACATATGGAGCTGGTTTATTAATGCAAACATTGAAATTTACTAGTTTACAAATCATGCATATGATAAAAGAGTTTTGAAGTCATTGCGTAGTATTGTGTAAGGAACCATGTGACAATACGAATGTATTAATGGATAATCTACCCAGCAATCATAATTTGTGCGAATGAAAGTTGCTGATGTTTTACTGCCACTAGTGTTCATTTAAGCTGCAAACTGCAGTGAATTGTATGTATATGTATGTTTTGGAGTCTTTCAAAAATTAAGTTAGGGGCCCGTTTTTCCAATGAGTATAAGTTGCAGGAGTGTTTCAGATTGTTGCTAGGTGGTTTATGGTCAAAAAAAGCCCAGGCCAAAAGTCAATACTCAAAAGTTTAATTCAAGTTCAATACTCAGGGTTGCAATCGCCACTAATACGATCAGATTATTGAAAAATAAATAAAAAAAAGTGGAAGTGAGAAGTAGCCATTTATATTTTCTCTTTTCCATGACACATTGTATATTTCTTTGACACGTAGATGCTTCCATACAAAAATCAAGACAATCTGCAAGCCATGAGATTGCGTTCGTCTCTACTGTTTTCCCTCCTCACTTCTTCCACAGGTCCCGTGAGAGCAGGGCGGGCGGCTGTGAGCGGCGTATAATTACGTAGTGTTGATGAGGGCATCCGATAGGTGGGAGAGGGGGAATACGGCGAGATAATTAACACCGATACCCAACGCAGGCGAAAGGTGGGCTCCGAGATAAAGTGCTCATCAGAGCGCGAAACCGCCCCGCGTGCAGATAGTTCCTGGGTAAATAAACGAGACGGAGTGAAAGGGAAGGAGGAAGAGCCAAGGTTAACACAGTTTGAAATAAGGTTACGCCTCCATCAAAGAGCATTCAGATGACATTAAGAATGGGGAGGTGGGGGGGAGCTATTTTCCAGAGCGTGTTAACTTAATGGCCTTGCAGTCGCCTCAGTGATTTAAACACCGCAGCATAGAATAGACCTTTTTTACTAACAACTTCTGTCATTCTTTCTACTGCAATCATTCAAGGGTTTTCTGAAAAGCTGAAAAGTTTAATTTATGGCATGAAATCAAAATTGACCCTATTTATTTTCTTATTAGACATTTCTGTGTATTCTCTGTACACGTTATTATTATTATGAAGAAAAAATATATATCTTTGTAATCTAAATGTGATATCTCCGCTTCTGAAATAACTTTCCTTTCGGTTGGCATTGCCAAGCAGTTTTGTTAAAACATTAAAATAACAAATAAATAATTATAACTTTTTGTCTACCAAAAAGTAATTTAAGTCATGTGGTGCAACCAAAATGCAGAGACATACATCAATACTCCAAGCCTAATAGGAAGTCATAGTAATGACTTTAGAAGACATAATTACATTTTGCAGGTGGAAAAATGTCATGAGGTACAACAACCCCAAAAGACTTCATGTTATTTATGAATGAATTATTATTATACAAAATTTTTTTTGTAAATAATGATTTAGATTTTTACACACACATGTATTCAAGATGTAAGAAAAATGCTGATGGTTACACCACATTACATTTTTAGTTCTTAAATTTAAACCATTGTTGAAAATGTTGTACATATACAGTATATGAAATATTAATGTTTTTCTGCATAATGTTTTTTAATGGTATTCATGTCAAGACCACTTTTGATGAGTTTTACAAACCTCACTTTTTAATTCACATTATGTATGTAAAAGGGTTGTGCATGCCACTTCTTTCACGAGAAGATCACATTTACAGCATTTACCATATTAAGTAGCCGGGTATGACCAAATGTTAGTGCCTTTCAGCAGGCAATCATCTAAGAGGCCTTAACGTCGACCTTCTAAGGTAAGAGGTCATTGACAAAAAACAAGTAGCAAGTACTTGTTTATTTGTATTGGAGATGATGAAGATTACCCATCATCCCTTTCCCCTTCTGTTCGTGTGGGGGCCCAAGATACAAAGCTAAGATACTCTTGGGTTTGGAGATAAAGACGGCTTCTACGCCACATCCCACACAGTCCTGGCACAGGGGAGATGGTTCAGATGCATTGGAACCAAAATGGAGGAAGCAATCTTATCATACTGCCGCAGAGATTAAACATTTCAACGCACTTCCATTTTGAAGGCAGTGTTGGCTCCCTCCTCGCCTGGGCGGACATGGAGATTGGTGCGGCATGGTTATTATTGATTCTGCTGTGCACAGCATTACGATAAGAAGGTTAACTACACCTAAGCACCCCGACAACCATTTCCACTTCGATGTTTAGCATTCGTGTATAACAACTTGATATTGTTAAGATGTAGATTTTTGATAGCAACCAACATCCTTACTTGCATCTTGTGAGAGCGAGCATTCGGGGATTTTGCCGATCGCTTTTGCCGATATTTTTGTGATGCACAAATTCTGGTTTCCTAATGCGTCAAAATGTGCGTCCTTACTTGCAAAGGACGCCGTGTGTGGGTTTTTGCACATATCTTTGTGTGTCTAGTGAAGATTTTGGCTTGTTTTGCTGAGGATGTTTTGGTTTGTGTGTTTGTGTGTAAGTGAAGTCTGGCAGAAGCGTCTTTATCTAAGATGCTCTATTTGATACCCATCAGGCAGGCAGTTCCACCAGCTCACATTCCTCCAGTTTGTCTTCTCGAGTGTGTGTCTGCTTGACCTGTGGCTTGATATCAGATATGTCTCTCTCTCTTGCACGCTGGAGCTTTCTCTTATCACCTTCTCAGTAGCTTTCCTCTTTTTCTCCAGAAGAGTAAAGAACAAACATAAAGCTTTCAACCCAAACATACTCTCAAACAGCTGATGAACCCTCAGCTCACATATAGCTGAAAAGATTTAAACGGGTTTGAATCAACTACATTTTGTGTCTTTGGTAATGGCTTAGTTCAAGGTGATTAGATGTAAAAAAAGTGCATTAGTCCAGTATCAATGAGTGTAATTAATTGTTTTTCAATAAAATGTATTACTTAGCATTAAGATATTCAAATGTTTGATTACAAATATTAGTCAGAAAACATGCCATTTTAATGGTATGTTAAGAAAAATGAATGGAATGATTTGTTCAGTAGGTTTAAAAAAAAAAAAAATGATATATATCTATATTATATGTGTGTGTGTGTGACCCTGGACCACAAAACCAGTCATAAGTAGCACGGGTAAATTTGTAGCAATAGCCAAAAATGCATTGTATGGGTCAAAATTATCGATTTTTCTTTAATGCCAAAAATCATTAGGATATTAAATAAAGATCATGTTCCATGAAGGTCTTTTGTCAAATTCCTACCGTAAATATCTAAAAAAAGTAATGCTTAGGATAGGACTTCATTTGGACAACTTTAAAGGCAATTTTCTCAATATTTAGAATTTTTTTGGCACCCTCAGACTCCAGATTTTCAGATCTTTAATTTCTTTGAAATTTTTGTCAGTTGTTTCAACTGTAGTTACAAAATTCTTCAATCCCCATAAAAAATAAAATAAAATACTGCACACCTACTTCAAAACCACTTCACAACTCCAAAGCGAGCCAGAGAGTTTGCTTTGCTCTGCAGTATTTCATTTCTCAGTCAAGATCAAAGCGGCGGTGAATGTATTCTTATCTGATAAAAACAAATTAATTTATCAAACTGTCCTAAAATAAATGCGGTTGTCATGGTGGCGGTGACGAGCTTTGGTGAGCGGTGATGTGGGATTTATTAAAAGCAGGAGTCGGCGTCCCTGCACTCCCTCGCCTGCATTCATCTTACTGACGCAGGCATTATGACTGAGATGATAATCATAACTCTCCTGGCTTTATTGCTCTTTCCTGCAGTGTGTTGCGGTGTGGGCAGCAGTGTACCAACCAGGTGTGCCGAACTCAAATAAATAATGTCTTTGTTCCTAGATATGTAAATTAATTTATTTCAGGCCGCATGGTGATTAATCATCACAACCAATGTGTCCTTTCAGAGATGGATCCATTTAGATTAAAATGATTATTCATAGAAAATAGGAGAATGAGAAAATATGGATTGAACTTATATCTGCTCAAACACAGAAGGGTTTGTGTGACGTAGATGGAGTTTGACATTGATCCAGTAGTTTTCTTCAAGAATGATCATCGTTACTAGGCTGTTGATCTTCTTGTTAAACATTAATGTGATGCCGGATATTAATCTCAAAAAGAAATATTGCACCGGTTAATATCAGCGTTGCTATGCTAATAGAAAGCATATCCACATAGCCTAAGTTAGTATTGTTAAGAGAATATTTCACAAAAAATGAATTACTGTCATTATGTACTGTGGAACACACAACAAAGTAGCTGTTTATATAAATGTCCATGCTGCTCTTTTCCCTAGAGTGAAAACATACAACTCCAAAGCTGGCATAACGTACCATAAAACTAGACAAAATGTAATCAAAATTTAAGTATTTACTGAAATAGTTATTATCTCCCCCTCTTCTATAACATCCAAAACTCATTCACAATAAATGCACACAGTCAAACATAGCATGTCCCTATCAGTTTTGACAATAGGGTCTGGTATCAGGTTTCCGTACATGCATTTGTATGCCAGTTTTAGGATCAATGCTAAAAAAAAAATTAATGCTGTATTGAAACAAAGAAAAAAAAAACCTGAATAAATTCCCAATGCATGTCTAAATAATGCATGTGACTGAATAATTGTTGAAACTTGAAAACCTGTTGCTCTGTTCATTCTGAAAATCCATCAAAAAGTCATCAAAATGACTGACTATTGTTACCATCTAGAACTGTCTGACGCTGTTGCCCACCAATTTACAACAGCCTCAGTGGCAACAACTTTAATTTCCATTTTATTTCATTTAATAAAGGAAGCGATGAGTCTGTGTAAGAAAAATATCCAGATTGAAAACTTTATAAACCGTGATCTCTAGCTTCCGCTAACTGTGGTACGCATGTTCACGAGAGAGTGGCATTCCAGCAGATGACGTTGGACATAGGCGATTTGTAACAGAAGCTAGTTTCAGGGGCCAATGTTTGTGTGTGCCTGGATTAAGTAACTATACTTTAGGCACAACAGCTCCTTCAGAAGTTAGCTAAATCTGACAGAACATAAGACCTGAATTGGAAAGAGAAAAAAAAAACATACATGCATATAAAAGTAATTCATTCATTCATTAAAAAAAAGTGTGCTTAATTGTATGGAATGTGCAATTGTAGCATTCTTTATGAATACATATATACATACAAATGTACTAAACAAGTGACATACAACATTGTATTTCAGTTTACTGTAAATACTTGAGTATATTTAACAGACCAATTTAACCATATTACTAAAGCAACAGAATCATGAAACTACAAACATGTAGTTAAATCCTAATTAAGTGGGTCAAAAAGCATTCTAAAGTTCAGCTAAATGCATTTAATAAAAATGTAAACTAATACATTGTCATGTAATTGCAATTTACATGTAGTAAGTGTGCAAACACATTATACCCAATTCACACTTAAGTATATTCTTTTGAAGTATATTATTTGTTATAAGTATTCTACATCTGGCATTGTAAACGTGCATGTGTGTGTGTGTGTAATAGTGTGGGAAATGTTTCACTTGTACGTGTAGTCAATGCTAGAATAATGCGTGTGTGTAGGAGAGTGTGTTGAAGGTGGGGGAAGGAAACATGTTAAAGTTGCAAGATCTTCTGATCTGTAGTAATTATAAGAGGCAAAGAATTTAATTAATTAACGCAAAATCATTCTCTTTCGTTCATTTCCGCCTCTTTTGTTTCACTGTCCTCTGAGACGCCCATCCATAACCATTTTCGTTCCTTTTCTCGCTTGTTTTTAATGTTTTTAATGTTAAACTGAAATGAGTATGATAGTTATCTTGGAGTAATTGCGAGCTAATTATGAGTAGGAATTCTCACGTGGCTCAAGAAAATGCTGCAAGTCCAGAAGTGAAAAACGTGAGTAGTTGTACGAAGTTGTGCGTGAATGTGTGCATCTTTGTCTAGGTGAAAGAGAGAATAAGGTATGTGAAATGCTAGAATCGAATGCTAACATGTGAACAGAAATGCTAGTTATGTGTCAGAAAGCAATTTATAATGCAATAAACATATGTATTATCATTGCTGTCACATGGGGTGCTATAGTGTCCATTAGTGGTCATGCTGATAGCATCGGCTGGTACTATGATGATATTTTGATGTCTGTTATGATATTGTATGATTATCATATGCATATACAATGGTGCTCCAATAAGGTACAAAGAGTACCATGATACCATTGTGGTACTGTAAAAATAAACATGGTAACGAAATTATATTGAGGCTTAAGCAAATTAAGAATCTGATTCCACATATTTAACATATTTTGCATTTACACTCTGTATAACTTTATATACATAAATTCAGGCAATTTGTACACTTGTACAGATTGGACAAATCTCATTTAGAATGTGTCCTGGTCACATTTCAACCTGGCATTAAAAGACAAATAAAAATCACTTTTGGCTACTTTTTTCATACCAATATAGTGATTTTTTTTTTCCTTCTCAAACTTTTTTTTATTTATTATTATTATTTTCAATTTTCATTGGTTTCTCTTAACACCTCAAATTACCAAGTCTCATTACAGTAAACATTACCACATTGCAAAAACTTGTAAAATGACAATACAATATATATATTACCATGATAAATTACCATAAATATAAAACAAATGTAATTACGTTTTTAGTGTGCATTACAGTAGTGTGAATAATAATGCGAAATGCATAAATGTCATGACAATAATGTCACAATGCAAAATAATCGTAATTGTTCAATAAAAAATAGGCTTGATTTTCTTTAAAATGTATCTTTTCTTTCGATTTCTGGGTGACATATGACCCGGACATCATCATCATCATCGGACAGCAGCACATCAGCAACACCCTATTTATTTTATTTTAGTCTATTATTTACCGCTGTGTGTATGTACATCAGTGTATTTGCACGACTTGGCAAGTTCCTCTTTTAGTTTTGTCACGCATACATTTTGTCCCCTCTGTTTTTCAGCAGGTTGGAACATGACTTTGCTAGGATAGAGGTCGTTTACTTTCACGCTAGTTCTCTGGCGTCTGCATCCTCGCTTTTCTCCTTCTGCTCTGCCGGTCTCTCATCGCCGTCTTTGTCCTTTTCGTCTCTAAGTTCCCCGCGTTGTCCGGGAGGACGGGGGGGCGTGGATGGGAGACAGGTCTTTCTTGTGTAACCTGATGGTCACTCCTACTGCCTCTATTCTCAGGAGCTGTTCCGCGCATTCTCTTGATCCGTATCACTCTCGGCCAACGTCGCAGGCGTCGTCGTGGGAGGGTCTGCACCTAGTCCCAAGGGGGGGGCAACGGCTCTCGCCTCCTGCAGGGCGCAGACTAACCAGCCCGCATCGTTTGGATCTGCTATCTCTCTTCTCGCACAAGTGTGGCTCACTGCTCTGGAAAAAAGCGCGGGGAAAGGACGCTCCCGCGCGGACCGTGCAGCTGGGGGGTGCTCACTCTCGCCGCACCGTCCGGACGGGTAAGGATGACCACAGCTCCTGGCTAGGAGCAGACAGGGCTAAACCACATGTGTTTGAGGACGTGTTTTTTGTGGCAGGCCCAGACGTGCTTTATGTGCTGGACAGACCAAACCACACCCAGCTCTTTTGCACTGTCTGTGGGCTGAGCTCTGTGCCTGAACCCCCCAGATTCAGTGCGGTGGAACAGTGGTACAACCGACTGCATCTGCCTATGTGCTTTTATCAGAGACTCCCTTCTTGTAGCAGTTGCAAAAACACCCACACTTGACTTTTTAACCCAACACCTGCTCAAGTATTTTTTTTTTCCTTTCTGTTGCTATTATATTAACCTGATATAACTATAAATTGGCTTAAATAGAATATGAATAGTTCCAGTTCTGGATGCTGATTGGTCAATGTGGTTTTTCAGTATGGCCATTCAACAATCTTCAGCCGTGACTATATTTTCAATCCATATTTACAATAATTTGGCTTGGAGGTAAATTGATTATAATATTTACAAACTTTGAAATGGTTCTGTTATCACTAGAAAATCACCGCTGGAAAAGGTGCTCAGCCAGTCAATCCGAGAACAAGAAGAACTATGTTGTTATTATGCACCTGTATATTTATATATATATATATATATATTCTATATATATATATATACTATATATACTGTAGATATATATAATATAGCCCAATATCACCCGAGTAGCTAGCTCATGTCTACGAGTGTGATATTGCTTTTATACATAACAGTTTGACGGCACAATTGTGTAAATATATAAGAAACAACAATGGAGTGTCTTTAAAAACCCTCTTTGTGTGGAACTACTTCCTCCACCAGGATTCAAATCTCCTTTTGACAGTTTAACAGGCTGAGCCAAGACATCCATTGCTAATTTGAAAACGTAACTTTAGAACTAGTAACGAAGGAACGTTGAGTTGCTTCGTTGAAAGCTTATTGTATTATTGTATTAAAAGCTCACTGTATTATGTAGAGTAGAGTGTTATGAGAGAATGATGGACTGAGTGAGTGTGATTACCTGCATCTGATACATCATTCATTCTTCAGCTCAATCTCATATTCACAATAAAACATTAGTTTGAATGTCCGCTGAGGAAAGCGATAGCTGTTGTACTGTTCTTTCATCTGTTATGGGTGATTTCCGATGACAGCGCTGCTAAGTGCATTTGTTGGTTGCGTCTTACAAGCTGATGTTAAAAGTAAAAATAACTTCCTAGTTTACAACCCTGTTTCAGTCTCTTTCATTATGGCCCCTGTCCCCAAATGCATACTTCCTTGTGCATTTGTGGTCTTCTTGCAGAACTTACAATGTCCGTTAAGTCCACGAGACCGTAGGGTGTCCCATTCGTCATTTTAGCTTTCAGAAGGGTGCTCGCGAGCGCCCCCTTTGAAGCCGCTATGCACCCTTGATGTGCACTTCTGCTGAGCCTGCACTGAAGCGAGCTCCGCAGCAGACTTCTACCCAACAGTCAAAGCAGCATTACATCACGAAAGTGTGGACTCAGAGGAAGACCACAAGGGTTTAGGGTGCGATTTGGGACAGTGCCATACAATTCTTTACTGCTGACTCTTAAGCCTTCTCTTGTCCAACCATCTATTGGCAGAACAATGTAACTAAAATCACCATTACGAACACACACTGTTTCCCAATAATAAATACAACTATTATTTATATAAAATATTTTTATTGAATAATAATATTTAATAAACAAAAACAGCCATCATAAAAGTTGCTAGGCACAATTCGGTCACACTTTATTTTAGGTCCAATTCTCGCTATTAACAAACCATTAACTATGACTTTTGCTTCAATAAACTCCTAATTTGCTGCCAATTAAGTTTATTAAGTGCACTAAGAGAATTTTGCCAAACGATGTTGATATTTAAAAAGCACCAAAACAAACAAGCCCATACCCCAAAAGGACCTCTCCCCTATTTTGATATCTCCGCCCCACACATACACAACCCTGGCAACGATGATGGCAGAATCTTCAATGGCGCCTGCCCGTCCGAGGGTATACGTCATCAATAATGAAGCATGGTGTTACTATGGTATTAAATGTAAAGATCAACGTACTCACCTGTCAGAAGAAACAAAGCAACCTTGGAGTTCCGATTCCCTGCTTTTTCTTTTTTCCCGTCTCCTTGATCGCCTCACCGCTGGGAAAACTGCTCCAAGATTTACGTGTCCACCTCTTGCAGACCCGTAACCCTTCTTTTTCCTGTTTTGTTCTCCAAAGGCTCCTTTTTTTTTTTTTTCTCCTCTCCTCTCCTATCATGACTTACTAGACACACACGCCTCTTACTGTTGATTGGCTGTGAGTGTGTTTTGGGACTCGGTCCGACACTGTGGTCAAAAGCGTTTTTTCAAATATTGCTTAGTGCACCTTTAATAGTTAGTAAGAAAGTTGTTAAGTTTAGGTATGGGGTAGGAATAGGGATTTAGAATACGGTCATGCAGAATATGTGCTTTATAAGTACTAATAAACAGCCATATGCAAGTAATAAGAATGCTAATAAGCAACTAGTTAATAGAATTGGTCCCTATACTCCAAGGTTTAACGTTAACCGCGTTCAGTCGTACGTACAAAGGCACAGCGCTCTCATATACAGACCTTGATTAGTAAAATATAACGGATGAGATTTTACTCTCAGCAAAACATTTGCTCTGAGGACAAATAATAGATTAAGAACCCAATACTACCCGTGAACTTTACCACAAACTAATTAGATCATGTTTTAACCACTATAGAGACATCAGAGCCAACGGCAGATTCCAGAAGATGTGGCCGAGGTAAGGCTGCTCTCAGCGGGTTCATGAGCACTGAACGGCCGCTGACGCCCTGGAGCTCACATCTCCAAAAACGTTGATGCAAATTTTCAAATAGACGTTATCTTTATTAACAAACCTCATATTTGAAGTTTAAACAAATACATTCTCACCTAAAAAAAACTACATTACATAACACAAAAATAATATTTTTAAAAATTATAGGGGATTTGGCCATCGCCATGACACTCGCTGTGAGAAATACAGTGATACGGTTGGAGTTCTGTTGTCACTCTAATATCATACTCTTACAGCAATCCACAATTGAGGGCCAATGTAAATCCTCTATATATATAATATATATATATATCTATATATAGATTATATATAGATACCTTCTTGCTGTCAAACGATTAATCGCGATTAATTGCATCAAAATAAAAGTTTTTGTTTACATAGTCAGTTTATTTTTGTGTGTGTACTGTGTATATTTATATGATATAAATACACACCCCATTTTAAAGTTAAAAATATGTTTGGTTAAATATAAAAGATATATAATATAAAATATAATTATATAAATATATAAATGTATATACATTTAAATATTTTCAAAATATATACTGTATTTGTGTGTATTTATATGTACATAAATATACACAGTACACACATTATTATGTAAACAAAAACTTTTATTTTAGAGGGATTATCACGATTAATCGTTGACCGCACACACACACACACACACACACACATATATATACATACATTACTATATATATATATGATAGATATATATAGATATATATTCGATAGATATTGTTTAAAAAAAAACTGGTAAAAAAGGTATTTATGAACCTTGCTTTTTCCTGATGTTCATTTTAAATATACTTTCAAATCCATACGCTTTCAGATCTTTTTGGAAAAGGTGTAAACACTATTTTTTTAATTGTCAATTAACCATAAACAATTATCCATATGGTGCCTGTGGATGGTCCTTAAAGGCAAATATGTAAGTGTCAGACACCTCTAGAGGGCGGCATATTCAAATAACACATAGACAAAGCTGTAGTGTTATTACGCCGGACTGAGTGTGGAATCGTAGCAGTTGTGGTCTTCATCCCACAGCCGCCTCAATCCGACGTGACTCGTTTCCGAACTCATGTTCCATGGATGAGCTAATGATTTAATACTGTAGTATAATGAAGCAGGGTGGGCTGAACGTCGTTGACGCGAAACAAAGTCCGCTGAACGCGGCGCCTGACACACTGCTCGAAGTATCGGAATCTTTTATTATGTTACAGTCGAGCGCTTCCGCTGCTTCCGTTCATGCGTATGTGGGGTAAAGCAGTGTTGTTTTATCATACTAGATACGTTTGAAAGTTTTGTTATGATGCTACTCTGTGCGGTCGTCACCGGTCTATTAAAACACACAAAATATTAAAGCGTCTTTGGTGAACTGAACCGGAAATCGAGGGGTTATGACATCATTGGCAGGCGACACAATGACACTATGGACACGGTCCGTGTCACTAGTTAAAATTGCATTTTTTTCTGGATTTAAACATTCTTCGAAACATTTTGGATAATGTAAGTACACAAGTAAGCAAAATATATAACACTGTTCTAGTGGTTTTTTGGATATTTTAATTTTAAAAATCTTACATATTGTGCCTTTAAGACACTTACAGTTTACAAGTGGCAGACAATTAAAATCACAGTTATAATAACATTAAAGAGACATTAAAGAAACCTTTCAGAAAACACCAGAAGAAAGATGCCCAGGGTTCCTGCTCACCTGCTTGAAGATGCCATAGACCTGCGGCATGCATGATGACTGCAGATGTGACCAGAGCAATACACTGCAATGTATGAGGCCTAAGAAAGTGCTACAGGGACACAGGGAGGACAGCTGATCGCCCTTACCATGGCAAACCAAATGTAACCACGTGTCCTTATAATTATCCGGAATTTGCAAGTGCCTTTATGAAAACTGGGGAAAAAAAAAAAAAAAAAAACATATCACAGCATGAACTGGCAAATCGGGGGCAGTCCATAAGATGGATGCCCTTGGTCGTACTTAAGCAGCTGGTGGCCACATCACGTTCTGACTGCTACTATTGATATTGACCCCGCTTTAAGGACTCAATATTCCATTTCTGTTTGTTTTGTAAAGTTTTTGTGAAGTTGCAACCACATACCATTTTTACAATTTGTCGTAAAGTAAACTTGCCTTGCCATAAAGTTAAAGGTCCCCTGAAGTGCCTTGAAACACGCAGCGTTATTCTATGTGGTGACGTAATTTCAACTGAAACAGGAAGACAGGGCGGGACATATCGAGCAGCCCCGCCCCCTTTTTAAATTAGCCAATAGCGTTTTGTTTATATCTGCACGGGTCCGAGCCGCTGAGCACGGTAAAGCCGTATTTGACAGCCACAGTCTAATAGATTACCCCCTAGATTCAGTATGAAACTCTTAGTAAAACAAAATAATGATCATAAACATGCTGAGGCTGTGTAGTTTTAAAAGAGCCAAAGTCCGGATCAGACTGTGCGCGCTGCAGCGGTTCGCATGACACAACGTGAAACCAGACCTCATTTGCCCCAATCGAAAGCATATTTACACTCTCTGAATTGTTCCCTATCGCCTACATTGTACACTCCGTGCCATTCACTGTACAGGAAGCGACCGAACTCAGCCGCAGCTTCAGCGTCTATTTATAGTGCAGGGGGTGGGCGCTTCGGCTTCTAGAGAGCGCTTGATTGGTCAGAAGATTTGATGAGAAGATGAAGTACGATGTGACGTCAAAAAAAATCGTTGAGCCATTTTGGCTAAAGTGACGAACTGCAAGCTTTGAATGTTTATATCTTCTAAATGCGAATTTTGTCACTGTTTTGGAGCACACTGCCTTATAGATAACCTTAAGACTAACATATTGATACTAACACCCAAAACACTTTAATTTTGATTTCATGGAGACTTTAAAGAGTTATCACATATTTTAGTGACATTTAGGACAGTTTGTGTATTATAAAAAAAATAAATAAATAAACATCTCTGACAGCACCATTTATGAACTGTAAGTCCTAAATGCGTATCCAAAATTGTGTATCTAATGCATTCAAATGTTTATTTTCTTAACTTTTAGGAGTATATAGCTATCCATATGCATATGAATGGCTTCCAAGCTAACAGACAAAAATTAAATGCCACTTAACTTCTGTTCTGATTTCAAGGGGGTCTTCAAAACATTCATATATGAATTCTAGCCGTGCAATTTTGTATACTGCTTTTGAACGCATATTGGCTTTGCCATCAACTGTAATATGTTTTTCTTACAGACAATTTTGTGTATCATTTCCTGGTGGCAGACATATGATGTGGTAAAGGACTTCCTGAGGCCACATGCGTACTCTTTGTACTGTGAGCATAGTACTTTCCATGTGTGTGTGTGTGTGTAAGAGATCTACTATGATTTTGTAGCATTTGGATGAGGCCTAATTTGACCTCTTGTACAATCTTCAAAATGTCAGCATCAAAAGAATCAGTGGCGAATCGCGCTGACAGTCCCTGCTGGAAACTTTGAGGCAGCACTGCTCCCCGAGCTGTGTTTCTTCGTATAGAGGAGTGCATAATTCTTAGAGAGTGTCTTTGATTTTTCAGGTTCTGACATCTGAGAATATATAGATGAGGTTATTGCTCATTTAGGGAGACTGAGAGGTCAAATTAGCAGAAAAGTGAATACTGAAAATTCTTCGAATCTTTCTCATTCTGACTGACCCATCAGAGTTTTTAGAAAAGCCAATTCGTCACGGATAGAGTGAGGAATTAAGAGGGTTCAAAAACTTTTGGAGTGTTTTTTTTTTTTTTTTTTTTTTTGTTCTTTTTTTTTTTTTTTTCTTTTTTTTTTTGTTTTTTTTTTTTTTTTTTTTTTTTTTGCTGTTGGAGGTACTTTGTACTACTTAAGAAAAGCTGGTTTTTTGTTTCCCATGGTTCCTTATTTTCGTAACCTTAATGAACTGCCACTTTTATGTTACGACATTAACATCTTTTTCCATAACAACCCCCTTGCTTCCATCTAAATAGGAAAGAAGTCATGAGTATTTCGTTTCCGTTTGGATTTATTGAAAACTGGATAAAGCCGTTCATAAAACTAAAGCTGTGGTTCTCAATCCAGCTGGCAGCATGATAGGAAGTTCGATTAGTTTCGGATTGATTGTGGCAGATATATATGAATAAAGTAGAAAGTGCACTGTACATGTTGTATTTGATTATTTTCTCCCTCTCCCCCCTCCCCGTTCCCTTCCTCCGTGTGAAAGGCAAATATCCAAAGTGGATTTTCCTTCTCTTCTATGTAACAACTATTTTTAATGTAGCCTTAAATTTTATGACCATAATTCTCACATTTTTCTGAGATAAGGTAAGTTCTGTGCTTTAGAATGTATTTTATTATTATTATTATTGATAAGATTAGCGATTAAAATGGATTCCAATTATTTAATGGTGTCGTCTCAGTCATTTGTGTGTTGCCTGAATCTTAATTTTATATTAATTTAAATTTAATTATGTTTTTGAAATAGATTTAAAAGTGCTGTTAATTTAGTAATATGTCCCCTTTGTGCCTGCCTTTTTTTTTTAAAGATGTATTAAAAAAAACAGTTCATTTGCCACTTGCAAGATTCATTTATCAGTTCCAACCTTCTAATTTAACTTGTTTTGAAATCATATCGAAATAAGCCCATCTTGAAAATCGTTTGATTTGAAATGGCAGAAATTATAAGCAGTCAGTTAAATTTAACAGTGTTTTTGTTATTTGATTATAAACCAAACAGATAAAATCTACAATAAACTATTCCCCTCTCACAAAACAAACTAAACGTCCTATAAAAAAAAATTACAATCCATTTTAGGAGCCTAACATAATTGTATCCCTTCGAGATAAATCTTGTACGCTTATACTCCACAACCCTCTGCACCCTGGCTTCTGGGTGGCGGCTTTTTGGGGTAATCTTAAAATACCTACTGGACTGGTACTGCTAAGATTGCCTTCAAAAAACCATTATAATAAAAAAAATCCTGAAGATTATAGGAGCCTCCTAAACTTGCAAAAAACTATCTTCTATAGCTTTCCATTAGCTCTATCTATCCCTCTATTGGGGAGAACTTTCCGTACATCCCTGGATGGGGAATGTTAGAGTACAAATAAATACCCTGTGTTTTTTTTTTTACATATTTGATCAAGTATTCCACCAATATGTACAAAAAACAACCCCAGACACAGCGTCATGTAATTACAACCCATATACACTGGACTGGAGGCATGATTCTTTTTGTTGTTTGCTATGCTGGCTACCATATATAGCACGCGAAGACGAGATTCTAGATATCCTTTAATAAAAGTAGGGGGTCTTTTCTCAAATTGCCGTAAGAGAAAAAGTCCATGGATTGGGAGGAAGAAAAAAAATATTGATATTGGGAGGTTTGGGTGTATTTTTGTGGGAAGAAAAACCACCTCCTAAGCCCATACAAAGGAATACCCACTATGTGGGTTTTAAACAACTAAAACGACCGAGCCAGTGGGGTGCGGGGTAAACGGCTTTCGGGCAGGGGCTCGGCCTTGAAAGTGTTATCAAAACCCCCATGTGGGGTCTGTGGGGCCACATAAATCACACTCAATCACATTGCAAAACCTCAACATCAAATACAAAATCATTTCCATCAGCCAAGGGGAAGCAACCAAAAAAAATCACTTAAAAACAAATACAACCAAAAACATATCAAGGCAGTCAACAAAGTCAACACTAGAATCTATCAACATCACATCACCGAACTAACATGCAAACATCACAACCAACAAAAAATCCAATAACAAAAACCCATCACACTACTTAAACAACACCTCACTTCGAACATCACATATCCGACATCTCCAAATGCAGGGCAAAAAAAGCAAAAAAAAATACAAAAACTTAAAAACCGTCACCTAAAACACCACTAATAGACACCAACACCCTAAAAATTACCTGATGTATTTCCTTGTTGTATTCAACAAAAGGCCCTACTTACAACTCTCTCCTAACAAAATAGTTCATCTATATTTTTAAATATAGACACATGATAGAAACACCATGTTGCAGGTCATTGCCAAAAAAAAAAAAAAACTTTTCAATTGAATAACTTCAATAATAATTTCAATTGGATTATTTTCACATACCAATTATTTTTAATTCATAAAAAATGCACCACTGCAAGAAAAAAAAAACATAATTGAGAACATTTATTTATTTGTGTATGTTTTTTACACAGCATTTTTTTAAGTTTTTCAAACAAGCTAAAGATTAGTGAAGCACAAAGATTCATACAGCAAACACATGCCAGCACACAGATACAGCAAAAAGCTGTCATTTTCAGATCTATGCACATATCAGATGTAGTGCGCTGATTTTTGCGTTCAAAGACATTACGGAGAAAAATAGCTGACCTGATCTCGTCCCGATCCAGTGGTTTTAAAAAAAAAAATACCCAAAAGAATCAGATAATCACTCCAATTTTTTCTTACACAACCCCCCAGTAGTCAATGACGGAACATCATTAATTGTTGTATATATATTATATATATTAATATAGAGTATCTATATATAATATATATAATAATAGTGATATTTGTGTACCGTTATGGTCAAGTAGAACTTATTCAATGGCAGCGTACAAACGTCCACAAACAAAAAAAAAAAAGAACAATACACAAGTTTGAACAAAATAATTAATGTACGTGATATTACGAAGTTTTAAGCATTACATTTCTGCTTCTAAATCCTTGAAAGATTGGCCCCCAAAAGAGGAAAAAACAAAATGTTCCAACCTAGGAATTTGCTTGCTTCTGTTGAACACAAAATAAGCGAGTTTAAAGTTAATGTAACGCAGAAGAAGAAACTCGGTACAGGTTTGGAAACCCGAGGCGAGTAATGATGTTCATTTATTTTGGAGTCTGACAGATGGATTACTTAATGAAATTGACTGCAATGCATATCATATTCATCAAAAATTCTATTTTTTGTGTTCGCAGGAACACAACAAATAACAGATGAGTTTGGAGCGACATGAGGGTGAGTAAATCTTTTTCATTTGGTGATATCCAGATGTGTGCTGCCATTTGGTGTGTGAGGTGGTCACCTTACCCCACCCTGACCCTCTCCTCTCCTCTCTTCTCCTCTCTGAAGTCCTGTCAGTCAGAGGAGGATCTCAGGTGCGCGCCGGTGTCGCCGTATCCCACAGGTGAGATGAATATCACCACTTTCTCCACTCAGGCATTGCGACTGACCTTAGCGTTCAGTGACCCCCACACACACACACACCACACACACACACACACCACACACACACACCCACGCCCACACACACACACCCACACACACAGAGTTTGCTATCAGGGTACGTGTAAGATCTCACCCCTCCCTGCCCCACCGGCTGCTCTCCTCGCTGCATCTTGTCCCCTTTAAAATTATCAGAGAAACTCGAGAAACTTCCATCCGTCCTCTCTGCTCTTTCTTTTCTCTCCATGGCAGAATCTGTCCCTCTATCAGGATCTGTTTTCTATTGACCTTTTAATTCACTTTTATTCTCCTGCCCTGTTATTTAAAGCCTATCAGCTTCAGGATTAGAAGGTTTCAGCATTTCTTTCCCAGTTTCTAATTTGACATTTAGTCAAGACTGCAGTTCATATGATACACATACAGTACATAAACATCGCATATAAATGCATTGTAGAAAAGTACTGTAATGTTGTTGTTTTTCTTTCTTGAAGGATGTTTGATCAATGTTATCAAGTGGAAATGTGTATAATTAGCTCTAATAACAATCAATTTGAAAATGCGCTTTGTAAAATTATTTTATTTATAATTTTAATGTTAAAAGAGCCTTGATATTAGATTAAAATACATTTCAGATATTGTTTTTTTTGCATCAGCTCCTCTGCAATACTCATGGGGAGTGATAGATATTTTTTTAAAGTCCAAATATTCTATAGTATCTCTAATATGAGGTCATAAAATCTGCATGCATAATAATTACAAAATCTTCAACAATAAAATTGTAATGATCAAAATGCTGTTTCAAATAGTTTTAGATAGAGTTCATCAGGTCACACAAGTGTTTTATGTGAGGTATCCACTTTCATTTTATATACTGCTCTTCTGGTTTGCAATTCTACATTTATTTCAGTCTATTTTCCCAATTTTTGGATCATCTTTTTTAACCGAGGCAGGTTTAACTTTTATTTCAAGTATCGAAAGACCTGCTCCAGTTATCTGACAGGATCTCAGCCACTGTTTATATCTGTCATGTGTGGAAGCCCACTCTAACCAGACTCTTTATATCATGAAACACTGAGAAAATGCTGCCAAATGTATGTCCTGTTTTTGTTAACTCTGATAAAACTATGGATTTTCCTTTTTTTCTATGCATAAATCAAGCAGTCACTATTTAAAAACCTTCACAGAAGCCTGTTATCCGCTGTATTAAAACAACTGTTGTTAAACTCTTAAAGATAAATGAATACAATTCTTAATCTCAAAGGCCCTGATGAGACAGTTCACTCCACAGTAAGTCATCAAAGTCAGAAGGTTTCAAAATTTGACTAAGTAATATTTTTAAAAAAATAAATTCGAACTACATTTTCACAGCCTTCCTGTTTAAGCGATTTGATAGCTGCAGATTGTGTGATACACCCTAATGCACACACACACGCAGACATGTACGCACACAAGAGTTGGTTTCAATAGATGGAAAATAGTGTGATAATGATCAGATGAGCTTTTGGGGTAGCGATGTGAGATATGACATGTGGTCAGGCATTTCTCAGGGCACTTCTGCTCACATGCAGCAAAACAATGACACAAATGTCACAAGTTAACCTGATGCTTGAAACAAGTTCTAATAAAAAATTTGTAAATGTACATGTGAGAACCTCTAAGAAGCTAGTGCACTAAATTAAAGATTAATTATTAGATCTGACTCAGCTCTGACTCAGCAACTAACAAAAAAAAAAAAAGTAAAATCGTACTGTTGTTGTAGGTTGTCAAGCTGAATGTTTCATCATCGTAGGCCGTACCCACACGGAACATTTTGCCCAAGACGAAGCAATTTTTTTTTTCCGTTGTAACCTGTTTAAGGTAACATGCAAATACAATCCAACAAATCCAGTAAATGTTTGGTTTAATATTCCGAAAACCTCCCACGTACGCAAGTGTGTGTGAATGTGTACATGTTTTTGATAGGTGGTTCTGTGTCTGGTCTGACCCTGTTTAATTAATGGGTAAGAATCCCGTCGATTTTAGCCGGAGCTCGTTAAAGAGCTTCACCCCTCTGAAAGACAAGTCTGATTTATCCCAACTAATCCGTAGGATGACAATATCACCCCCACCCCATGTTCTCTCTCTGTCTCTCGAACTCTCTTTCCTTGTCATTAGTGACACATATAATGATTGCTTTTCATTATTGTAGCGATTTGAATCCTAGTCCAAACAAAATCCCTCCAAAACAATCTACGGTATATTATGTTGCACACACACACACACACACACACCACACACACAACACACACACACACGTGAATATATATATATATATATAGCTATAATATATATATATATATATATATATATATATATATATATATATATATCTTATAATATATATATGTATATATATACATATATATGTTGCCAATATACTGTATATGGTTTTTTGAGAATAAAGTTTTAACCTCAAAGTCCTGATGAGACCTTTCACTTTGAAGTAAGTCATCAAATCAGAGGTATTTCTCGTAATTTGGACTGTAATTACTATGGTCAAAATAAACATACATTTTTTCAACCGCCTTCCTGTTGCAGCGATTATCGTCCATCAAAGTGTTTTATGTCCGCTTAACACTTCAATTTTTACATACTGCGTGTTCTTTGTGTGTATATAATATATATATATATATATATATATATATATATATAGATTATATACACACCCACACATCTGATAATATTTGAACTACACGAAGCCTAATCATGTTGCTTTTAGTATAGTGGATTAATTACAGCAATTTTAAATCATAGTCCCAACACAATCACTCAAAAAAAAAAAAAGATCAATATTTGGTTAAGTAGTATTGTATGTTTTATATATACTGGGCTAGAAGGGTCACCTCTATCAATTAAAAGAAGAATTTTTTGGGTGGGGTACCTTAATATCAAACTATACATGTAATTAAAAGTGTACAGAAACATCATGATCATTTGATTTGAGTATTAGGACTTTATCACTAGTATATACTAGCACACAGAGTCGCGCCCAATACGAGCAGTTGTATAAGTAGGTGAGGTGAAGTAAAGTATCACTCAAAGGACCTGATAATAATGTGTGTCACTATATAGATAGTCAAGTTTTGCTAGGGATATAAAAATTCATATTAACCACACACCACACACACACAAAATACACATAGTCAGTTACCTATATTAAGGTAAAACAAATTATCACAATCGAGGACAATGAGACCTCAGAGCATGATCAGGCATTATCTAATACATACGCAGCACACACATACCCACACATCACGTGTAATTTTTCACTACAAAAAGTAGTGTGTGTGTCTAGTAAATGATGTGGGTAGATTACGTGTACACTAGTATTAGAGACATCCGGGCTGAGTCAAATGTGATCTAAACACAATTATTAATGCTGACGACTGGTATCTCACTATGTTAATTCACGTATACTAGTCATTATAGAGATCGCTCGCGATAGCGTGTTGTATGAAGTGTAGCCCCAACGGAATATGCAACTATACCCTCTTCCGCTCATCAGATGTTTAGTGCGCTGGCAACATAAGGGCAATCGTGCTGTGACGTTAATTCCTTATATCAACTATTCTTTTACAAGAGTATGCTACAACGCGGAAAGCATATAGTTGTAAGGGTATATTGTGTCTGAGTATCACTGAGAGGGAGAATAAATGCTATACTGTACACTTAGCACAAATCTTTTTTTCAGGTCCATGAGTGTATTGTATACTACAGACTACAATTATTGTTTCCTGGTACTAACTAGCAACGATGCAGAGTGGGATGTTTGTTGTCAAGTACTGCGATGTTTTGTGATAGTTGTTGGGTATTATAATCTTTGGATTGTTTAACAGTACATTTATATCATGCGGGGGGAAGTCAAGGTCATCATATTACATTCTCGAGATACGGTCCGCTGAGTGCTACGACTATTTTGATAAAGCTCGTACTGAATTTACAATAGATCTAGTGAAAAAACAAAAAAAAAAAATAGAATGAAGAGAATGATGTTTATGGGGTATGGTTCGAGAGTATCAGTTATGAGAAAAGTCACACATAATAAGAAACGCATTACTGATAACCTATTGACAAATATGACTTTCACTTTCGGCACACAACCTGAGACTTCTGAAATGTCACCTTTCACCATCAGCAATCACTGGTAGTAGAGGAGCTGACAATGCAATAACGTTATTCTGAGGGGCACTTACTTAAACCACACATTTTCTCATGAGACTACCAGATCTGAATACTCCTTTATAGTGCTACATAGTATGCCTCAAATAGTTAGATTTGTATTAGATTTCATTAATTTGTATTATTTTATTAATACTATCTTTATAGATCATTAATTATATAAAGAATAAGGTGCGAAGCAACCCAATCACTCACTTATAATGACAACCCACACATCACTAATCATTAGACGAGGGCCGTAATCTCACAGTTGTTTGAAACTGATACCATATATCTATTGTTCTGAAATCCCGGAGTAAATACGTAAATTCAGTTTCTGAAATGTTTGAATCTATGGTGAAAACCTACGTTGAAGGTCTTAAAGAGTATACATTGGCAAGCCAGTGTGTATGGCTCGCGAAACTGGAAATTTAGGTTCCCCATCAGGGCAAGACAGTTTTAAAAAAAAAAAACCCCCTACCCCCTTTTTTATTATTATGCATGTATTTGATTCGTTTTTATATATCTTTCAGAGTAGCGATTGTGATAACTAATAATCATATGTATTGAAACTTTTATTAAAGAGTGGTTTGCAGGGTTGCTCACGGGGTGGTGAGATGTCCGGGCTTTGCGTGCGGGGTAAGCCTCCCCGGATCTTGCAAGCGCGGCATGCTGTGTGTGGTGGGATCTTATCTGTGGGACGTTATTCGTTAAAAAAAGCCAATGATTATATTTATCGCGGGTAGGAGGTTGTGTTGTAATAGGCGGCGATAGTGCAACAGATTCTATAGCCGTGTTTTGGACTGCAGTGAGTGTGCGGCATGAATCATTCGAATTTGTTACCAGATAATCGATAGTGGTGGGCGACACTAATTTGATAGTCGAATTAATTAATCCCTCACAATGTATTCCATTTATTTATAGCAAATGAATACAACACAAAATAAAAATAATAGTTTAAGTCTTAAAATAAGTTGACAGTATTATGGAGGGGAAAAGAGATTTCTCCTCTTCTAGCTTGCTTCCTAATCTAGTTGTCTAATAAACCAGGCATTGCATATTATAAAAGCATCTGCTCAACACATAAATGTAAGCATAAATTATGAGCACTGGAATATATTACATATAATTAATGATTCATTTTAAATTTGTTACAATTCAAAATCCATTCACTACACGTCAGTAACAGGAAAACAAAAACCTTTATACAGCCTGAACCAAGTGTCAAAGTATTGCTTTGCTTCTGTGAGAAACAGATGAGCTTCCGTGACTTTGGTTATCACCACAAAGTTGCACACATAGCAAAACACCGGGCCGCAGCGAAACACAGTCACACACACAAACATTCATAGCTAGTGTCCTGTTTCAACCACATCAAGGGTCCACCTCACTAGCTGACCTTAAAAGACAATGTCTGCAACTGTCTAAAGATTTGTCCACCTTGAGATAGACACTCTATCTTTCCTCTGTCTATCTCCAATATCTGATTATCTTTGTTCTTTCATTAGCCAGACGAGTGAGAATGGTTCGAGCTACTTGTCACCATGGGCACTCAGATTGCATCTTTGCTCTGAGGTTTTAATAACGACAAGAGAATTCATGTTATTTTCCGCACAGATATGGCCCCACACGATATTCTCGTGTCCTCTTCATATGTGGTCCTTCTGGGCATTCTGTGACAAAGAAAATGTGTCATAAAAAAAAAATCCCAATTTCTAGGCATCTAGAAAAATGAACACCTTGAAACATACTGAACCACAAGATAATTACCAGATCTTGTCTACACCGCCAGACGTACCAGTGGGCAATCTGGATGTTATTTTTCCAAAATAAAATAAATAAATAAAAAAAAATTAAAGAAAGATTTGCTATGCATTGAGATCTAAAACTAAATAAATAAATAATCTGATTTTCTAAAAAAAAAAAAAAAAAGAGAGTGATTTTAGATACGTTGAGATCTAAAACAATTTCATTTATTTATGTTTGTTTGTCTATTTATTCGTTCATTTTCATATAACTTTTTGTGAGTTCAGCTTGCATTTTATTGCATTTTACAGCGTTTCCTTTTTTGAACAGATGAATTGATTCCAACTTCAGAAGATGAAATCAACACGAATACAAGATTACTGCATCACTGTGCATATTTTTGAGACAGACTTAACTTTAAATCTACTCTAAAGATCATTCAAAATCTGTTCATTTCTGTCTGTTTTCACAACATTTTAGATAAACATTTAGGGCATGAAAAATGTATGCATACATATTCAATACATTTATTTATGCATACACTCATACACAAACATATACATTCATTAGTGCCATCTAGTGCTCAGTGGCACCCTAATATTCAGTCCTACACATAGAACCAAGAAAAAAATGTTGATGATGATATTGGAGAGCCCTTTTTAGTTCTACAAGCATTCGTTAGTTCCTGATAGCGTTCTGTGGATGTTACGACAGGGCCGCAAAATCAGGATAGCTTTAGGATCGTTCAAAACTTGATTCATAAATTTCAGTTTGTGAAAGAGGAACATTGTGTAGGCGTGTTGTGGAAATCATACCATTCACACTTATTGGGTGAAACAACTTGTGTTTGTGCATGCGGTTACTGGTGATGCAGTGTTGGCATTTAGTTAGGATAAAAATGAATCATGTCACTCAATACCAAGAATGCAGTGAAATGAAATATTTAAAAACTTTCTTGGAGCTCAGTTAAGTCGACGTGTTTTTCTGTAACGTGGGGGAGGAAAAGTCAAAGTGAAACCGTCATCAAACAGGACAATCAGCGAGTCATTCTGATCTACTGCTTCATTTCCTCTGAGTTTGTGTGTGTGTCGTAGTCAGTGTAACAGCACATATGGCGCAAATATGGTGTCCCATTACTTTTTTTTTAGTCGCAGGTTGCATCCAACAAATGCAAAGAATTGGGAATCGATTAATGGTAGTAAAAGCTGTTTTCAATATAGCACTATTTGTAATATTTAAATAGTAAAAACTGTTTTAAATAGTTTTTGTCAACAATTTAAATGACCAAAAATGTAATACTTAGCTATGCACCACATTGTTTTGTTCAACCCTGTTACTGCATTTTACCCCATTACAAAGAAAAAGTAAATTTGGCATAGATTGAAAATTCTTTTTTTTTTCTAAATGCACTTTATTGATCTTATTGTGAATAGGTGGCTGATTCATCTATGCATATGTTTCATTTGTACCTCTCTTTCTAGAGCCCATCATTTTTAATCAAAATTTCACTTAGTCAAAATGCCATTTATCATTTTATTCTGTTAAAAACTACACCCCTTCCCTATGATCAACACGGGGAAAAAAAAATCCGTAAAATTTACGGTAAAAAAACGGCAGCTGTCGTTTCCTGGCATTTTGCCTTAAAAAATACGGTAGCAAGGTTTTAGGTTTTACGGTTTTAACTTAAATTTACAGTTAAATACCGTAATTTCATTAACTGATATAACATTACTATACCAACCTTTTGAAGTACTGAAATCTGTTTTGTACCTTTGTAATACACTGATAACCACCAAATGCAGGTGGTGATGAGAAAATGATTGATGAACCAAACAGACATGATGAAACATGATTAACCAAAGCCCATCACAGCAGTTTTATATACATATAAGGTGCACATGATGTCTTCAACACAAACACCAAACACGAGTCATGGTAAACACTGAAACTGAAATAAAGCAAAAACGCTTCATTAAACAACATTAGTTGTAACAACACCCAAACCCTAATATACAAAACTGAAGAACATAGCATTTCAACAAAAAACACCTTTCAAATGTAAGCAGGGAATCGGGGAATGTCCAATTTACGTTATTCCCTGCAATTTCCAAACGGTTATGCTACTGTAAAATTATTGTCACCGATATGTGATGGCCAAGCAGTTTTTCACCGTATGTAGTAGTGGAATTTACCGTTAACCATTTAACAGATTTTTAATGTAGCATTTTTTACAGTTTTTTACCGTTAAATTCACAGTCATTTTTCACAGTGAACCTTAAGCTTACATTCAGATCTACCTCCATCCCCTCAACAACTGACAGATAGAACCAAGACCCCATTCTTTCACTCGGATCACGATATGCAATAAGAGATATGTTGTTACTTCTGTTACATTACAACTTCAAATTGTGACACCCAGTAAATAACATTATCTGGCTCCAGTCAGCATGATGTGAAGAAAAGTAAATATCTAAGGGAACTTTTCTCAGTTCCCATTCAGTCAGTCACGTTCTACGTTACGTCAGTGACTGACGAATTGGGATCTCGCCCGAGAGCCCAATCACCTTCGAGTGTTAACTAAACAAGCCAATTACAGTTGGCGTGCGTGTTTCGCCACGCGCACCCAGCCCCGTACCGCGGGTATAAAAGGAGAGCGCGTGCAAACTCACATCATCTTTTCGCTTCGGAGCCTAGCCTTCTACAGGACGAATCTCCGCGATTGTTCGAGAGAAACAGCTGGCGTTGGTGTGACGGCGAATCAGCGGGGGTTGCCATCCAGGCTGCTGAAACCTCTGTCTGCTCAGCTTTCTTCGGGTGGTCTGGGCTGCAGCCTCCCCTGGGCGCTTCAGCGCTTTCACTAAAAGAGTTCCAAAAATGCGTAAAAGAGCTATTGCAAAAGAGCTCCACGAGCGACGTGCGTCTTTTTAAAGATGGCTTCCCGCTCGTGCTTTTCTGGATGCGGTCGTTTCCTGCCTCTATCTGATGGTCATGATCACTGCCTCTCGTGCTTTGGCTTACAGCACGCTGAAGCAGCGCTCATGGATGAGTCTTGTTCTCAGTGCGGGAACATGACCATCGCTACGTTGCGGTCTAGATACCTCCTCATCAAACGGAGGGGTATCCCCCTTGCCATCCCCCGTTCTAGCTCCTCCGGTTCTCGAAGGGCTACTTCGGTTCATGGTCAGGGAAACCTGAGGGTTACAGTGAGAGCTTCCCCATCGAGTACGTCTCCGTGGGCCTCTCATTCCTCAAGCATGGCGCACCACCTGGGGTTTCCGGACGAGTGTGCTGGGTCCTCGGACAGGGCGGGTTCCATCATCGTTGTTGCGGGGCCAACCAGCAGGCCAGGATTTTCATCCATGGCATTGGAGGTCTAATCTAGGCTCTGGAGATGATGATTCGGCTGCTCTGCCACCGTCAGGTAGAGTGGCGTTACCCGAGTCAGATCCAGAGCTGACCGCAATGCTTTCATGGGCTGCTGAGAGTGTCGGGCTGCACTGGAGGCCTCCACCTTCTCCCGAACGCTCGAGGCTGGATGATTGGTTCCTGGGGCGCAGGCCGGGCGTCGGCAGCCGCCTCCGGTTCCATTCTTCCCGGAAGTGCATGAGGAGGTTACTAAGTCTTGGAAGGCACCTTTTTCTGCCCGAAACAGACTTGGTGCCCCCTCCATCCTCACCACCCTCGACAGGGGGGCGGCCCAAGGGTATGTGGACAACCCTCCGGTTGAGCGCGCTATTGCCATGCAACTCTGCCCGCAAAGCGCCGCCGCCTTGAGAGGTAGTCCACGCCTTCCGTCCATGGCCTGTAAGTTCTCGTCCGCTCTGATGGCTAGGGCTTACAGTGCTGCTGGACAGGCTGCTTCCGCCCTGCATGCCATGGCCCTCTTGCAAGTCCACCAGGCCAAGGCGTTGAAGCAGTTTCACGAGGGTGGTGCTGACTCAGGTGTGCTGCAGGAGCTGCGCACGGCGACGGACCTCGCGCTTGGGGCGACGAAAGTCACGGCGCGGGCCTTGGGTCAGACGATGTCCACATTGGTGCTCCAGGAGCGCCACCTATGGCTTTACCTTGTGCGTATCGAGGGAGGCTGACAATCATCGCTTCCTGGACTCCCCGATCTCCCAGTCCGGCCTATTCGGCGAAGCGGTGGAGGTCTTTGCCCAACAGTTCTCTGAATAGAAGCAGACGGAGGCGTTTCGACACATCCCGCCCCGGCGGTCTGCTGCTGTCCGCACCCCACCGCCGGCTGCAGCCCCTCTGTCTTCTCGTCGCCGAGGGCGCCCTCCTGCGGCCTCCATCTCCGCTCCAGCTTGGCCGCAGCAGCAGCCTTTACAACGGCCGCAGTGTGGAGCTGGCCGCAAGAAACCGGCGCAGCCCGCCTCCGCCCCTGCCAAGTCCGTGAAGCGCCAGAGCAGGCGGCGTCCCTGAGACAGGCGACCCAGAGCTCTTGGATCCTGCTCTTCAGGAGATGGTGACCGCACCACTCCCTCCCTCGGAGGAGGGCCGTGTGGAGAATCTTATGTTCCCATTTGTTTTTGTTCCGCCCCTGGCTACCCAGCCAGTGGTACCCAAAACATCAAAAAAAGAGCAGCTTCCTTTTTCTACGGGTCCCAAGAGGGTGAGGATGGCGGTGCACCAGACCCAGTCTCCACACGGCCGTCCCACTCTCCCTGCGCTAGGGGGCAGCAAGGTTCATTCAGTGACGCTACGCCTCCTCACGATCCCCCGCCCATCAGAGCCAGGTAAGTGGCCGCCGCGCACTCATACCCCACCTGTTACTCTCGTCCTCCCGGTTGGTTCCCTGTGTTCCCACTTCCACTTTCGCTGGCCCACTGCGGGTACTTCGGTGCGTCTCCCTAGTCCCCTCTAGTTTCGGTCGGAATCGCTTGTGGCCTGGCTAGCGCTCCCCAGCCCGTCTCGCTGACTCCTTCGGACCATCAGACTCGGCTATGTGATTCAGTTTGCCCGGCGCCCTCCCAAGTTCAGGGGTATTCGGTTCACCTCTGTGCCGGACAATGATGCTCCTGTCTTGCGTGCAGAGATTGTGGTCCTGCTGGCGAAGGACGCGATATAGCCTGTCCCTCCAGCCGAGATGAGGTCGGGGTTCTACAGCCCATACTTCATCGTACCCACGAAAGGCGGTGGGTTACGACCGATCCCTGACCTGCGCGTACTGAACCGGGCCCTTCACAGGCTCCCGTTCAGGATGTTGACGCAGAAACTCATCTTTCAATGCGTCCGTCCTTTCAAATGGTTAGCAGCGATCGACCTCAAGGACGCGTACTATCATGTCTCGATTCTCCCTCGACACAGACCGTTTCTGCTTCTCTTCTTGTTATCCGCTTTGCGTTCGAAGGGCGAGCATAGCAGTACAAGGTCCTCCCCTTCGGGCTATCCCTGTCGCCACGTGTCTTCACCAAGGTCGTGGAGGCAACCCTCGTTCCATTGAGGGAAGCAGGCATTCGCATTCTCAACCACCTCGACGACTGGCTCATACTGTGCCCAGTCCCGAGCGCATTTGTGCGAACACAGGGATTTGGTGCTCTCACAGCTCTGCCTGTTGGGCCTTCGGGTCAACTGGAAAAGAGCAAACTCTCCCCGACACAGAGGATCTCTTTTCTCGGCATGGAGCTGGACTCGTTCAACCTCTCAGCACGTCTCTCAATAGAGCGTGCGCAGTCGATGCTGAACCGCCTGGGGTCCTTCCAGTGCAAGACGCCGGTTCCACTGAGACAATTTCAGAAGCTCCTGGGGCATATGGCATCCGCAGCCGCTGTCACGCCGCCTTGTTGTTCATATATTATACCGCTTCAGCGTGGCTTCACGACCCGGTCCCGAGATGGGCATGGCGACACGGCCCTTACCGGGTTTCTGTTACCCCGTTCTGCCGTCAGACCCTCAGCCCGTGTACAGATCTTGCCTTTCTTCGGACAGGTGTGTCCCTTGGGCAAGTATCCAGGCATGTTGTTGTTTCAACAGATGCCTCCGCCAGGGGCTGGGTTGCCATGTGCAGTGGGAATGCAGCTGCGTGGCTCTGGTCGAAGAGTGAGGCCCCCCAACTGCAGGTGTCATATCAAACTTCCTCGATTGCAAAAGCATTAAAGAGAATTCTGGCTCTGCCCGCTTCAATCGCTGCTACACGACAAGCACGTACTGTTCCGTACGGACAACACTGCGACCGTTGCGTACCTCAACCACCAGGGCGGTCTACGCTCCAGTCGCATGTCGCAACTCGCCCCGCCGCCACTCGTCCTCCTCTGTATTCAGAAGCTCTTAGGTCGCTTCGCTCCGTTCCATCCAGCAGCTCAATCGTGCAGTCCGACGAGCTCTCAACGTCATCTCCGCCCTTCCGGGAGAATGGCGCTCCACCCCAGACAGTCCGCTGATTTGGAGACGCTGTTGGACGCTCAGGAAGACCGGTTTGCCTCCCGGACACGCCCTTGCAGTTTTGTTTTACCTCCCTGGCCGAGGGACCCCTTCGGCACAGACCACTGGCGTGGCAGCTGGCCTCCGGCTCTTCTCAAGTATGCGTTTCCCCCAGTGAGTCTTCTCACACAGACACTGTGCAAGATCAGGGATGATGAGGAGCAGGTCCTGCTCGTGGCGCCTTACTGGCCCACTTGGACTTGGTTCCCGGAACTGATGCTCCTCGCGATAGCCCCTCCTTGGCGAATTCCTCTGATGAGGGATCTCCTTTCTCAGAGAGGGGCACCCTCTGGCACCCACGTCCAAACTTGTGGAATCTCCACTTATGGTCCCTGGACGTGACGCGGAGGTTCTAGTTGGGCTACCTCCAGCGGTAGTAAACACTATCGCTTCAGCTAGAGCCCTGTCTACCAGAAACGCTTACAGGCGGAAGTGGAACCTGTTAGTCGGTTGGTGCTCTTCCCGCCTGGAAAACCCCCGTAGATGCCCGATCGCAGTCGTGCTTTCTTTCCTGCAGCATGGTTTGGAGCGAAGGCTGTCTCCCTCCACCTTGAAAGTGTATGTTGCCGCCATTTCCGCGCATCACGATGCAGTAGACGGTTAGTCTGTGGGGAAGCACAACTTGGTCATCAGGTTTCTCAGAAGGGCAAGGAGGCTGAATCCTCCGCGCACTCACCTGTTACCCTCTTGGGATCTCACCTCGGTCCTGACGGCCCTGAAGGAGAAGCCCTTCGAGCCTCTGCAGTCAGTAGAGCTTAAGTTTCTTTCATTAAAGACAGCGCTCCTCACCGCATTGGCCGCGGTCAAGAGGGTGGGGGACTGCAGCATTTTTCGGGTCGAACGATTCCGTGTTACTGGTTAGTGGGGGCTATAGTCTTGGCATACCAAGCCCAACGTTTACTGTGCCCCCTCGGAGTGCGAGCTCACTCTACGAGAGGAGTGGCAACTTCTTGGGCATTGGCGCGGGGCGCCACGATAGCAGACATCTGTAGAGCTGCCAGCTGGGCAACGCCTAACACGTTTGCGAGATTCTAAAATCTCCGTGTAGAGCCCGTGTCCTCACGTGTACTCGCCTCAGGTAGGCTAACCCGGACCCGGCAGGTGTCGATCACGCTTGCCTGCTCAATTCCCCCTCGGACTGGATACATCTCTTTGTCTCCTCAATCAGTTCCCTTGGCGAACCCTGTGAGTTTCCTCCCGCACCCTCGATGGTCATGCTGGCGTAGCGCCAACGCCAGGCTCAGCCTGCGTGTGCTGCCAGGTCAGCCCTGTGCTGGCTAATTCCCTGGTGTAGTGAATCCCCTTCGGGTGATCCCCATGGTATTCTGCCACTGTTATTCTCCCCTCACGTAAAGCACGTGTCTTTCCCTTGCATCGTTCACTGCCATCCTGCTGTGTAGTGGATCTCACCCAGCGTTTGAGTCTACCGCAGAGACTGTTCATTATGTTAGTACTTGCCCCTGGGCCCATGGCCATATGTGTCTTCCCATGATCCCTCCTATGTGCGAATGTGGCCTTTCCGTCTCGTCCCAACTGGGTACCTTTCCCGTGTTATTCCAATGGACCACTTATGGGAACAGCAGTGGCACACCGCTGCTTAGGCCGCTGTCCTGTCCTTCCGCCCCAGCTGGGGGGGGCCTTCGGCTTCCGCAGGCACGGAGGGGTCACAATAGTGTCGTTGTTACCTAGGATCCAATTCGCAGTCCCACTGTGACTGGACGGAATGGGAACTTCTAGGTTTACATTTGTGTAGACCCTCCGTTCCCTGAAGGAGGACGGAAGCGTACGGGCCGTCGCCACAGTTTTGCTGTACCACCGCTGTACAGCCGGTCCACGTAGTCCGGCTCCTCAGCGTAAAAACTGATGTCGTATGCACGCTCTCTTCCCTTTTATACCCGCGCTGCGGTCGGGTTCGCGTTGCGAAACACGCTACGCCCACTGTCTTGGGGCTTTGTTTATTTAACACTCGAAGGGATTGGGCCTCTCGGCGAGTAATCCCAATTCGTCAGTCAAGACTGACGTATTGTCTCCGTTCCCTCCTTCAGGGAACGAGGGTTACACAAGTAACCTAGACGTTTCTATGCAAGCTGCATTCATCTAAATATCAACCCTGTTACCAGAGTTACTGTAAGAAAAGATGACAAATGTAAGACAAGAAAAACAAGCATTTTTCTTTAAATAATCCAACAGTTTTAATAGTTTTTAGTAAACAACTGATTTTTAATTGCCAACAACATAATACTAGGCTATGCCCCACATTTTTTTGTTCAACCCTGTTACTACATCCCACCATTATAAAAAAGGGAACATTCCTATAAAGTCTGTATGATATTGACTACTTTCTAAATGTATGTTATTGCATTCATATTATTCTGAACGATTAATCTATGCATATACGTGTTCATTCATTCATTCATTACGCAGGTCAGGTCATTCTATTCAATCTGTTAACCGTTTGGTGCGTAAATGGATCCTAGTTATAGAGTCGACTTTGTACCCAAGTCTCTTCACCTTCAATACCACGACTTAGGTGAGACCCTTGAGCAAGGCACCGGACCCCCACCTGCTCCTGCACGCAGCAAAAATGGTTGCCCACTGCTCTGGGTGTGTGTTCACTACTCACTGCTGTGTGTGCGCACTTGGATTGGTGGATAACTGGCCCTAAATATATCTATGTAAACCCAAATTTTTGTTTAACAGTTGATTTTCCAACGCATAGCAGATAATTGTAACAAACAAAAGTCCAACTTTATTTAGATTTGCTCCATTTTGGGTTTATTTTTTTATTTGTTTATGTGCTAGTAAAAGTGCTATCTCTTTGTAACTCTCTGATTCCTCTTTTTTCCTTGTTTCCTTGTGTCTCTGCATTCTTTGACTAGTAAGTCAGAGTCTCTGTTTAGGCCTGGTTCCACTGGTCCCACAGGACCTCGCATGGTGATGGTGGTAATGTCACCACTTAGTGAAATAAGTGACACTGATGGGTTTGAAATGTACTCTGGGTCCCCGTAGACCTCTCTGCCGCCCATCCACTCCCCTCCGTGGACCCTCAAAACCCCCGTAGCCTCTCTGTTCATTCAACCGTCTGCCTGCAGCTATGTTATGTTGCCGTAGCAAAGTGAAGGCCAATTCATCATTAGGACACAGCGTGTGTGTGGTTGTGCGTGTGTGTGTGTGTGTGTGCCACATCCCATTTGCTTTACGGTGGCCACATTACCACCATCAAAACCTCTTAATCACATTTGAAAAACTCTGCCAACAGCGGGATCACCTTTCATTCTCATCAGAAAACCCAACACCTTTTAAAGCAGAGACATTCACCAGCATGTCTTGCATGTTTGCTATTTTCTTTTAACCTTGGAAGTAATATATTTTATGAATGGGAAAAAAATTCAGATAAAAAAAAGACAATCAACAATCTGACTTTGAGTGAAAAGTGTCATATACTAATTTTCAATGTGGTGGCTACTAACATGTCCAACATTGGGAGCAAACAAAAGCTAGAAATTATTATTACTATGTATATTAATCTTTTTTCTTATTAATTAGTTTTTTTTCATTTATTCATTATTTTTTTAGGGAAAAAGGTATATTTAAAAAATGTTAGTATTAATAATAAACAAAACAAAAATAAAATAAAATATAAAACAAAATAATCTGGCAATGCTGACAGTGTCCCGATGCGTGTTATTTAAGTATTATTTATATACTATTATAATTCTTTTTAGTATTTTTGTTATTAGATATTGTCAATATAAAAAAATGGGTTTTAAATCATTTTCTAGTAGATAGCATTTGTTATTTTAACTTGAAAACTTTGTCAGTGTGCCAAGGTAACAGCTTCTAATCTAAACATGTAAATCAATATTTTTTTTTTATTTCAGCTTTATTTCAATGAACTATTTTTAATAGTTTTAGTTAAAACTAACAACTCTCAATTAAACGGCATAATGTGTAAATATCCGAGAAATGGTAATGTAATGAATTTAGAATTTGATATTTAACATTAACTTATTTACACAATTTAGTTTTATTTTTATAGTTTTAATATTTGTGCCATAACTGGCATAAGAAACCAGAATCATCTTAGTGTGTCATGGTGGCATCTTGCTTTGATTACATTTGTTCTGTGCGATTGATGCAAACACTAATTCCTACTTGCAACTTTAACTGGAATGCATCATGAAAACCACTCAGGCAACATGCTGGCATCCACCCACAATATCTTAGCATCATGGGACTTCTTGGGAAAAGGCCGCTCACATTTTGTTGCTCTAAATGAAGTAGCTGGTCATTTTCCCCTGATGATCTTTGATCTTTGTGGGAAGTGACAGTCAATGGGGTCCTCAGGGTCCTGGAATCCCTGTGAGGTTAGGTGCCCAATGTGTGCCTGTCCCATGTTGTCATTTTCCATTAGTGCCATTATATACACATACAGTGGGGCAAAAAAGTATTTTGTCAGCCACCAATTGTGCAAGTTCTCCCACTTAAAAAGATGAGAGAGGCCTGTAATTTTCATCATAGGTATACCTCAACTATGAGAGACAAAATGAGAAAAAAAAATCCAGAAAATCACATTGTAGGATTTTTAAAGAATTAATTGGTAAATTCCTCGGTAAAATAAGTATTTGGTCACCTACAAACAAGCAAGATTTCTGGCTCTCACAGACCTGTAACGTCTTCTTTAAGAGGCTCCTCTGTCCTCCACTGGTTACCTGTATTATTGGCATCTGTTTGAACTTGTTATCAGTGTAAAAGACATCTGTCCACAACCTCAAACTGTCACACTTCAAACTCCACCATGGCCAAGACCAAAAAGGACACCAGATACAAAATTGTAGACCTGCACCAGGCTTGGAAGACTGAATCTGCAATAGGTAAGTAGCTTGGTGTGAATAAATCAACTGTGGGATTAATTATTAGAAAATGGAAGACATACAGGACCACTGATAATTTCCCTCGATCTGGGGCTCCATGCAAGTTCTCACCCCGTGGGGTCAAAATGATCATTAGAACTGTGAGCAAAAATCCCAGAACTACACGGTGGGACCTAGTGAATGACCTGCAGAGAGCTGGGACCAAAGTAACAAAGGCTACCATCAGTAACACACTGCGCCTCCAGGGACTCAAATCCTGCAGTGCCAGACGTGTCCCCCTGCTTAAGCCAGTACATGTCCAGGCCCGTCTGATGTTTGCTAGAGAGCATTTGGATGATCTAGAAGAGGATTGGGAGAATGTCATATTGTCAGATGAAACCAAAATAGAACTTTTTTGTAAAAACTCAACTTGTCGTGTTTGGAGGAGAAAGAATGCTGAGTTGCATCCAAAGAACACCATACCTACTGTGAAGCATGGGGGTGGAAACATCATGCTTTGGGGCTGTTTTTCTGCAAAGGGACCAGACGACTGATCCGTGTAAACGAAAGAACGAATGGGGCCATGTATCCCATGTATTTTGAGTGAAAACCTCCTTCCATCGGCAAGGGCATTGAAGATGAAACGTTGCTGGGTCTTTCAGCATGACAATGATTCCAAACACACCGCCCGGTCAACGAAGGAGTGGCTTCTTAAGAAGTATTTCAAGGTCCTGGAGTGGCCTAGCATGTCTCCAGATCTCAACCCCATAGAAAATCTTTGGAGGGAGTTGAAAATCCGTGTTGCCCAGCGACAGCCCCAAAACATTACTGCTCTAGAAGAGATCTGCATGGAGGCATGGGCCAAAATACCAGCAACAGTGTGTGAAAACCTTGTGAAGACTTTTGACCTCTGTCATTGCCAACAAAGGGTATATAAAAAAGTATTGAGATGAAATTTTGTTATTGACCAAAATACTTATTTTCCACCATAATTTGCAAATAAATTCTTTAAAAATCCTACAATGTGATTTTTTGGATTTTTTTTTTTTCTCATTTTGTTTCTCATAGTTTAGGTATACCTATGATTAAAATTACAGGCCTCTCTCATCTTTTTAAGTGGGAGAACTTGCACAATTGGTGGCTGACTAAATACTTTTTTTCCCCACTGTATTAGTGACAGAGCTCTTATGAGCGGAGAGAGAGAGAGTAAGAGGGAGACATATGTGTTTAGTCTATTAAAAGAGACGGAGGGCTAGAGGCTGGGAGTGACCTCAATATCGGCTTACACCAACACATGAGGGCGATGCGTCACCAGGGGTCTCTCACCATAACCTTGCAGGACCATAAGGGGTCTCCCCTTAACGCCACCTAAAGCCCCCCTGAACAGCTGCCTTGGCCTTTACATCATGCACCAGAGCAGAAGGGACTGGCCCTTGGTTTCCATTCAACAATATTACGGTTAAAACTACTAATTAGTGGGCTATTTGAACACCAACTTTAATATCTGTGATTTAAAGGAATAATTCTGTCATAACTTTGTAAACCTGTATGCAGTTTTTTTTAAAGAAAATTTGAAGGAACCACATAGTGACCACATTTGTTACTATGGCTATGAGGGGCCGTACAAGCCATAATTCATTCTGGCACTCTCACACACTTACATTCTCCTTTCACATTCATATATTTCTACTCTCACACACATACATTCGTGTTTCACATACATATGTTTCTGCTTACATACACTTTAATTTTCAGCACATACATGTATTCTGACTTTCACGCACATATGTATTCTTTATTACATACCAGTCGTGTAGCTACTGGATGCCGTTATACATGCCATATTAGGGTTTTCCTGGCACGTCACGTTACTTCTATGAGTCCGTTTTGTACTTTCTGTGCGAGAGAGCGCCCTCCGGCTTCGAGTATGAATGAAACGAAACGTCCCCTGCATATTCCAAGCTCACGCAGCTGAACAGCTCTGCTAGTGCTAACGTTAATTCACATATTTTTCCATCGCCAGCAGCACTCCATTCTCTAAAGGCTACCTCCCTACACGCCAGTGTACAGGTACAACAATCTACATTTTCCTAACGTTAGTTGCCTAGTCACTGCTGTTTATTTAATGTGGTTTATGTGGCTACTGAGCCAGACTATGACCAAGCATGGGTTTTACATACTGTCCATTACTGATGTCCTGCTGATTTGATGATGGTGTTGTGTTGTGTCTGTTAGATGCACGTGTGTGGTGTGGCCGCCGTGCTCATGCTGTTCTTATCGTTATTTTCTTAACACTGCTTATGATAACATATGGGCTTATGCTCTGATTCAAGCAGGTGTAGCTGTTAGTTGTGTTGGCCAATTTTTTATAACAGATGTATTTTAGGCTAGGCCCACCCAATTTTCTCTGGCCCCACCCACATTGTAATTCCTGGCTACGCTAGTGCTACATACCTACAATATAACTCACATACATGTATTGTCACTTTCACGTATGCATATACAAACCCAATTCCAAAAAAGTTGGGACACTGTACAAATTGTGAATAAAAACAGGATTTTTACAAGGATTTTACAAATCCATAAACTTATATTTTATTCACAATAGAATATAGATAACATATCAAATGTTGAAAGTGAGACATTTTGAAATGTCATGCCAAATATTGGCTCATTTTGGATTTCATGAGAGCTACACATTCCAAAAAAGTTGGGACAGGTAGCAATAAGAGGCCGGAAAAGTTAAATGTACATATAAGGAACAGCTGGAGGACCAATTTGCAACTTATTAGGTCAATTGGCAACATGATTGGGTATAAAAGAGCTTCTTAGAGTGGCAGTGTCTCTCAGAAGTCAATTCCCCCAATGCTGCGGCGAAAAATAGTGGAGCAATATCAGAAAGGAGTTTCTCAGAGAAAAATTGCAAAGAGTTTGAAGTTATCATCATCTACAGTGCATAATATCATCCAAAGATTCAGAGAATCTGGAACAATCTCTGTGCGTAAGGGTCAAGGCCGGAAAAACATACTGGATGTCCGTGATCTTCGGGCCCTTAGACGGCTCTGTATCATATACAGGAATGCTACTGTAATGGAAAACACAACATGGGCTCAGGAATACTTCCAGAAAACCTTGTCGGTGAACACAATCCACTGTGCCATTCGCTGTTGCCGGCTAAAACTCTATAGGTCACAAAAGAAGCCATATCTAAACATGATCCAGAAGCGCAGGCGTTTTCTCTGGGCCAAGGCTCATTTAAAATGGACTGTGGCAAAGTGAAAAACTGTTCTGTGGTCAGACGAATCAAAATTTGAAGTTCTTTTTGGAAAACTGGGACGCCATGTCATCCGGACTAAAGAGGATAAGGACAACCCAAGTTGTTATCAGCGCTCAGTTCAGAAGCCTTCATCTCTGATGGTATGGGGTTGCATGAATGTGTGTGTGTGGCATGGGCAGCTTACACCTCTGGAAAGGCACCATCAATGCTGAAAGTATATCCAAGTTCTAGAACAACATAAGCTCCCATCCAGACGTCGTCTCTTTCAAGGAAGACCTTACATTTTCCAACATGACAATGCCAGACCACATACTGCAGCAATTACAACATCATGGCTGCGTAGAAGGATCCGGGTACTGAAATGGCCAGCCTGCAGTCCAGATCTTTCACCCATAGAAAACATTTGGCGCATCATAAAGAGGAAGATGCGACAAAGAAGACCTAAGACAGTTGAGCAACTAGAAGCCTGTATTAGACAAGAATTGGGCAACATTCCTATTCCTAAACTTGAGCAACTTGTCTCCTCAATCCCCAGATGTTTGCAGACTGTTATAAAAAGTAGAGGGGATGCCACACAGTGGTAAACTTGGCCTTGTCCCAACTTTTTTGAGATGGGTTGATGCCATGAAATTTAAAATCAAAATTTTTCCCTTAAATTATAAAATTTCTCATTTTAAAAACATTTGATATGGCTTCTATGTGATTCTGAATAAAATAATTGAAGTTTGAAACGTTATCCACTCATTGCATTCTTTTCCGGTTTTATTCACAATTTGTACAGTGTCCCAACTTTTTTGGAGATCGGTTTTGGTACATTCACACCTCAAGGCTTTTTTTTTTGGTATCCATTACTTCCTCTTTAAGCAGGAAGTCACTCTTCAACCAGAAAATACATATGCAATACTTGCTCAGGTCATCCTAACACAACTATACCATTATGCTTATTCAAAGGCATCCTTTTAATTTATTTTTTTGTTTTTTTTTTTTTTTTTCCTTTTATATTAACAGTGTTGACAGGGGCCAAGGCCTCTAAGGCGTAGAATGTTTTCTGCTGGCCCAATGGTTCAAATATTTTACTTGCCCTGGCAAAATTTCTCTCCATCCATCTATCAGTCAGAACAACAGCAATATAGTACTGCTGTACACAAGCAGCACTGCCCTTATAAACACTCCTTTATGTATTTTACGGAGGTAAGAGGAAAAGAAAATGCCATCAAAACTTTTCTGAAGACAGTTATCCTCAGAAATACATTCATATTAACCCCCCCACCCCAATTCCATAGGGGATTTTATACCTATATTTCGAGCATCATGAGCAGTGATTTGCTCTGCCTGCTACAGTTTTTTCTCCTCTTTGTGTCTGTCTTCAGCATCTCTGGCCTCTGTTAGCATCCTGTTTGCAGACTTGGTAATATTTCCACACAAATGACATTTGGGAAATGAGTGCATTGCATTGCTGTGTGTGCGCATAGAAACAGCGTGCAAGAATTGAATAGAGTTATTTCGCCTCATCTTTCGCTTGAATTATTTAAAATCGCTTGAAAGATCACACAGGCTTAAAAATGTGTGCAATTTAACTTTTGTGACGACGCAGGGGTGGGCTAAATGGCCGGCCAGTGACAGTGACAGATCTGTCAACTTTCCCGAGTGTCACACTGGCCCAGGGCCATTGGGCTGTCCTTATTGTCGAGCCCTGGTTGATACCGTTTCTTACGAAATTTCATGATCCATCACTACTTTGTGCTACCCGAAATGTTGGTATCCTGCCAGGCATACTCATATAGTTGCTATGAAAAACAAACAAAGCAATCTAAAAAGAAAAATAAATCGATAATTACCTTTCCAGGAGGATTATAAATACTTTTTTAAACCCAATACTGCTGAAATACTTCTGCGGCTGCCTCATGTACCTCAGCCATGCTGATCAGGACCTGTCCTGAACGTAACACTGATCGCGCCCAATCTGCCTTCCGCTTCCATCATACACCTTCCGTTTCCACTACTCTCTCACACATACACACATTCTTCTCTTACATACACATATTTTCTTTAGACATACATGCATTTTCTTCTTACATACATTTATTATTTATAATTTGAATACATTTGCATAAGAGCAAAATTAATACATTTGTGAGTAAATACCTATGAATATGAGGAAAATGTATGAATGTGCGTGTAACAATTCATATATGAATATAAACATATAAACATAAAATGCATTAATGTCTTCATTAAAATATGTGACTATGAGAGCAAAAATGTATCAATGTGTTCGTTAAAATGTGACTATGAGAGCAAAAATGTATGTATGTGAAAAGAGAATATAAGTGTGTGAGAGTGGCAGAATGAATTGTATGGCCCTTCATACAAACAAAAGTGTTTTTGAATCATGTGGGTGGATAAATAACGACAATTAAAAAAAAATTTATGTGGGGTGACAGGGTTAGGATGGAAACATGCAGTAGACATGAAGCCATATCTAACTTTTTTTTTCACTTCAGTCTAATGCTGAGTGATTCATAGATTGTTGGTCTCTGTGTGTGTGTGCTCATATGTATGTGAGTTCATGTTTAGATTAATGTTAACAAGAGGGGATTGCCCACAGTGGAACCTCAAGAATCATTTAGCGGGGCTACAAACATCAATGTCCATCAACGACTGCCTTATTCACTTGGATACACTGATGTAAGACCTGCTGTACAGATACACACAAAGATATATGCTTATTTATATAAGTAAATAGGTTTTATATGACAAGTCAATGGGTTCGATGGAGTGAAGATGTCCAACCAAATGTTTTTCATTACATCCGTGCATCAGTAATCTAAATATTCAATTATACTGTTATGACTCATACAGTTTCTTCAAAATGACATCATTTTTGAAGCCCTATTCCATCTTGGACAAAACTTGAAATTGTTGAGACTAATGCTGATAAAACAACATAATTATGAAAATTCATAGACTGAATGATTACACTTTAAGCTTCAGCTGACACTGGTTTCACTCCTATGTTTTACTTTATAATGTCCCTGTTATACTGTCTTATTGAGAAAAAAAATGTAGGTAACATTTTATATTTATATCACGTTTATTTATTTATTTAGGCAATTTTACTTTCATCACACTATCACAATTAAGTGAATATAGGATTTTTCTAACAGGGAAAACTATATATCAAAGATGCTTCCATATTTTGTTAGTTAGTTTGTTTATATATTTACAAATTCTGAAAAATAGTTATTAGTAAAATATTTTTACTGTATTTTATTTTTATTTTTCAGTACTTTGTGTATTCATTCATTCATTCACATTTTTTTTATATGCTAAATTTAAAATATATGTATTATAAAAATACTACCAATGGAGTAAAATAACTTTACAATTGAATGTGGATCTTTGTAAATAATTAATTAATCAATTCTTTTTTCTTTCATTAATTTCTATAATTTTATCCTTAATATTGGTTTTTATATATTTTTTGCATTAAATAAGAGAACGGGCTAATGAAATAAATGTAAATAAGCAAGAAAATCAGGGGGAAGACACTTTAATTGATCTATATATATATATATATAATATATTATATATAAATATATTATAATATGTTTTAGAAAGGGACCATTTGAATAAAGATCACCATTTGTGATTTATTATAATATCGCCTAAAAAAACAACTCCACTCAACTGACTCATCAGATAATCAGAGACTTCACCTCTCTTTTTTCCTCTTTCCTTCTTGCCTTCTCTTTCACTCATTATTGACCGTTCACTCTAGAATATTTACACTAAACTGAACCAAGAGTTGGAAACTCAACCCTCCCAGTAAGACTGGACTCGGAGCAGTGGGAGAGACCACTCCACATACACAGTTACACGTCAGACATGATATGCCCATTTAGCACCTTTCTGTGTGAACAGAGGTCAAAGAATGCGTGTGTGTTTTGACTGTGTGAAATGACTTGTTAGGGCTTTAATGTGGGTGTTGACTAGCAGATTGTTCCCTGGACACACCTCCCCTTTTAGTCTGTCACCACTCATTATGACAACAATAAGCCTCCGGCGGTCTTAAAGGGCCGCTGACAACTCTGAGCTAATGACACTGTCGCTTCCACCCTGATGACTTCTACAGCTGTAGGAAACCTCCTTCCTTTCTTTCTCTCCCAGAATTCGTCTTTGAAGCGATTGTCCGAGTTCATTACTGTCCGGCGCTTTGTTTTTCATTGCGTCTGCGTTAGCCATCTAGAAGCGGTAAACAGATATAGCGGATTTCCAGATGTCATTCCCATGGCCTCAAGGTCGGTATCTCTATCTGAGAGCCTAAACGGGAGCTCTACGGTTACAGGTCAGGGGTTGGAGTTCAGAGGGTGATGGCAGGTGACGTTGACAATGACACAGGTGCGGCATTGAGCAGTGCTCACCTGTGGATCACGCTCCCCTTTCCTTCAATTAGTAGAACACACTCACACACTCACATACACAAGCATGACCACTGCGTGAACTTCATGTAGTGAGGTGATTCCTTGATTTGCTCTGTGTGTGTGTCTCTTGGTTTTACCCCTAATGTCATTCAAAGCAGCAGGTGCGAAAACAGGACTAGCTTTGTGATCCTCTCTCCTTCAGATGAATGTTATGTCTCTGTGTGTATGTGTGTGTGTGTGTACAGGCAGCCACAGGGATCTAAAAATACTGGCACCAGAGTGTTTATAACAGCCAAAGTGTTAATAGTTGAAATCAAATCAAATTGTTAAAATAAAGTATCAAATCAGTTTTTTTCTGCATTCTAAATGGTAAGATAAGTGCAATTTATAACATCCCTGTGAAAGATAAACACAACATAAAAAAAATAAAATAAAAAATAAATAAATATAAAAACAGAATCACTGAGTTGGAAAAAAAAATCACCCCCCTCCTAAAAATGACTTGTAAACTCAATCAGGTGTAGCTAATCAACTTCTCAATGGCAAACAAAGCCATTTGACTTTCAACTGTGATCATCTGTGGTCATTTCGATTAGCTCAGTAGGAAAAGAGCTTTCTTGGAGCATTTCAGGCCTTGGTAGTGCAACTGAAGCAAACAATCAACTATGGGTGGCAAGGCACTGTCAAAAGATCTCTGGGATAAAGTTGTGGACAGACACAAGTCAGGAGATGGATACGCAAACTGTTCAAGGATTTGTTCCAATGCATAGAAGCCACAGTTGATTATTAAAGGGGTCAGGAACTGCTTTTTTATTATCTTCATTCTGTTCTCTTAAGGTTTCAATTATAATGTTCGTGGGACTTTACATTTAAAAAAAACACACTCATATGTATAAGTAATAGGTCTTTTCTATCTTTTTTGAGCCTCGCCGACCGAAAGGTCGGTTTTGATAAGCAATTCCAGAATCGCAAGGTTAACGGCCACTGCTATGATTGGCTAACAGTTTCGCTTGTTAAAATAACAGATAGACGTTGCTGTGACCATAATCTGGTCATTGGGTTAAAAAGTATAAATTACTCAGTTATATCAAATGCAAATAGTTGTTCACAACATGTTTATGCATGTTATGTTCCAAACATTACTGCTGGAGCCACTCTAATCAGTCTCAGCATCAGGTTTATTTCAGGTTCAATATCTTCTTTATGCGGGCAGTGCAGATCCCATCTGAACTTGTTCTTGAGTCACATTAGTAACTCATGGAGTCCATGTCAATAATGCAGCGATGTGAGAAGCAATGCTAACTCGGTCCCTTCCAAATCAGGCAGCTTATGACCAATGCGGTGAATTCACGTGTTCAAGTTCACAAACTTGAGTAAATCTGAGGTGAAGTCCATGAGGGGAACGAATTCCTCTCGCTAAATTCCCAGTTGCACAAGAATACGATGAGGGATAATGGCGTTGCCTGCGAATTTGCGTTGTTAGCTTAATTTTTGAGCAACACGAAAGCTGCTGATAATACTGAAGCCACTGTTGCCAACTCTCACGAGACAAATAAGCAACCGCAGCTTCAAAAATAAGCCCAATATTTTTTGTTTATTTATTATCATCAATGTTATTTATTAGCATTTTTTTTTACCAATAAATTAGCCTGCAACATATTAAACTGAAACCACTCTTTTGTTTAAAATGCAAAAACAGAAGTTATTTTACAAAAATCAGCAAACTGTAAAAAAGTGGGAGGCACACACTATTCACTCATCTCCAATCACCTGTGAGCAGAACAGGATTGGAGAGATGGAAAAGCAGATGAAGACGAGAGCTTTAAGGGTGAGCTGTAAAAGAGCCACATATTTATTTCCTACATATTCTAACCAAATGTACTGTTAGTATTAGTATAAGCCTGCTTTCTTTTTATTATTGTTACGGGGCTGACAAGACATGAGACATGCGGATCCATGTGCAAGCTTTATTAAAGCAGGGAAGTCAGAAACACAGGCATGGTCGAACAGTGGCAAACAGGTATATGGCGGGCAAGACACAAGAATAATCCTAGAGCTAGTGAAGGTCAATGAACGGTGAACAGAATCAAAAGGGCAAGACTAAAGGGATAAATCCAGGAAAACAGGCAAAGATCAGAAACCGAGAAAACAGACAAGGCAAGGCTAGGCTAGGCTAAGCTAGGCTAGGAAGCTAACGAGGGCTCTGTAGAGTAGCTATCACTACTGGCGATAAGCGCATACAATACTCGCCAGTGGAAGGAGTGAGATGGAGTGTTAAATAGTGAGTGAGTGATATGAAACAGCTGTGTGGAATCAGTGCCGTGTGCAATCAGTGCAATGAATGATGGGATATGTAGTCCGGGGTGACATGCAACAATTTGTGTAGTGTGAGAGTCAATGTAAAGGAAGGGTGACCTATGATGGCTAGCAGACGGAAGTTCATGGACCGGATACATAACAATTATAGCCCGTGATAATTAAAACATTACAAAATTATTTTTAATTTACCTTATAAAAGAAAATCATTCCACTCTTCTATTACGTCTACTACTATCATCGCTCAGATTACAGCGCCTTCATGTTGAATGTGATTTTTCTCCAGTGAGGGGGAGGATTTGACGAATTATGCTACAGCACTTATATTATTGCATTGATTGGCTACTGTGACCAGACAGACTGTCAGTCAATGCATTGGAGGATAAGGCAAACATAAAGAAATTAAGTTGCTTGTCAGATTTTCCTAACAAGCAACCATATTTTTTTATAAAATTAGCCCAAAAATCCGCAACCCATGACCCGGGATTTTTTCCCACAACTTAACAAAAAAAGAAGCCCAAAGTATTTTACTGTAATATACAGACTTGGTAACTCTGACTGAAGGACCTTATATATGGATGCTATGATGGCATAGTATATGTAGACGTGGATCAGATGAGAGTCAGCTCATACAAGCTTTATTGACGTGACCTGTCAGAACTAACACTATGCTTGATATGTATAAAAATGTATATCAATTTATATAAAAAAAGAGCCCAAACTTTTGAACGGTAGTGTATTATTAACTGGCAAAAAAAAAGAGGAAAATAAATATTTGTGATAAACTGATGTCTGTGCTCAAATTTGATTTCTGCACTCAAAAAAACTGTACGCTAGCTGCATTACTGTGCTAGTAACAGTATATAAGTAAAATAAATGGTTATAAACTATAAAAACCACAAAGTTACTGTACGGATTGCAAATGCTGAAATACTTGACTTTGTTGTCTGCATATGTTGCAGCTGAAATACTTTCAGAAATAATTCCCAGATGACTTAATACATTCAGCAATTGTGTAAGCAGAGTTTAGTGTGAGGAATACTGTCTCCCTCAATGCAGTGCACTTGTCTTGCCCTTCCAGTGTGACGTATGAACTGCATTGTATTACTACATTCTTGACTCATTATTTCATTGGATTGCCAAAAGACTGGCCGAACATAATGAGGTCATGTGACAATAATGTAATGTTTAAAACATCTGTTGTTGCATTGTACATACTATTTCAAACCAAATCAAATGTTATTTATAAAACACATTTAAGATCAACCTCACAATTTCACATACTTGCTTTTTATATACTTTATAATGTGATATATAGAGTTTGCAATATTACTCCAATGAACTTAACCAACAGGACTTTGCAATTCTTTGCATGTTTTAATGATTTACAATAGCATCAGTTAACTGTGGTTAGCAAAATGCAAAAACAAATCAAATGTTCTTAAATCAAACAATAATCAGTATAAACACGTGCACACACACACACACACACACACACTTCTTGGATGGGAAACAATCCCACCTGCACCTGATCTTTGCATTTGTCTCTCAAACGATTCCTCCAGAACCTGGCCTTGACTTGTGGTTCCTCCTGGGATGAAGTCTTGGTTTGCATTTAAATTTGTTATTATTACTGGGTTTAATAAAGACCAGAATTCAAAGCTGATACACTGATAGTGTGTCCTTTAAATGACCCTGTGACCTGCACAACACACCCCTTAAACTAACACACATAATTGAAATCAGATATGTTGATGAAATGAATCTGTCGTTAGTGTTATTACATTCTACATACTGTCTTTAAACATATCGTCTTGTAGTCTGTATAGCTTTTGTGCATTAATATGATCAACAGACACTCAAAATTTAAATCTGAGATAATAGATTATGAGATTGAGGTGTCTAGACACACATCTGAATATCTGGCCATTTAGCAGAGGAAATTGTATTTCTAAGATGTTATTTTCAATGCTCAGACGACTTATTGAATCAGTTTGTCAATGTTTTACCTAATATTTTAAACATCTTAATGTAAATTGATTAAATTAAATGTAATTAATTCAAGATTTATGTAAAGCATTAGCTTATGGGGTATTTTTTCTCAGGAGAAACATATGTTTTTACTAAAACTATTTTTACAACAACAACAACAGTACTACCACTACTACTACTACTACTACTAATGTCTAACTTTTAATTTAAACATTAGATTGCTGGGGTGTAACATCTGAGAAACAGGAGACTTAAGAAAATATCTCATTTGAACCTCATTGCAGTCTACACTCTTTCAATTAAAGGTGCTTCATGATGCCATAGAATAACCTTTTTGTCTAAATGGTTCCATAAAGAACCTTTAACATCTGAAGAACCTTTCTGTTTTACAAAAGGTTCTTTGTGGCGAAAGAAGGTTCTTCAGATTACAAAAATGCAAGAAAGAGATGGTTCTTTAAAGAACCTTTGACTGAATGGTTCTTTGTGGAACCAAAAATGGTTCTTCTATGGCATCGCTTGAAGAACCTTTTGAAGCACCTTTATTTTTAAGAGTGTAGTAACACATTGAGGAGATTAAAAGAGATCTCATTTCTGTTTTTCTTTCCAATGGGGTGCGCCTGCAATTTCGACATCTGAAGAAACGGTTTAACAGTGATTAGTCGCTATTCCACCTGCTGTAATTCCCACAGTGTCATTTAAGAATCCAAAGGTCCTAATAATGGAATCCGATTGGATAACATCTTGATTGCCTTTATTTTCAATATATTTCTCATATGCATGAACGATTCTCTCTCAGTGCAGTAACTGCGGGTCTCTCACTCATAAACTCCTTAACATCAATAGTCAACAGAACCTGCCAAACCAAACAAATCTCAAAGCTTCACTCGGACACACACACACACACCCTTCGACCTCTGAACGTCCCATTCTCTGTCCAAAAGAGAGCTTAAGCCCAGGGTCACAATGAGGTTAGCACAATACAATTGACTGGACCAAATACAAACACACACACACACAACACCCACGCAGTCCTATTAACTCAAAAAAATTGTAAGAGTAGATATGTGCCTGAACAGCACAGTGCTCTAGTCTGTTTGTTGCATTTAGATCTCAAAAATGATTTACCTAGATTCACCTGGAAAGGTCAAGGCCACGAAGAGATGAAAAATGAAAATGTACTATATAAAAATATAAATGTACATGCAGAAACATATAGGAAAAATATATTTTAAAGGGGTCATATGATGTTGCTAAAAAATAACATTTTTTTGTGTATTTGGTGTAATGAAATGTGTATGCCGTTTAAGGTTCAAAAAACACATTATTATCCACATACTGTACATTATTGTCTCCTCTATGCCCCGCCTTTCTGAAATGTATCGATTTTTACAAAGCTCATCATTCGGAAAAGCGAGGTGTGCTCTGATTGGCCAGCTATCCAGTCTGTGATTGGCCGAATACCTCAAGCGTGTGACGGAAATGTTACGCCCCTTATCATACTGTGATGGAGCGATGAGACAAAAACATTAAAACGCATTATAAACGAGGCATTTTGTTGCATCCAGTGGGTACATAATTATTGATTATAATGACTTATACTGTTTTTACGCGTTGCGTTGTATCGCGCCGCGTAAACATAAAACCATTTTTGCATTTGTGATCGGAGAAATGACAAAATACAAGCGCTACTCTACACTGCTCAAAAAAACTCACGTTTAAATCGTCAGTGGCAAATCTTTTAAATATGAAAAACGTACTTACAGTCTGAGAGTCAGAACAGCAGGCATTGTAGTCTACTCTACCAGGATAAAAATAAACAGTCCTCCATAAAATGTGCTGAACACATCTGAATATTTGGGTTGAACTGTTCTGGAACAGTGTTGTAGATACAGCTTAACCATTGATTTCTAGTCGTGTCCTTTTTTGGAGGGCCAAACAAAGTAGTTTCACTTTCACAATGAAAAACACAGCGTCACACACGGCAGGCTGAGTGATAGGACGACCGCGGCGGGCTAGAGTGAGTGGTGGCGGGCGGGCTTGAGAACGGCGCGGACGGTGGATTCGACGAAGGCGGAAGAGGCCGGCAGACTGAGTGTGGAACGAACGGGGGACTTGAGAAACGTGCGCCTGCGATTCTACGAAGGTGCGGCCGGCGGGCTTGCGGCAACAAATGTGATAACCCCGGGCTGGACTCCGCTTCATCACGGTGAAAGCCGATCCTGCGATCCAAAGCACGAAGTTGATGTATTTCCTCAGAGACCAGCACAGATCAGCAGCAGGCATGACGAAGCAGATATCGTCCTCTTTTTGGAAGACCAAACAAAGTATTTTAGATTTCACAACAAAACACACAACGTCTTCACAACATGGCGGCGGCAACAACAAAACTACAGCGAGAATAAAAGACTTCTTTCTTTTTTTTTGGGGCGTGCACATTTGGGCGGTGTTATGCAAATATTCCCACACAGTGATGTAGACGTGGGGGCGTGTTTGAACTAGGTGTTTTAGGAGGGCGTGGATGAGTTTTAATTTTTATAAAGAATATCTCTTTGTGTTTGAGACTTTAGTCCTTGCAACTTTAGGGATATTATCTATTCACAAACAGCTTGTAACAATCCAAAGAGAAAGGAAAAATTTGATTCTAGCATGCTCTGAAGTGGTTTAGCACATGCGATACGTTAGCTTGTTTGGGATGGATGGCTTCTAAAGCCCTATTCGCATGGGATTAGTATTATCTGGGGACCTTGTGTGCTTTTGAAATTACCCCCCACATCTGGAATTTCGGTGTGGCGGCATTCGCACGGAATAAGCGAAAGCCGTTATTTTACTGAATACTGGACTTGTCTCCCGGATACCAGATGTCAAGGCTTGAGAGTTCCTGTTCCTGGTCAGATGGATTTAAAAAAAAAGAAACTAATATAGTTTTGTGCGCTGTGTCATTTACATTTCACCAGGTTAAAATAATATCTCAAGCTTTATGTGTATATTTGTAACACATTAACCTCAAAACCTTTTCAGCTTTCTCTTTCTGCAAATTGTGTGGTGTAGCGATATGATGACAGCACCCAGAATACTATCAAACACTCCAACGCAGCTCCATTCTTCGAGAAAGATGAATAAAAAGGCACACAGCAAACAAAAACCTCTGAAAATGATATGCGACCCGTCAAATGCTGGCCGAATCACAGAAATGCCGATTCGCACGGGACTAATATTATCACAGGACCTCGGTGTTCGGCGAAATATGGTAGGTCATTTGCGGGGGAATTTTTACATTACAAATTACAGACATGGCCGATTCGCACAGGATTAATATCACAGACAACCTCCACAATTATTACAAATGACTGGAGGTCACCAGGTAATACTAATCCCGTGCGAATAGGGCTTAAGTGTGTTACTATTTATTCAAGTGTTTTCATAGGGTTGCTAGGTTGTTTCTAGGTGGTTGTTAGGGTGTTGTGGTGGTTTCTAGAACATATGACATACTATGCAATTGCTTGCATGATCTGAATGTTTTTAGTATGTTGTTCTTAGTGCATGATTTGTTTTTTGCCAAATAAGTTAAGCGCAAATTCCAGCCTCAAATTCCATTGGTCATTTCAATCCCCAGTCACCTGTCAAAAAAAGTTCAGGCTTCATGAATTCAGTTCAGAGTTCAGAAATATTGTAGATGGATCCAGTTGCAAAAAATAGAAATGTTATCTATCAGGATGTGCTACAAACGCTATATTGAGTTTGACGTTGGTGTTTAGGATAGTTTTAGCACGTTTTTCTATGATTGTCAGCATGGTTTACGGGTTGAGAAGTGGAGTGTTTTTAACCTGTTGCTAGGGTGTGCCTGGTTTTTTTCATAGTGTGCTGCTATGCAGTTGCTAGGGTCAAAGTGTTTTTAGTGTGTTATGCAGTTGCAAATGTGTTCTAATTGTCTTTTAACATCTAATTTCTATGGCTGCATCCATAAACTTCACGGCCCTATCAGGAATTTACTTTGCAGGCAGCACAACAAATTTGCGAATACAAACTGTTTTCGGACAGGCCTCTGAGGCCTTCTTAAATGTACACACCGCATAATACTTCATTTAATAGTGTGCACAAGCACATGTGGTCGACATACTGTATGTGCACACTATGCTTGTCCAGTGTCTGCACTATTTCTCTCCAAAAGTTATGAGCGATACAAATATTTTTGTATGCGTTTAAACTACAAGCACTCACCAATGTGTTGGTCTATTGTTGTTGCATCTCCAGTAGTTTGTTGTTGTTTCGTCTCCTCTGTTTCTTTTTCAGCTGTGAATTAATGGACCTGGATCAATGTTGCCACCTTGTGGTCAATCTAAGTAGTTAAAAATAATTAAGATACATGTGCGAGCGGCACATGGTTACAAAAATCAGGCTGTGTACAATCTGTGAAATTCGCAGCATGTGCACCATACGTATATCCTAGTATGCACATAAATACAAAGTACGGTATACTTTGGGTTTAAGCCTCTCTGATATTCTGGTCTCTAAATTCTGTATGCCTTGTGTTCATCATTTCAAATAAATCTATGGGATATTTCCCCCCCCCAAGTAAAACTCTCATACCCATTTGCGCAACAGCGATGCTTGCCTTACCAAAACATCCTCCACATGGTCTCTCTCTCTCTCTCTCTCTGTCCATCTCTTTCGCCCTCCCTGCACGCACTTCCGATCGCTCTAATGTTTTGCAGCCATTATAAATCTGGCTTTGACTTGCTAAAGCAAACAAAGCTGGAGAGAGAGTGATCCCTCAAAAAACATTTTGTCAGTTCTAATTAGGGTTGAAATATGGCTCAACTATCCCCTTCTCTCTCTCTTTCTAATATCCACTGCCCTCCCTTCTTTGCCAACAAAACTGTTTAAAGCTCAACACTGTTTATTCTTTCTTCTCTCATCTCTCTCTTTACCCATCTCTCCATCATATTCCTCTTCTCTTTGAACCAAACAACAAGTGATTAAAGCACAGGGGCTTCCAGCACACAAATATCTATGAGCTATGTATCTAAATGGCGAGCTAGCGTCAGGCTAACCGACTGTAGCATGTTGGCTCCTTTAAAACAGATAGCGTGTAATTGCGTGTTTGGCCCGCAGTGCTCTAAAGGCCCCAGCGTCTGCTTTTGTCTGCGGTAGCAAGTTTACCCCTACACTGTGATCGCATCCTACAGGCTATGCAAATCAATGCTACCTACACATACACAGCTAAACCTGAATGCAGTCTTTATGAAATGGAGCAAGGTTTATGTGAGTATGCGAGTGAGTCTTTTGGCATGCATTTTTCACGCTTTATTTAGTGTTTGTTCAAAAACAAGAGGACCACCTATGTGAAACTGGGCTTCGCTTCAAAGACATGCAGGAAATGTTCTCCTTGTGCATTTGTTCTGTTCGCAATTAAACGCCACATACACAAAGATCAGAAAGGTGTTTTAAGTGAGAAAAGTTTCTTGTATGGTTGATCTCTGCTGAGTTTTTGAAAAGGTGATTTGGAAAGGGCAAGACACATTTCAATAATCTTCAACACATACACACACTGCCTTAAACATTGTCCACCACCTAAGGTGGTCGTGCTGTTGTAATCATTATTTTTAATGTTTACCCCCCCAACTATGTGTAGTTCTGCCATAAATACGTTTTGATATGTTTGGAAAGACACTGCAATGAGCAATATTAATATATAGACAACTAAAATTTAAAAACATTTACATATGTACAAATTTAATTCAAATTTCACAAATTGTAAAAATTTATAGAATACTGAATTGATGGTATTCAAAAAATTATCTTATGGTTTTATGTAAATAAGTAAATTACACCTTTTATTTCATATAAATGTATATATGTTTAGTGTTGTGTGTGTGTGTGTGTGTCTGAGTGTGTGGAATTAAGGTGTGATTTACTCATTTATTGATGTATATACTTGTTGAGCTTTGATGACGATAAAATTCCATCACAGGAAAAAAAAAACTTCAGTTCAAATCTAATTTACAATACACTTGCCATTTAAATGTCTTTCTCAGACCACATTTCTTTACTTTTTACCAATAAACAAGAACCCAACTATAGGTGTCTAATGGTGGCTCTCTTACAAAGGCTATGACAATTCCAGTTCTGACCAGTTTTTCAAAGAAAATTCATAACCATTTGTATCTTTGAAGCTGTCCATTTTTACATTTATGTTCAGGTTGTCTATCCAAACACAACTATAAAAGAACTATTGAGATAACATATAATTGTCTGATCAATTAAGAGCAATACCGTTATTGGTTAATACTGTTACATCATAAAACCATTTTGCAGTGTTAATGACAATAGTTAGATGTTGCACCAGTTTGACTGACAGTAATGTGTAAACAACAATGGACAGCCAAGCCAGTCATTATCACGAAAATGAAGTAGTCAGCTGACTGTATCTTGATTACTACAGCAGTTAATTAAACAGTTTAATGATGATTACACAGACATATCTGACCACTGAATGCCATGACAGACCAATCAGAATCAAATCCAATCAAATATTCCAGAGAGTCATGTAATAATATTGAATTTCAGCCACTGCATGACACTATAGTCGAAAACGAGCAGGAGATTAACAATGTGTGGCAATGTGTGTGTGTTTGTGGGTCTTTTGTTAACAGGCGGTACATGAGTTGAAGGAAAGGAGAGGTCAACTCACATTTCCTAAATGGCTTAAAAAGTGAAAAAAATATCCAAGTACCAAGTAAATGTTGAATAGCGCCCGGGGCAAAGCAAAAGAGAGACGCTAATGACTAGCACACAGTCACATGCACACAAACGCACGGTCTGACACCTTCACTCAGCACTTGAAAAGCCCCATAATGCACAATTCACAGCACCAAGTGTAAATAAAGAGAAACCGTTTCAGTAAAGACGGCTTATATGTGTGTCTGTACCACTTTTTCCAGCTCAGGCCTCTGTCCAAACAAAACTTCTGTTCCATCTCCATTTTGTTCTGTGGTGAGAAGGAGGGGGTGTTTCTGAGGGTGTGTGGTGGGGGGGTCCTGCATATCAATTACAATCTCTCCTCCAAAAAAGAAATGACAGGAAAAAAAATGGATGAGGAAAAAAGAATGAGAGGGAGCCACACGGAAAAGTTGATTTATGGTGAAAAGAGGTTTTCTGTTTATGGACTCGCTGAAATCAGGGAAGCTTTTAGGGGTCGGGCCCGATAGGTGGTTGTGTCAATGGAGAAAAATCTTGGAGTTATTTTTTTTATCAAAATTCAGAGTGGTATTTATACTTCAAGCCTTGTTCCTGGGCTTGAGAAGTAGATGTTAGAACAGTGAGCAGGTGCCGCATCTACTTCTGCCCACACAGGAGAGGATGAAGTGGGCTGCAACCGCCTGTTCGTTCTCCGATCCAACAAACCACAATGTCAGGTCAGCCACAGTACTTAGCCGTTAAGAGAAATCGCCACACACAAAAACTTGCACCCTTTTGGCCCAGACAGAAAGCTGTTTAAGTAACCTTTGACTTCTCTAATGCATTAATTAGGGTCGGTGTCACACGTTCACGTCGTCTTGAGTGTGCATGGGTGGGTGCGTATGCAGAGTTTTATTTATCTCAAAATAATTTTTATCGTAGCTACATATTCAAATTTCGAGGACTGGTGGGCGCAAATGTTTGTGAGGCGCGTGACCTTATGAGATCGCTTGAATGACCTTAAACTGACCTTATTATCAACTCTTAAGTAACCTTACTCAAACATTAAATAATTTTCTTCATCCACCTTCAAGCTCTCGGTAATAACCTCTTACCTCTTGTTACAACATGGTAATAATACACTGATAACCTTTAGATAACCTCTGATCAACTTTCTATCCCTTTGCCACTCAAATATCTCAAACATGCACTAAAATTGCCATTTTTGAGATCCTTTGAGAGACGTTTTTGGCCATGCTCCCTCAGCGTTTCCTGTCCCGTGCCATTGTAGGTCAGATGGGTGACTGACGCTTGTGTATTTAGCCTGACAAATGTTTCACAAAAAGTTTTATGTGGTAAAAAGACAACAACCACGCACGTCAATCCCGATTATGTGGAAAATGCAGAAATAGAGCCATCAATGACGTGCCGTCATATCGCTGTCTGTCTCAGACAGAAACAAAAACAAACAGTCAAACCAGTTAATAGTAGTCGTTCAAGGTTTCAATCAGAGACTTCGTGGTTTTGTCAATGTGATAGCATCAAGACTGCGTTTGCTACCTCCCTTTTTCCGATTGGCGCCTGGGTCCTGTTATGAGAATGGCTATGGAGTCCCAAGAGGGCCACTCTTCAGTGCCACCCCCACGGGACCGGCAAGAAACGCATTAGTAAATTAATGTTCACCCCGGGAACACATTTCACGTTAGCAGGGTTATCCTGTTGTCCTCAGGGCCCTGGGGAGGAATCGTAAGTAGGGAGAGGGGTCAGTAAGTGATAGGTCCTTTTTCGATTGCCTGCCCAACTGCAAGTCCAGTGGCAGCCAAAGAAAACTGACTTTAAATAACCATCTAAAGAAAACACCAACTTATCCGCTCTGTCTTTCGTTCTCCTTCTAGCCTCCTCCTCGTCCTGTCATGAAAACCCCAGGTGGAAGGAGTTCTTGCATCACATTTTTCCATTTTCCGGGGTCGGAGGGCGCTATATCAACACAATACAGAATGCGCGTTCAAACAACAGGAAGAGAGTTCTGAGATGGCTGCGCCGATTGGGCGAGCTCCGTCAATTCTCTTTTCCGTGCGAGGAAAAGGCTATTTAATTTCAGTAATGATTTTCTGCGCTGCGGTTTGATGTGTGCCGATAGGGCAGTGTTATTGTTGGCGGGGGCAGTGAGGTGCATGTGTCCGTGTGTGTGTGTAAAGCTCGGTACATGAGACGGAGGTTGTGTTTTTTGGGAAGTACAACATGTGCTTTGGATTAAACCTGTGTTATAAGTGTTTGACATTAACATGCAGTCATTCACTGGGCAAAAGAGAGAAGAGGGAACTTTTAGAGCGTTACAGCTGTCCTAACACTTCTCAATCATAGGTGGGAAACAAGGTACAGATTGACTCAGGGCACGAGTATTATTTCTTAGAATGTGTGTTGGATTGGCATTACTAACCATTAGCAATAAGTCATGACTTTATTTTATTAGCACATTTCTGTGTGCTGTGCGTGTGTGTGGGCCTTGCTTTAGAAGTCCCATCTGACCTCATTCACTGAGTGTTTGACATCTTTTCATCTTTTTACCCTCATACCATTAACAAAATATTTCCATGTTTCTCCATTCTTTCTTTTGAGTTGGAATTCTAACAAGTCCTAAAAGCCAGACACTACACTCTTAAAAATAAAGGTGCTTCAAAAGGTTCTTCAAGCGATGCCATAGAAGAACCATTTTTGGTTCCACAAAGAACCATTCAGTCAAAGGTTCTTTAAAGAACCATCTCTTTATTACCTTTTTGTAATCTGAAGAACCTTCTTTCGCCCCAAAGAACCTTTTGTGAAACAGAAAGGTTCTTCAGATGTTAAAGGTTCTTTATGGAACCATTTAGACAAAAAGGTTCTTCTATGGCATCGTGAAGCACCTTTATTTTTAAGAGTGTATGTGAAAAGTTAAATAGATAAAAATCAAGGATTTTTGTAATAATGATGAAAATATATTTTTCTTTCTTTCTTTCTTTCTTTCTTTCTTTCTTTCTTTCTTTCTTTCTTTCTTTCTTTATTTCGTATGAAGCCATAATTAGAAATGTTGTATGAGACATAATTATAAATTGTTCAATTTGGAAAGTCTGAAATGTATTTGTATACTTTTAGTGAACCCAACTATCATGTAATATAAAAAGACGTTAGACTTTACACAGAGTTCCATCAAAACATTAACAAACATTATTATCTCGTCAACCTACTTTCTGAATTATCAACCTTTACATCCTTTGCAGCATCCTAAATTTGTCACACCATGGTATTGTTTGACAAAGATGTTTTTTAACTGGTCTACAGATTTTTCTTCATCTCTCTTCTAAAGAATCAACTGATCTAAAAAATGGTCCCTGGTTGAAAATGCTTAAAAATGGTTGGGCATAGCGCTTGAAAATATTTAAATCCAATATTATGAATCAATAAAATACTTTTAAAAAAAAAATTAAGAAAAAAGGAAAAGAAAATATGATTTAATAAATTAAGTTAGCATTTCTTTCTGACTTCAAAATAGCTTTCGAATGAAGTGGGATTTGTCATATATTAGGATATCATTCAGGTGTGTGTGTGTGTGTGTATATAGATATATATATATATATATAGATATATAGATATAGATAATATATATACCACAAAACGTGTAAACGGTAAGGGGAAAAAAAAAGGATGGCTTTCCTCTTTTGCGGTTTATTTATAATGTTTGTATTACACCGTATCGTTGCAGGCATTGATTAGAACACGATAACTTTTGGCTTGCAAGCTGCATCAGCACTGATGTTAGATAGTGCAGCAAAGAGGCAGTGTGAGTGTCTTTCTGAATGAGGCAGCACTTCAAAGCTGGTTTAAGCAGCCTGAGCTGTTTCAGTCCACACCTTCCTGTCATCCTTTTCTCCACTACATCTCTTCTTAACATTATTATCACAGCAGTGTAACTCTGATAAAACACAATGCTGGAATTTCACGCCGCTCCACGCGCCTGGCTGGCCACACACACACACACACACACTTAAGTAAACACGCAGGAGTGTGGATCTCTCCATCTGTGTATAGGTTACTCCATATCTGTGATGGCAGAGTTATAAACTCAAGACTCAGCTAACACTGGGTGCACTTATCTCTTTAGAGTTTCCCACAGGGGGAATGTGGTTATGCCAAGAGATTTGGCTCCGCATGTAAGGAGAACTAGCCAACAAGAGGAAAAGAGTGGAAGACAGGGAAGGAAAAAGGTGTACATGTGTAATATGCTGATGTGTAGTTGATATCTTTTCCATGTACACTTTTTAGTCCGATTACTGCAAGTCCCACGTTTAGAAACCAAATGACTGTTGGTACACCTGAAAACACATGTTTGTGATTTTAAGTGTGATTTCATTCCTGAGGTTGCTTTTTGACTTCAATGTATAATGCAAATATGCTAACAGAACATTGTTAAATAAATATGTAAAATAATTTTACATTAAACTTTTCTGAGGATTAATTTTTTAATTTAACTTTTAAACGTATCCAAAGACAATGATCCAAAGTAGTCATAAAACTAGGAGAAAAAAAAAAATATATATATATATATATATATATAAATATACAATACAAACATGTTAACAGTGTAGATGTGGGGTTTAAATGTATTCACTGCATATGTTATTACAATTGTTTTGTTTAATAATAAAGTTATGTGGAACAGTTCACTGCAATTTTTTTATTTATTTTTTGGTAAAAAATGTTTTGTAAGGTAACTGTGCTAAGGCTTTGTGTGGTGAATATCTTTTTTTCTAAAATAATAGAAAAAAAAAATATAATATATATAACAATATTATTAGGTTTTAGGCTATGATCATGTAGAAATAGCACAAGTTTTTATTACACACATTACTCATAAGCATTAGTAAGTAGGCTATCCAAGTTTATTAGAAATTACTCCTTAGTATATTTATATATTAATTGCAATGCTAATTACATATGTAATTACATTGCAATACAAACACACTACAGTAAAGTGCAAAAGTGTGAGCTGGAGTGAATACTGAGAGTCGCTGTCGGTGTGTTTGTGCATGCCAGAGCAGACTCAGGCCTCAGAGAGAGCGATCGCCCTATCTCCACTCTTTCACCAGCACAACCTCGCTTCGTTCACCCGTCCCACAGCGCGATAAACCCTCCGACAGATCCCTGCACTTATTTCCCTTCCTTTTCTTCATCTTCCAACAAGTCTTTAATACATACATATCACAGGCCGCCTCCTGAGGTTTGAAAAATGAAAACACTACTTCATCTCACCTTCCCCTTTTTTTTAATATTCGGTCACAATAAATATTTCCCATTTATATGCAAATGATTATCTACTGACCAAGAATGGATGGAGCTCGTCTTGTTTGCATTGTACTCGGAGAGGTACAAGTGTCTGAGAAGGCAGACAGGGAATAGACGGAAATCAGCCGGAGTGCATGGGAACGCCTCGCCATTTCTAGAGTAAATAATCCTGACTCGCCTTCCATTATTTTTTTATGGCAGCATTGAATGGAAGTGTAATAACTTATAAGTTATAAGTAGTTGGAAGTAAGTTACTTAAAACTGGCAGTGGGGGGAGGCAAAGAAAGAAAGCTGACGCATCGCTTAGTCGAGTTCCCCGCAAATTGCTGACATAATTACACGAATGTCATTTTTATGAGTCACGCAAATCTCGGCATTTTCAGTGAAGCAGATAATTAGACGTGGAATAAAGCGCAACTGAATAATTAATACATCAAAACTAAATGAACTTTTTTCTAATTATTTTTATTTAATCTCCATTCTAATTATTGTTCGAGTCGGCTGGGCGAGATTGCTTCTCATTCAGGGGGTGAAATGCACCCTGGCTGGCGTAGCCTATTCTCACCCAGTGAAATATTAACTAAGCGTGCAGAGAGGGGATCAGAGAAAAGACCCCTCCCATTGCCCACCCTCCCATGATTGAACTGTAATTTAAAATTCGCTGCTGCCAACAAACAATTTACATCTACACCTGCCATCATACTTCTTATTCTCCCCCACCGGTGTGCTACGAAATGCATGACGATCAATATTTTGCCAGCTTTAAATGAGTTTGTAATTTGGCCTAATGTGCTGTTCCTATGCGTTTTAAGAGAGGGATTTGTTTAGACTTCAGTGTATGAGTGAGCGAGTGTGTGTGTACGCGTTTGTGACAAATCTGGACATAAATTTGTATAATGACAAAGGTTCGACATAGGTTATACACAGGAGACGGTGGACTTTTTTCAGGAATTACTCCCATGGTCCCCCCTTTCCAAAACGCTTATTAAATCACACAGAATGGAGGTGTATTGAAAATTGAAATGCACCAAGTTCTCCTGTGGGGTAGGTTTAGGGTAGGTTGGTGTTAGGCGCAATAAGATATATACGGTCTGTCCAGTTAAAAACATTCGCCTAGGGGATGTCCACTTTTCACAATATTGAAAAACCTGTGTGGTGTGTTGTGTGTGTTGTGTGTGTGTGTGTGTGTGGAGATGCTGACCGCAGGGGAAAATTCGCACACTTATCTTTTATGTCTCTGCTACCAAGAACTGGAGCGTTTGGAAACCAGCATTTCATCTGATAACCTTTATTGCTGAAATCGACATAATGGAAGTGTCCATATATGCATCTTCATAACATGAGCACGTTTCGAACCGGTTTATTCGTAATCTGTGTGTATAATTTGTCTATTTTCTCACTTGCGTGTTCCTTGTTCCAGGTTTATTTGCTGTGTGTCTTCCAGGTTTAAGAACTCGGCTGGGAAATAATGAAGGTAGATCATGACTGACCTTCTGTTAACTTGGCCGATAATTGCGATGGGCAGGCTGGAATTGTGCCACGCTGGGTTCTTGCGCTGATGAGATGAACAAATAAAAAGCAGCATTTACAGGCATGAAATGAGCTAATTCTGCGCCTGCACACATTTCCACATCTCTTATTAGACTGTCGGGGTTTACTAGATTAAAATTGCAGCTTAATTAATGTACAAACACAAGATCAGATTTAATTACCATCTGATTTAATTGCTTGCCTACAATTGCTTTTCACACTGTATGCTCCAATAGAAAATGATTGCAAAATGTAATAATTACACAGACAAATATAATGAGAATGCATTCAAAGGGTTTGATGTAAATCCAAGACTGATCACTTTTACTGAGAGAAGAAAAAAAAAATATCACATTTCCACAGTTTTATTAATTAATTTCGGTTTGGGGGAAATCATTTGATTAAATACCTCTGATTATGTGGAATCATAAAAACAATAAGATGTTTTTCATGCAACACCCAAATTGATTCAAAGAGATTTTTGGAACATCAGCTTTCATCTTTGCCTCAAAAAGACCTTCATTTTTTTTTTATGTCTTTCCATTTAAAATCAATTTTAAATGTATTTCTCACTATTTGTATATGTTAATACTTTGAAAAAGTGTATTTGTTGTGTGTCATCAGCTGCTATTAAAACACCCTTTTTAAAGCATTACACACCATTTGCAGTTTGAGTGTTATGCCGTTTGTCAGAAGTCAGATCAATGCTGAGTTTCATCTTGTATTATTTTCGAGATTGCCAGTATAGAATGTTTCTATCACTATTGTTATCTGGAGTATCTATTTGCTCCAGCATGTGCAGTGTTTGGTTTATATCACTTTATGGAAATACTACCTTCTTGGGGTCCATTTCAAATGTGTCTAGTGCCACCTTGTGGTTAGTACAGGTACTGAACACAACACATAGATCTTGTACCAGCAGTCTAAGCTCAAAAGTGATGAACTTCAATGCACCATGTGCTGTTGAATAACTTTATGTATGTGTGTATATAAGCTTTAGTGTGTGTGCATGTGTACATGTGTGTCTTTAGTGTACCTGGACCCAGGTTGGAATGTCAGGCATGAAATGAGAAGACAAAACACACACTGATGGCGATCTGTTTTTTCTGCAGAAATCTTCTTAAGATTGCTTAGTGTTGATGAACGGGACACGCCACAAACAAAGCCCTTGGAAACCAGAACCCCCAGTGCTACATCAAAGGATTGGTCCACTTTTTAGACTCCTCCAATAGGTGCCTACAATATGTAACGTGCGTGTTCTTTATAGTATTTTTTTTGTATAATTTTGCACCATATCCACGATCTTGGTCATATGTCAAAGCGTTCACAAGGCAAAATACATATCATGGCTACACCTGTACTTTAAAAAAATGTGTATGAGGTAAAAAAATGCACATACACACGCAACAAGTGTGCTGGTTCCGCAGGTAGTGACTGGCGCCAGCACGGACCATGATCTCAGTACAGCTTGAAACTGAGCGCATCATCACCCGACGCTCCAGCATTCACCCTGGGTTGGTGTTAGAGTGCCGGACACAGAAACCCTTATTTGAACCGCTCACCTGCACATGACCTGTGTTTGTGTGTGATGCTAGGAAAGACAGCAATGCTGCCCGACCAGCAGATCTGACCAGGGAGTTGTCAGAACAGAATGCACACTCGAAGGTGTCTCTAACACCACAGAACAGGACGCACATCCAGCCCCTTTGGGTGTAAGTTTATGTGGGAGTGCTCACAAATTCTAAGCGTGCGACTGCAGCACTGAACCCTAATTCACCAGGTTACGCAGATCGAGGTACTGTTGTGTGCCACGCATCAACCTAGAAGGTGAGTCTGGAATACCAGATGAAAATGACAGCCCAGATGTTGTCCTTTCATAGTTAAGGAAACTAAATGAAGTTCCCAGTCGTGTTTTGTTCGAATCTCGACTTTGGCTCATTTGTGTCTCCTAAGGAATTTAGAGAGAAACATCTGAGACGTATAATAAGAGTATCTTATGAGAATTCGATGAGAAATGTTCATTTGCTTACTTATATGAGCACAGTTTGAGACACTGGTAAAATGTCTTGTGATACTCTTGAGGAGACGTGTGAAATTAGTGGGAGTTTTTTTTTTTCCCCCAGGAGAAATATCTGAGAAGCAGTAGTCATTAGCAAGAATTGAAAAGAAATAAAATAACAGATCTCTTTAATATCTCAGTTGTTTCTCCTGTACAATGAGATTAAATGGAGAACAATTTTTTTAGATTTCCTCCAGAGAAAAAAAGAGATCTCAAATCTGTCTCATCTTCTGTAGAGTTTCAGAGATATCAACAATATCTCAAACTGTGCTCTGATTTTTCAAGATATATATTACAAACTGAAAATCTGAGTTTGAACTCAAAAAATTCTCACCAAACAAAACAATACCAAATTATCAGGGCTCTACCCTCCACATTAGTTTTTATAGCTCTGTAGACTTAAATACTGCCTATACTCTTACATACCAAGATATCAGTTGAAAGTCAGAGATCTCAATTTGAACTCAAACATTTCTCATCAAATAAAATAAAAACAATTTATCAAAATTCCATCCATGTTAGTTTTATAACTCTGTAGTCTTAAATACAGTCTATACTCTTAGATACCAAGATACCAATTGAAAGTCAGAGTTCAATATTTTAACTCAAATATTGCACATCAAATAAATAAATACTCAGAGCATGCCATCCAAAAATAATTTTATAACTCTGCACTCTTATATATTCTTTATACTCTTAGATAAGATTAAATGGATTAAAAAGTCAGAGATCTCAGTCTGAACTCAAGCATTTCTCATCAAATAAAACAAAACCAAATTATCAGGGCTGTGCCATCCACATCAGATTTATAACACTGTACTCTTCCACAATTGTACTCCCTATATTCTCTGATCCCAAGATACCAATTGAAAATCAGAGATCTCAATTTGAACTCAAATGTTGCTCATCAAATGAAACAAAACCAAATGATCAGAGCTATGCCATCCATATTAATTGTATGAACCTGTCTCTATATTAAACACTTCTTATATTCTTACATACCAAGACACTGATTTAATTCAGAGACTTCTATTTGATCTCAAATTTTTCCATTAAGTCCAACCAATACCAATTCATATTAATTTTATCGCTTAATTCTCTATACTCTTACTTTCTAGCAACAGTCTCATACATGTCTATTTTTATGTCTCCGAATACATTTTTGGTTGATATTCACAGTTGATACTGAAATTGACAGTTGATACTGAAATGAAGCATAACTTAGAGATATGAAAGAACAGTTTCAGAGCATTAAAGTCTCTATTTGCTTTCCATCCAATCTCTAGCAGTACCAATTGAAATGTTAAAGAGATCTTAATTGTGAGGCCTGTGTCTTAAGTTATATTAGAACTCATTCCACAAGTGAGCAGTAAATGAGAACGTATCAATGGTAGATTGTTGGAAAGGAATTGTTGAAATGGAAACTGACTCAACGGGCCGTGTGTCTCCAAAGTCTCAAATCAATACTTGAACCCCCTGTCCGTCCCTCTCCAGAGAGAGTTGTCCTCCCTGTGTCTTCTCTTCCTCCATCTTTCATCCCTCTATCATCAACCCACCTCGCACACCCCCAACCGACCTTGTGGGGTCACCTGTCTTTGTCCGCCGAGCTCCGAGAGAGCTTTATGCGAGTGTGTGTATGTGTGTGAGCTTGTGAGTGAGCGAGCGAGCGAGTGTGTGTGTGTCTGGGCTTCTTATCTCTCTGGGCTGCTGCCGTTTTAAATTACGCCCTACGCCCTGCACACACACCCCTCACAACCACATGCCCATCTCCCATCACAACTGCCGTGCCCGCAGCCGAGCTCCTCCCGAGAGGCTTTCCTTCCGGGCACCTTATCAAGATCGCATTGATTTTCATCTCGAGAAATAAATACAAGTGTAAAATTTGGCTGCATTACATAAGAGAGGAAGCTGGAGTTGAATACACACCCCTGAAGCCGCCCCCCCCGCTTCTCCTTCATCTTCCTCGCTCTTCCTCCTCCTCCTCTAACCCACAGTTCTTATCTCGCCAGTTTGATCATTCTCTCTCGCTTTCTATATATATATTTTTTTTTTATTCTGTACGCCCCCCCCCACCCCCCCCTTCCTCGCTTTTTTTTTCCTCTCCTGGCCTCAGGGGGGAAGAGAAGAAATGAACGAAAGAGGAAATTGAATTTGGTCCCTTGATGACCTTTTTGAACCCCTTCACATGGTTTAAACAATACGCCTTACCTGGAAGGACTGGGCATGGGGATGTCCAGTGTCGACCCCCCCCCCCCCCCCCCCCTAAAAAAAACTTGACATTGCTTGATTTCCTGTGGAGCAGGGGGCTCGTTTCCTGCATTTTGTGAGGGTTTATTTTGGCAGACTTGGTCTGGTCCATAGAGACCCTCCCCTTTCGATTTGACTTTGACCTAAAGCTGTATGGAATGGAGGTTTTCCTTGTGATACCATATAAACCTGTTTGATTCTTAAACAAATGATATCAAACATTCTTTTCTCCGGAGTCCTGCAGCTTATAGATCCAGTCTTCCCATCAGGATTGAGATTGAATGGAGGCTAATCTTTTTTAAAACCACTGGAGGTTACCAAGAAATCAAAATTTACTCTATTTTCTTATCACACATTCCTGGAAAATTAGTTTGTCTCAACAATCTTTCATTATACCCTAATAACTCCGCCTCTGAACACATTTTCTTGCTGTATGACATCAAATAGGCCATGCAGGCTATTGGATAACATTATTCAGTAGTCAAATAATTTAGCAATGTTTTAGGCTATTGTTGTAGATAGCAGTTAATAGTAATTTAATGCTGGTTGAAGTTAATGGAATAAATGTAACGCCAATAAAATAATGCTTAAACATACATTCAGGTCTGCCTTCGTTATGGTATGGAATACTTCCATAACCATACTTCTAAATACTGTATCCATCTTTTCACCATCCAGTCAGTTCCCATTAAAACATTTCATTATATGTTACCGATAAAATATTTTAGAGTTCGGCATAACAAGGAAAATGTATATTTGTTATAAAAATGCCCATGGTGTTTTACGATTTACGATGTTACCCGAACTTTTTCAGGTCTATAAATCACAGTTTTAATGAAAATTAAAAGTCATATTGGATCTTTGCTAACCCCCTAACCCCCCCCCCCACTTTAAGAGTGAACTTAAAAATGAAAATGTTACACGAATTTTAAATTGAATGCCCATATTCACACATGCCCAAGAGTGATATTAAACTAAGATACTATTTAATACACATTTTAAATTTTTTTTGAAATGCTAATATTAATATTTTAAACCTTCTAAGTGAGATATGCAAAAACATGCTTCTTTGAAGTGAAGCTTCTGACCAATAACAATACCTTCAAGGAGAAAGCACAGACTGTTCTGCCATTAAGAAGTCATGCTTGCGTTGTTGTATTCGGGATTTAAGTGGAATTTTTTTTAACTATGAAATTTACATTTAAATTGAATACATTTTACGTTTACTTTACATTATTATGCAAAAAATACTGTACTTGCTACATGAATGGAATATAATGAAATCTAAAAATGCGCTTTTCGTTTAGTTGTGATGCGCTTCCCCATCTTGTTGGATCCAACTACAGATTTTCTTCATATGCCTACCTGTAATTAATGAAATTCTGCATCCCAACTAGTAGCATGATGCTAACACAACTCAAAGTTGTGGATCTCATGTCCAAAGAACACACACTGATAAAATAGATCTTGAATGCACTGTAAGTCACTTTCTAAGCATGTCAAGTGAATAAATGTCAACATAAACATTAATTCACATCCTACATATACTGTATGTATATGTGTAGTTATTTTTTTTTATTTTTTATATATATATATATATATATTTATATATATATATGTTTTTTTATCAGTAAGATTCAGTTTCACTCTGAAATAAAATAGGTCTCTTTTATGTTGAATGTGCAAAAATCAAAGTTAATTGTTTGGCCTGTACAATCTGTGGAAAAAAAGTAGTGTCTGCGTTATTGTCTTGTGAGTGTGTTTATTTGGCCTTTAGGCCGACCGCAGCATCATGATTTGGAGGCCACTTCACCCAGAGAAATACGTAATCACACCCACCTCGTCTCACTTTCATATCCCACACAGTCCGATTATCACTTCCGTTTCGTCATTTAACTTTTTCCAAACCCACAAGGCGGAAAATCATATAAATCTATGTAATTATTGTTTCAATTTCCACAGAGATCATCTGTCTACATGAACTTCACAGTGTTTGCTTGAAAAATATACTTTTTCCCCCCTGTTGAATGGGTTTGAAAGATGTTATAGAGACGTTATTTAGAACATATCAATTGCAGGCCCTTTGTTGTTGGTCATAATAAAGCTCTAGCAAATGGGATTGTTCTCGCAACGCCTTGGTTTTTGTATTTGTTTGACTATGAAAGCATTAGCGCATGTTTTAGCTTTTATTCAGCCATTTGTTTATTTGTGTTTAGCAACCATTCTTGCATTGCAATGGAGATTTTGCCAAAGGGCCTGAGTTGTTTCGACGTCAACATTTGTAGCCTTTGACGCCGCTAATCTGGTTAACACCAATTAAAGGGAAGTGCAAAGAAAATCACGCGGGGTGTTGGTCTCGTTGGTGGTCCAGAAAAGACAGTTTTGTTTTGCGACAGAGTGGTTGGAGGCCATTTTCTGCGTGTTTGTATCTCCCCCCCCACCCGTTTCTTCAGCCTATGTCTGATTTCTCATAGACATAAAAGACTGTAATGCCTCTGGGCTTTAGTCCCGCCCACTCACCATCTACGGCGTTAGCATCCAGCGCAAAATACTACTTAGCGTCGAAGCTTCCGTAAATAGCCTGTAGAGATGGGGCAAAAAGTGTATGTTTGCCTGTATCTGTGTGTGTAAGGGATACAGAAAAGCCAATTGCACCAAGACCACACATTCAGCGAGCGATTCCTTCTTTGGCTCTCTTACACATTGGATACACACGCACACACACATTTCAATGATGGTGGTAGCTGTAATGATGAGTGACAGCGAGAGACGGCGGACAAATGTTGATCCCCCACAATCCTCTGCAGTGCCTGACTTCCCCTCGTGCTGTTGTGGCAATGTGAGCAGTGCTGGGCCCCTGATAACCGGTATGGGGCCGCCGCCTCAGAGAGTGAATATACACGGTTCCGGTCAGTGCTGAGCATGTGCGGCAACTTTGATACTCCACTGCATCATGGGTATTTGGCCATGAACAATTTACAAGTTTGTGTGTTTGTGTGTGTTTATAGGAGGCATATTTTTGCAGTCCACTCTGCAGATGTTTCTGTAATTTATATGCAGGATTTTGAAGCACAGAGCGGATTGGGAAACTTTTATGCGGCTTCTGCAGTGAACATGTAGAAATCTACTAAAATTAAAGAAAAAAAAAATTATTCAAGCTATTTTTTTTTATTAGTTCCCCATTGGTTGATTGATTGCTCTAAATAACTAGTTACGTTCATTAGGCTAACACAGTTTTGCTGAAATTTCTTGACTTCTGCTCTCATTCTATTCATTATTTGTGGCTGAAAGTGTTATCTTATGATATGAATCTTAATTTAGTTTTTTTGTTGTGCTCTGTGGTTATTTGATTACGTTGGCTAATGTTATCTATCTAGCTGGCCAATAAAAGTAAACAAAGTAGCAATCTAGCAAGAGAACCACCTAGCTGTATTCCGTATTTCCAGTGCTGCCACACAAAGTTACATTAAGCATAAATATAATTCAGAATTGGTTTGGAGTTTGCAAGAAATCTGTATTATGTATGACACACTTCTGAAGTAATCTTGATGTGCTTATGAACAGACTCTCATTAAGCTATTCATTAATTGCATACAGCTATATTATATAATCAATAAAAGACGATAAAGCAGTCATATTACCTTAGATTGTAACTGACATCTAGCTGCATCAATGCAACATCATACAAAATGAAAATGTTTTTTGGGGACTGATGCTGTTGTTGAAAAATGCATAGTCAGCCATGATTTTTTTTCTTTCCATGAATGGATGTACAACATAGGGGTTGCAGAATTTTATTTTTTTTTTTGTGGTCATGTGATTACAACATTAGGCTTTTGATATGAGGTGAGTCCTCAATTGACCTGAGTATATGATTTTAGAAAAAAAAAGTATTATCTATATCTATAATATATATATATAAGATTATGACCAGTGGGGGACGGCAAATATTCAGACCCCTTTAAAATTTTCACTCTTTGTTATATTGTAGCCATTTGCTAAAATCATTGAAGTTCATTTTTTTCCCTCATTAATGTACACACAGCACCCATATTGACAGAAAAACACATAATTCTTGACATTTTTGTAAATCTATTAAAAAAGAAAAACTGAAATATCACAGGGTCCTAAGTATTCAGACTCTTTGCTCAGTATTTAGTAGAAGCACTTTTTTGATCTAATACAGCCATGAGTCTTTTGGGAAAGATGCAACAAGTTTTCACACCTGGATTTGGGGATCCTCTGCCATTCCTCTTTGCAGATCCTCTACAGTTCTGTCAGGTTGGATGGTAAACACTGGTGGACAGCCATTTTTAGGTCTCTCCAAAGATGCTCAATTGGGTTTAAGTCAGCGCTCTGGCTGGGCCATTCAAGAACAGTCACGAGTTTGGTGAAGCCAATCATTTCGTGATTTTAGCTGTGTGCGTAGGGTCATTGTCTTGTTGGAAGGTAAACCTTCGGCCCAGTCTGAGGTCCGAGCACTCTGGAGAAGGTTTTCGTCCCGGATATCCCTGTGCTTGGCCGCATTCATCTTTCCCTCGATTGCAAACAGTCGTCCTGTCCCTACAGCTGAAAAACACCCCACAGCATGATGCTGCCACCACCATGCTTCACTGTTTGGACTGTATTGGAAAGGTGATGAGCAGTGCCTGGTTTTCTCCACACATACTGCTTAGAGTTAAGGCCAAAAAGTTCTGTCTTGGTTTCATCAGACCAGAGAATCTTATTTCTTACCATTTTGGAGTCCTTCAGGTGTTTTTTCATGTTTCTTGCACTAAGGAGAGGCTTCCGTCGTGCCATTCTGCCATAAAGCCCCGACTGGTGGAGTGATGGTTGACTTTCTACAACTTTCCGACTGCATCTCTGGAGCTCAGCTACAGTGATCTTTGGGTTTTTCTTTACCTCTCTCACCAAGGCTCTTCTCCCCCGATAGATCAGTTTGGCCAGACGGCCAGCTCTAAGAAGAGTTCTGGTCGTCCCAAACGTCTTCCATTTAAGGAGTATGGAGGCCACTGTGCTCTTGGGAACCTTAAGTGCAGCAGATTTTTTTTTTTGTAACCTTGGCCAGATCTGTGCTTGCCACAATTCTGTCTCTGAGCTCTTCAGGCAGTTCCTTTGAACTCATGATTCTCATTTGCTCTGACAGGCACTGTGAGCTGTAAGGTCTTATATCGACAGGTGTGTGGCTTTCCTAATCAAGTCCAATCAGTATATCAAACACAGCTGGACTCAAATGAAGGTTTAGAACCATCTCAAGGATGATCAGAAGAAATGGACAGCACCTGAGTTAAATATGAGTTAAATGTAAGGGGGTCTGAATACTTCCGTACCCACTGTATATATATTACAGTGGGTACGGAAAGTATTCAGAACCCCTTAAATATTTCACTCTTTGTGATATTGCAGCCATTTGTTAAAATCATTTAAGTTATTTTTTTTCCTTTTTAATGTACACACAGCACCCCATATTACAGAAAAACACAGAATTGGTGACATTTTTGCAGATTTATTAAAAAAAAAAAACTGAAATATCACATGGTCCTAAGTATTCAGACCCTTGCTGTGACACTCATATTAAACTCAGGTGCTGTCCATTTCTTCTGATATTCCTTGAGATGGTTCTACACCTTCATTGAGTCCAGCTGTGTTTGATTATACTGATTGTGGACTTGATTAGGAAAGCCACACACCTGTCTATATAAGACCTTACAGATCACAGTGCATGTCAGAGCAAATGAGAATAATGAGGTCAAGGAATTGCCTGAAGAGCTCAGAGACAGAATTGTGCAAGGCACAGATCTGGCCAAGGTTAAAAAAAAATTCTGCTGCACTTAAGGTTCCTAAGAGCACAGTGGCCCCCATAATCCTTAAATGGAAGACGTTTAGGACGACCAGAACCCTTCCTAGAGCTTGCCGTCCGGCCAAACTGAGCTATCGGGGGGAAGAGCCTTGGTGAGAGAGGTAAAGAAGAACCCAAAAAAATCACTGTGGCTGAGCTCCAGAGATGCAGTCGGGAGTTGGGAGAAAGTTGTAGAAAGTCAACCCTCACTGCAGCCCTCCACCAGTCGGGGCTTATGGCAGAGTGGCCCGACGAAAGCCTCTCAGTGCAAGACACATGAAAGCCCACATAGAGTTTGAGGGTGGAGAAATAAGATTCTCTGGTCTGGTCTCTGGTCTGATGAGACCAAGATAGAACTTTTTTTGGCCTTAATTCTAAGCGTTATGTGTGGAGAAAACAGGCACTGCTCATCACCTGTCAAATACAATCCCAACAGTGAAGCATGGTGGTGGCAGCATCATGCTGGGGGTGTTTTTCAGCTGCAGGGACAGGACGACTGGTTGCAAACGATGAATATCCCAAGTACAGGGATATCCTGGACCAAAACCTTCTCCAGAGTGCTCAGGACATCAGACTAGGCCGAAGGTTTACCTTCCAACAAGAAAATGAACCTAAGCACACAGCTAAAATAACGAAAAAGTGGCTTCACAACAACTCTGTGACCATTCTTGAATGACCCAGCCAGAGCCATGACTTAAACCCAATTGAGCATCTCTAAAGAAACCTAAAAATGGCTGTCCACCAAAGTTTACATCCAACCTGACAGAACTGGAGAGGATCTGCAGGAGGAATGGCAGAGGATCCCCAAAAAAAATCCAGGTGTGAAAAACTTGTTGCAACTTTCCCAAAAAGACTCATGGCTGTATAGATCAAAAGGGTGCTTCTACTAAAAACTGAGCAAAGGGTCTGAATACTTAGGGCCATGTGATATTTCAGTTTTTTTTTTATAAATCTGCATAAATGTCAACAATTCTGTGTTTTTTTTTCTGTCAATATGGGGTGCTTTGTGTAAATTAATGAGGAAAAAAAAATAACTGAAATGATTTCTAGCAAATGGCTGCAATATCACAAAGATTGAAAAATTTAAGGGGGTCTTAATACTTTCCATACCCACTGTATATATACACACACACACAAACACACACACTACGTGGTTGTGAAAAAGTGTTGGCCCCCTTCCTGATTTCTTATTTTTTATATGTTTGTCACACTTTAATGTTTTCAAACAAATTTAAATATTAGTCAAAGTAAACACAACATGCAGTTTTTAATTAAGGTTTTTATTATTAAGGGAAAACAAAAAACTACATGGCCCTGTGTGAAAAATTGTTTGCCCCCCTGTTAAAACTGTGGTATATCACACCTGAGTTCAATTTCTCTAGACACACCCAGGCCCGATTACTGCCGCACCTGTTCGCAATCAAGAAATCTCTTAAATAGGACCTGCCTGACAAAGTGAAGTAGACCAAAAGATCCTCAAAAGCTAGACATCATGCCGAGATCCAAAGAAATTCAGAAAACAAATGAGAAAGAAAGTAATTGAGATCTTGTATATCAGTCTGGAAAAGGTGATAAAGCCATTTTCTAAAAGCTTTTGGACTCCAGCGAACCACAGTGAGAGCAATTATTCACAAATGGCAAAAACATGGAACAGTGGAGAACCTTCCCAGGAGTGGCCGGCCGACCAAAATTACCCCAAGAGCACAGCGACGACTCATCCAAGAGGTCACAAAAGACCCCACAACAACATCCAAAGAACTGCAGGCCTCACTTGCCTCAGTTAAGGTCAGTGTTCATGACTCCACCATAAGAAAGAGACTGGGCAAAAATGGTCTGCATGGCAGAGTTCCAAGACGAAAACCGCTGCTGAGCAAAAAGAACATAAAGGCTCGTCTCAGTTTTGCCAGAAAACATCTTGATGATCCCCAAGACTTTGGGGAAAATACTCTCTGGACTGACGTGACAAAAGTTGAACTTTTTGGAAGGTGTGTGTCCCATTACGTCTGGCGTAAAAGTAACACTGTATTTCAGAAAAAGAACATCATACCAACAGTAAAATATGGTGGTGGTAGTGTGATGGTCTGGGGCTGTTTTGCTGCTTCAGGACCTGGAAGACTTGCTGTGATAAATGGAACCATGAAATCAGCTGTTTACCAAAAAATCCTGAAGGAGAATGTCCGGCCATCTGTTCGTGACCTCAAGCTGAAGCGAACTTGGGTTCTGCAGCAGGACAATGATCCAAAACAAAGCAGCAAGTCCACCTCTGAATGGCTGAAGAAAAACAAAATGAAGACTTTGGAGTGGCCTAGTCGAAGTCCTGACCTGAATCCTATTGAGATGCTGTGGCATGACCTTAAAAAGGCAGTTCATGCTCGAAAACCCTCCAATGTGGCTGAATTACAACAATTCTGCATAGATGAGTGGACCAAAATTCCTCCACAGCGTGTAACAGACTCATTGCAAGTTATCGCAAAAAAAAAAAAAAAAAAGCAAAAATGTTGATTGCAGTTGTTGCCGCTAAGGGTGGCCCAACCAGTTATTAGGTTTAGGGGGCAAACACTTTTTCACACAGGGCCATGTAGTCTTGGATTTTGTTTTCCCTTAATAATAAAAACCTTCATTTAAAAACTGCATGTTGTGTTCACTTGTGTTATCTTTTACTAATATTTAAATTAGTTTGATGATCTGAAACATTAAAGTGTGACAAACATGCAAAAAAGAAATCAGGAAGGGGGCCAACACTTTTTCACACTACTGTACATATATATAATTTTTTTCAAAATGAATATTAATTTCTTAATATTAAAATCTTATTATGAGCAAAAATAACTGAGCACACCTTTAAGCTTTCTCACAGTTATTTGGTTCATCACTACAACAGCTTTGCAAATATATAATATATCAATATATATAATATATATATATATATATAGAATTATAATATATATACTGTATATATATATAATATATTATAGTATATATATATACATAAAATTAAATATTCTATAATGTCCCTCAAACAGTTAATTGGTTTAATGGTAATTTTCCAAAATCATTTGTAACAGTGTAGACAAACTTACAACAACCATTTGGTGAAATTTATATGGAAACAATATTAACTGTTAGGGCTTTTAGGGAAATATAGGTATATATCATGCATATTAACAAAGGCATTTAAACTGACAAACTAAAATAAATCATATATCATTACACAACATGGTATACAAACACAAATTATAAGTATTTATTTTCAAACCAACAGCACACAATAGACACGTGTAATAAAGGTATTATATATGTTATGAAAAGACATAAAAGTCCTATGTTTGTGTGAAGCTACAAGATTCTTGAAAACTTGAATTCAGGGAAACAAAATAAATGATTAAGCCCAGGGCGAAGGGGGGCGGATGAACACATAAATCTTTGCTATCTCTCTGTTTTTATCAGCAGACCCTTGTGTTTTGTTGTATGTTATGGAAGCTGGATGAGACTAGGAAAGATATGTCCCGATCCGAGACCGGGGAGGAAGCTAAGAAAGATGTAGGACGAAAAATATGAAGACTGGGTTTGATGATACTACATCATAAAAAATACAACAACTGGAAAAATGGACATAAAAGGCCTATAGCATCAAAGATCTTTGAAGGAGAATGACCCTGTGAGGTCATAAAGCCGACAGTGATGTCATATAGAGACTGTGTGTTTTGAGGGGGAGGATTATTGTGTATTAGTGGTACACTCATCTGTAATCCCCAGGGAGAGTCAGAGATTATCGCAAATAATACACAGCTTGAATTATGAATATATACAGTATGAATCCATGTGAATATGTTTGCTTTGGGGTATATCGCTGCTTTGTCAGTGGCTGATGTGGATTTTGTATACAAAATGGTGTCAATATTAATGTGGCAAGTTGTGCTGATGCCCGGCGACCATAAACAACTAAACTCTGCATCACAAAACACCCCTTAACCCTCTGGTGCTCTTCATTTGGGAGTCACACTTGTGATCTTCACGGTCAAAAGTGACCGGACACCTGAAATGTAACTTTTTTTCTCCTTAGTAAAATCAATGTAATATATTTTTGTTCAATAATATTTTTTATTTTTTATTTTGAGATAATTTCGTGGCAGTCGTTCATATTTATGTAACAATTATGAAGAATTTCTGCCCATTGGAAAAAAAAAAAAAAAAAAAAATTAAATATATTTGTATATGACTTTTCAATGAATGCAGTATTTCATGTTATGGAGTCAATACCTTTAAAGAGGAGTGTTTCAAGCTATTGGTGCATAAAGAAGATCTGTAAAGTTGCAAAGACTAAAGTCTCAAAAAGAGAGCTTACTTATAAAAGTAAGAGTCAGCCACGCCTACCTAAAACAGTTCGTTCTAACACGCCCACATATATACGTCCACGGATGTGGGAAGCTTTGCAATTAAAAGCGAAACTACTTTGTTTGGCCTTCCAAAATAGGACGATATCCACTTCGTCATGCCTAGAGCTGATCCGTGCTGGTTGCTGAGGAAATACAACAACTTTGCGCTGTGGATCACCGGATCAGCTTTCAACGTGGAAGAAGGGTCGTCACATGTGGTTGCCGCAAGCCATCTGGACGCTCCTTCGTCGAATCCGCCGCCCACGCCGTTCTCAAGCCCGCCGCCTCTGCTAACTCTAGCCCGCTGCCTTTGCTCACTCTAGCCCTCCGGCCGTTCCTTACTCTAGCCCGCCGGCCGTTCCTCACTCTAGCCCACCGCTGCTCACTCTAGCCCGCCATGTGTGACGCTGTGTTTGTTGTGAAAGCGAAACTACTTCGTTTGGCCTTCCAAAAATGGACACGACTAGAATCAGTGGTTAAGTTGTATTTACAAACTGTTCCAGAACACTTCAACCCAAATATTCAGATGTGTGCAGCACATTTTTATGGAGGACCGTTTCCTGATCCTGGGGAGAGTAGACTACAATGCCGGCTGACTCAAAGACTGTAAGTACGTCTTATATATTTAAAAAGTTTTTATATTTTACATTTTTTATATTTAAAGCGAGTTTTTTAGGCAGTGTAGAGTAGCTCTTGTTGTTTGTCATTTCTCCGATCAAAAATGCAGACATGGTTTTATTTTACGCAGCGCGATACGCAACACGTAAAAAGACAGTATAATTATGTCCCCACTGGATGCAACGAATGACTGTTGAAATGGGTTTTAATATTTTTGAATACATCGCTCGGCTGACAGGGCATCATTTCCCCCACCCAAAAAAAAAAAACAGTATGGTGAGGGGCGTAACATTTCCGCCACAAGCTTGAGGTATTCTGCCAATCATAACGCACTGGATAGCTGGCCAATCACAGGACACCTTGCTTTTCAGACGATGAGCTTTGTAAAAATCGATGCATTTCTGAAAGGCAGGGCATAGAGGAGAAACAAAAATGTACACTATGTGGAAAATAATGTTTTTTTTTTAAACCTTAAACCGCATAAACAAATTTCATTAAACCAAATACACAAAATAAATTTTTAGCAACGTCATATGACCCCTTTAAAAAAAATTTTTGAAGAAGTTAGGCCATCTGGTGGAGTAAACTAAGAAAAAACTGATTGAACTTTAGCCCATAGATTCCTATATATAGTTCTATTTAAAAGGCATATACATTCTCTAATTGTTTTTAGACATAAATACTTATTTTTATTCAGTTGTGGGTTTGGATATATATTTAGACATTTTCAAAGACAACTTTTTGTAAAAGTTTAGATATTTTTTTTGTTTGTTGATTTGTTGCATCAGTTTTTGAATTATTTTTACGACAGTCAAACCTGAACACAGAGAAAGCATTTTCAGAATCAGATCAGAATCAGAATGAGTCAGACCAGAATCAGAATCAGAATGAGCTTTATTGCAGGTATGTTTACACATACGAGGAATTTGTTTTCATGACAGAAGCTCCACAGTGTAACAGAACAAAACATTTAAATTCTATAAAAATGTTACAGAAATAAACAGAAATGTTTTATCAGAGCTTAATCATTCTGGGTTTGATCTGATTTCAACCTCTTATTTCAGTTTTCTGACTTGTTTTGGCTCTATGGTTATAGCCATCCAAAGTAATTTGATGTGTATAATTGTGTGTGTGGTATTGTGTGTGTGTGTGTGTGTGTGTGTGTGTGGTGTATGTGTGTCGTGGAGTGGATGTGTCTGATTTGCACTCTTGATGTTTTAGAGTGTAACCCGTTCCTTGCTGTCCACTTTTTTCTACTGCACTGTAGTTGAATTATTGTTTTTATTTTACATATTTGCTGTGTTACAGTCACACCAGTTCATAGGTGTGTGTGTGTGTGTGTGTATAATTGTGTGTGAATGTATGTGTGTGTGAGTGGATGTGTTGGTTTTGCACTCTAGATGTTTTAGAGATTCACCCTGTCATTGCTGTGTACCTTTTTTCTGCATTGTGTCAGATTTGTAGATTGTACACACAAAAATTTTCTGTATTTAAATTTTTTTTGCCATTTCCCATTAATTTCCTATGGTCAGTCATTTTTGACCGAAGACCACAAGTGTGACAATTTTTTTTATGACCACTTAGTCTGCTCGAGTCATGCCCTCAATTTTTTTGTGTGTTCACATTAAAATGCCATAAAAGTCAGCAAGTTTCGTACCATTCCAATGAAGGTGTGATTTTTAAAAAATTCAAAAAAGAAAATGTTTCGGTCAAAAGTGACCGAAGAGCACCAGAGGGTATTCTTCATTGAACGGTGTTCTTCATTGTTTTGATATGTTTAAAACATGTTCTGCTTTTGTCTTTTCACGTTAGTCCATGTTTCTTCATTACTATGAAGAAACAAATATGGTTTGTTGTCATGTTGTCATACAGCCCTGTGAACACTTATGTGTGTGAGTGTGTTTCTGCTGTGAAGTTGTTAGTTTGTGATTATATTCTCAACAATATTTGTGTCGTAGGAGTGAATGAGCATGTGTGGCCATCGGCGATCCCTGTTTTTATGAGTTATACAATTACACATCCATGAGTGTTGGGAAAGTCCTGTGAAGTTCAGTATATGTGTGTGTGTGAGTGGGTGTATATCTGGGACGGGCCGTCCTCGTACGCTTCTCTTTGTTGTTAAATCACACACACACACACACACACACACACACATGGTCGGGTGGGGAGGCAGATTGTGGTTCCAGTGGGGTTTTCTTAAACCGGTTTTTCATCCGCTCTGCTTTTAAAACTCCTCTCTTAAATTCACCCCATTCTCCACCCTCTTGTCTCTCCTCGCCCCCTCTCTACCTACTACTCTCCTCTCATACCCCAATACTACCCTGATGCAGGCTCCTGATGCTTCTCTACAATCTTTTGGGTTCCATCTGTGAGTCGAGCCTGTTTCCTTCAGTCCTGTATTAAAGGGATGTTTCAAAATATGTTTCAAACTGTGCCCTCTTGATATTAAGACCTCCGTCATATCATATCATATTTCATTTTACATGGAGGGGGTCATCACATGACCACCTGAATTACCTCTCTTGTTTGGACTCTTTTGCTCATTAAATAAATGAATATTAGTTGCATGTGAATGTCTGCAATGATGTCAGTAAACAAAACCTGTGATTGGTCAGCATCTGATCCACTAGGTGTCAGTAAGTACAACTGCCAGATTTAGTAATGAGCCACATTTAACTTAATAGAGTGTAACTGAGTCATTCCACGAAACCGGTACGATTTGGGCTTTCACATTTTTAGATTTTTTTACCCAAAAGTATTACTTTTCTGAACACCCCACAACATTAATGACATATTTAACTTCCAGAAAAACATATTTTCCCACCTCAGGCATCAAATCCCTATTATTATTGGTCATTATTTTAAGATATGGGCACTATTAGTCTTCAACCCCATTATGAACACTATGGGAGCTCTCGGAATATGTTTATAAAATGTATTTGTAATGAAATCAACATTTTCCTATTAATGAGATGTCCCTCACACTAATTCAGTATTTGTAAATATAAAAGTTACATAAAATCTCACACTTTTGCTATACTAAAGCCTGAAATGGGCACTTTTGTGACTGCAACCTCATCATTTTTGATCAAAAAAGTGGCTTAACTTCAGAATTTGAGCTAAAATCAGTATGCTTATGATTGCTCTGAACATTTCAGACTGAGTTCAACAAACATTAAATTGTTTTTTCATAAACTTAAAAAAAATAATTCATAAAAATGTAGGTGGTTGGGGTTGAGACTAGGGGCGGGGTGGCGAAGTCGGTCTGGAGAGCCGCACCTGCAGGAGTTTTGCTTCACCTAAAGCAACACACCTGAACAAGTTAATCAAGGTCTGAAGGGTTACTAGGAAGCTACAGGCAGGTGAGTTAATTAGGGTTGGAGCTGAACTCTGCAGAGCTGCGGCTCTCCAGGACTGGAGTTCGCCACCCCTGGACTAGGGTAACGGGGTTAAGATGGGGATACGGGTTGAAGAGACAAATACATCTTAACAAATAAATAGTTGTTTTTTTACTCATTCACTGTAAGATTTTCTATAAACACTGTATTTCATTATGTTAGCAAGAAAAACAACATATATACATTGCAATTGAACAGAGTTTTATTAACCTGACTGCAGGAAAAACAACAATAACATGGTATACATTAGAACATTATAAACTGACTGAATACAGTGCATCTGGAAAGTGTTCAGAGCACTTTACTTTTTCCACATTTTGTTATGTTATAGCCTTATTCCAAAATGTCTTAAATTCATTATTTTCCTCAAAATTCTACAAACAATGCCCCATAATGACAATGTAAAAGAAGTTTATTTATTATCTTTATGATCTAAAATTATCGAAATTGTAATATATTGTGTGTGTATATACAGTATATATATATATTATATATATATTATATATATATATATATATAATAGCTATATATATATATATAATCAATGTACATAAGTAGTCACAGACTTTGCTCAAAACTTTGTTGGAGCACCTGTGGCACAATTGCAGCCTCAAGTATTATTTTAAGTATGATGTTACTATTTTTGGGCAGTTTCTCCCATTCTTCTTTGCAGGACCTCTCAAGCTCCATCAGGTTGGATAGGGAGCATCGGTGCACAGCCATTTTCAGATCTCTCCAGAGATGTTAGATATGATTCAAGTCTGGGCTCTTGGCTGGGCCACTCAAGCACATTCACAGAGTTGTCCCGTAGCCACTCCTTTGTTATCTTGGCTGTGTGTTTAGAGTCATTGTCCTGTTGGAAGGTGAACCTTCTGCCCAGTCTGAAGTTCTGAATGCTCTGGACAGGGTTTTCATTAAGGCTATCTCTATATTTTGCTGTGTTGATCTTTCCTTCTACTCTGACGAGTCCCTCAGTCCCTGCCGCTGAACACACAGCCCCACAGCATGAGGCTGCTACCAGCACACTTTACGGTTGGGATGTTACTCTGCAGGTGATGAGCAGTGCCTGGTTTCCTCCAAACATGATGCTTGGAATTGAGGTTCATCAGACCAGATAATCTTGTTTCTCACAATCTTAGGGTTCTTTAGGTGCTTTTTTGCAAATTCCAAGTGTGTTTTCATGTGTCTTCACTGAAGAAAGGATTGAGTCCTGCCACACCGCCATAAAGCCCAGATCAGTGGAGTGTTGCAGTGAGGTTTTGGGGGGGGGGGCCTTTTTTGTTTAAGGGTTCTTCTGTCAACTAGAGTGACCATCAGGTTCTTGGTCACCAGTCTAACCAAAGCCCTTCCCCATCGATTGCTCAGTTTGGCCAGAAGGCCATCAGCTCTAGGAAGAGTCCTGGGCTGCATTTCCCAAAAGCATCATAAACTTAGGACATCTGACCCATTGAAACCAATGGAGCTACAATCAACTTAAGCTACAATGCTTTTGGGAAACGCAGCCATGGTTGTTTCAAACTTCTTCCACTAAGAGTAACATAGACTACATGCTTCTGCAAACCTTTAATGCAGCAGAAAATTTTTCGTATCCTTCCCGAGATCTGTGCCTTGTACAATTTGTCGGAGATATACAGGCATTCCTGACTTTATGCTGGTTTGTGCTCTGACATGCGTTTAAACTGTGAGGCCTTATATAGACAGTTGTGTGCCTTTCCAAATCATGTCCAATCAACTGAATTTACCACAGGTCGACTCCAATCAAGTTGTAGAAACATCTCAAGGATGATCAGTGGAAACAGGATGCACCTGAGCTCTATTTTGAGTGTCATGGCAATACTTATGTACATGTGATTTTTTTTCCCGTTTTTTTTTTTTTATAACTTTGCAAAGATTTCAAACAAAATTCTTTCACCTTGTCATTATGGGGTATGTTTGTAGAATTTTGAGGAAAATAATGAATTTAATACATTTTGGAATAAGGCTGTAACATAACAAAATGTGGAATAAGTAAAGTGCTGTGAATACTTTCCGGATGCACTGTAGATGGGTAAAAGGTCTTGAAAAAAGGAATCTGGTTGATGGCTGCCAAAATGGCGAGCAGCTATCAATCGGATGGTTTTTCAGTCAGTAAACTATCACATACAACCTAAACAACTAATATAACTTATTAACTACACTTTTAATTTAATAACACTTTCTAACACTCAGCCTAGTCGTTTTCATACACCCTTAACTGCTCATTCCTCTACCTGGAAGATCCTGGACATGGATACTGCTCTGGGGCATGATCTGGACTTTGTGGAGGAGTGGTTATTAAGCTCCTCAGTGCTTCTCTCTTCTCCTTGCTTCTTTTGTAAGCTACTCTCCACTTTCTATGCTTCAGCCGCTGTTGTCTTTCACTTAACTCATTGATTCCTTTCTTTTTCCCTATCTCTAAATTTTTTCTCCATCTCTGGCGTTCATTCTGCAGGTATTTCTCCCTTTTTTAGGATCAGCATTTAGGCGTGCCGCGTGCACGATACAGATAAATGTCTGTAGATGTTTAAATTGATATCATTAAATCAAATATTCTTTCAGAGCAATTTACTTAACACTGAGATGTGAAAGTCTAGGCAGAACACACATATGCACACACAGCTTTAACTTGGACATTACTACATTTAACATATGCATGTGGTATAAGACTCTTGATCAAATATAATAATTCATTTAAATTACTGAATGACTTCAAAACCAAAGTGTTAAAAACACAACCCCATCACAATCTCACAACCCCGTTATGATCGAATAAGTAACAGGGATGAGTGTGACAGGGTTGTGATTTTTTTTTCAAAATGGCCACTGCTCTAAATGTAGTGAAAAACAGGAGAGCACAAGGCATGCATGATATTAAGAAATTATGTATATTGCTGAAATAAAAAGATAATTTTCACAAGTAATAGATTTCTATCTTTATTTGATGTAATGGGGTTGAGACGTTAAGCTTGACAACCACAATATCACAATATTAATAAGTTATAGTTATAAAAGAAGGTGGGAACTTGCCTATGTCTGCCCACAATGTTGTTCAGAAGACTTATATGATGTCACTTCCTGTTAATGATGTCACATAAGGATCAGTTAATAATTTTTATGGGGGGATAATGATTTGTGTAACGGGGTTTTTTTGTTTTTTTTTTTGTCGAGGGGGTACTGAGGTACGGAACTAAATAATATGATTTTAATAAATAATCATGAATTTACTTAGAAAAAAAACATGACCAGCAAAAAAGCACAGATAGATATTTATGAGAATAGCAAAATGTATGGACTTTTTTCTAATTTTATTATTCATATCCCAAGTACACTTTCATAGAAGGCCATGAGGGACATGACAAAATAGGTGGTGTCAACTGAAAAAAACAAGATAATTTCTAATATAAAGATAAAATGTATGTCATGTTTTTAAACCTTATTAAAGGAGACATTTCAATTAATACAAAAAGCTTTTAAAAATAGATTTTGGGGACCCAATAGATAAAATACACTTAAAAAGGTCAGAGGGACTCAAATCGTACCGGTTTCGTGGAATGACTCAACTACATTACCCATGATGCTGTATCAGAGAGTGGCAGCAAGCAGATTGTGCCAAACGAGCACTAAGCTTCACCCTCTTTGAATTGAAAGTGGGTCTTCCCACACTCTCAAAACACTTAAATATTTTTAATATATGTTCATATTTTACAATAAAATGTAATTGTTTCTATAAAAATGTGAAAAATGTGCGGAAAAAATGCTTCCAGAACCAGTGCCGCTGAAAAAGAGGGTAGCCACTGTTATACTCTATTCAAGGCTGTTATAGATTATAATTGAGAAAAAAAAAAGTTTGATCACTTACAATGTGTAACATGGCATAAGTATTTGATTCTAAATGGTCAACAGCAGCACTGACCGATCAAATATTTTTGCATAATGGCCACTAAACTGTACAGTTCATCATTGTTCAAGGCAACATACCATCCCTCTTATAACTCATTGCATTGTTGGGGGTTTATTTTGTGACAGTATACTGAATACTAAATTAATACTTTTATTCAGCAAAGAGACATTGAATTTGTTCAAAAGTGACATTAAAGTATTTATAATGTTACAACAGATTTTGATTTCAAATAAATGTTGTTCTTTTGAACATTGTATTCATCAAAGACTCCTTAAAAAAAATCACGGTTATTACAAAAGTATTAAGCAGCACAACTTTTTCCAACATTGATAATAAGAAATGTTTCTTGAGCACAACATTAGCATATTAGAAGGATTTATGAACGATCATGTGACACTTAAGTCTGGTGTAATGAAGCTGAAAATTCAGCCTTCACAGGAATAAATTACATTTTAAAAATATATTAAAATAGAAAAAAAAAGTTGTTAAAAAATATATTATTTTACAATATTACTGTTTTGCTGTATTTTTGGTCAAGTAAATGCAGCCTTGGTCAGCATAAGAACAATAAATAAAAATAAATAAATAATGAAACCCCACATTTTGAATCTTGTGTTGCGCCTGTTATGTCCCTGAAACCAGTCATTTGCATCTATATATTTATATTTTCATCCAAATCCATGCAGCTGTGTTATGTATTCAACATTTCTTAGTTCATTTAGGCATTTTGGGACAGCTCTTGAAGTTTAACTTCTCCACAAACACAGACGTACAGACAAACACACACACAGGTTTGTTTTTATGGTTTATGACTCTCCATAGGCGTAATGGTTTTTAAACCCTACGAACCGTATTTTCTGTTGCCCTACACCAACCCTACCCCTAAACCTACCCCTTACTGGAAACTTTCTGCATTTTAGATTTTCAAAAAAACTAATTCTGAATTATTTATAAACCTTTTGAAATATGGGGACACTCAAAATATCTTCATAAATCATCTTCTCGTTGAAATACCTGTCATACCCATGTCATTATACAAATCTGTGTCCTCATAAACACACACACACACACACACACCACACACACACACACACACACACCACACTCACTCACTCACTCAATCATCATTGCTAGCGGCGGCAGTGAGGTATCTGAACACAATGTGACAGGGTCGTGTTTAATCTGTGCAGCAAGAAGTGATGAGGCTTTTTGTTTGTGTGTGTGTGTGTTTGGTGTTTGCCTGTTCTGGCATTAGAGTTCCTCACCCCTGCCAAAGCAGATTGGGACAAGAGATAGATTGCTTGGGTTTATTTCTTGTTTGTTTCTTTCTCTTTTTTTTCTTTTTCTTCTCTATGTCTAGGATCTTGTTTGCTTCTGATCCTTCCAAATTATTTCCTCTCAGATCAGTTTTTATCGTTGAGTCAAGTTTTAAAAGACGCCAATTAATTGGGACTGAGCCAAAGGCACAGTAACAGGCAGTAGTAGCACATAGAGTGTGTTTGTGTCCAACCTGCCATCATCCATAATATGTCAACATGGGAGAGAGAGTCAGTCAGGGAAAGAGTATAATCCAAGTATAATCTTAATTAGTAGTATAATCTTAAACAGCAAGAGGGGCTGGTCATTCAAGACACACTCTTAAGTCTATCTGCAATATGTTTTTTGTATTTATTCTTTGTAAATATGTGCAAGTTGCACAACTTTGACCTTGCAATGCATCTCACTGTTTTTATTATTATCTTCCGCCAGGACTGCCATGTTCTTAAGTCTAAAACAACATCAATATTACTGCCCACTATTGATTTTGTTTTATGGCTGACATTGGAAGAAGCTAATATCAGTATTAATTATTTATAAAAATAAAAACAAATCGTAAAGTTACCAAATAATTTTAGTAAATATATTTAATTTTAGTTAACAATAACAGGACTGATATTTAAACAGTTTAAAGTGTCATGAGGAATGATGAGGACTGTTGTCGTTGGATTTATGTGAACATGTATTGTTATGTATGGATGTGTGTGTGTGTGTGTTGTGTGTGTGAACAACAGGGTTCATCACAGCACGGCGGTCTGGCAGACTAAACACAACGTGATGACAACATCAAAGTGCACAACACACGCGCGCGCACAAACTTATCTCATCATAAACAATACCAGCATTGTGGATCCCATGTATCACTCATAATCCAATAAACACCTTTTATCCACACCATCTTTATCTATCTTTCTCACTCTTTCTTTCATTTCCACAGATGGGGCGCTCTTGGGATGTACACAAGCACGATCTGTCTCTCTTTCGCCCTATCTTTGCGCCATAGGGGCTTTTGACAGGTATGTTCTTTTCACACTGTCACTCTGATTCTCCTCCGGCATTCCCTACGCTGTTAATTGCTTATGGAAAACAAAAAAGGGCCATCGGAAGATGGGATAAAACACCCTACGCCCCCGATTCCCCACGGATTCCGTCTGCATGCCTGCATTAAGCGTTTTAATACATTTAACGGGGCCTGAAACATCTCTGTGTTGTCAGAATGGCATGGCTTGGCCTCATCTGCCCATTCTCTCTCTCCCGTGTCAGAGTGGCATTATTTAGAGCTTATCTTCTTGACGCACTGCCTGCCGTATTTGTCACGCCGTGCCGTAGCGTATCCCCCCCCTCGAGTTTCTGTAGAAAATTCCGCTGATGACTTTGGCCGATAGAGGAAAGCTCAGGCCTCCGACAGAGGCTGAAAGCTTGTTATCATCATCGTCGCATTGATTGGAATGCAAAGAAATGTCTTCTGAAGGCTTAGCATGCGTGTGTTGTTCTGAGAGATTCACGTTGACGGTGTTGTGGTGTTCTGGCCGTTAGCATTATTGTCAGTCTTGAACTTCCTGTTTTTAATGTTTTAATTCATATGGGCTGCACTCCTAGAATCAGATTATCGCAAGTCCTGAACAAAGGATTAATACCGAGGCTAATTTCTAATCCACTTTTCAATTGAATCTGGATCTAGTGAGCAAATAGCTCTTAATGTGATGATGTAAGTTTAAAGAAGCAGCATGCAATGATTCTCATTTTATTAGTGGTGTTTTTTTAAGGCAAGCATCACTAGTACTATTGCTAATTAGTAAATAAAGTGTTAAAGGAATAGTTTAAAAAAAAAATCCCCAAAACCCTCATGTCATTCCAAACCTGTATGACTTACTTTCTTCTGTGGAACATAAAAGAAAAAAAATATGCATAATGTTTCAGCTGGTTTTGTCTATGGGGAAGTCAATGAGATCTAAAACAACCCTGGAGCCAATTGACTTTCAATGTATGGTCAAAAAACTTACTGAAAGTCAGTCCTACCCACATATATGGACAGGAATGGTATCTCAAATCGTCAAAAACTTTCCAAAGTGAGCAAACTTTGATTTTGTTGAGGTGAAATGGTAAAACATGGACGAAATCCAACAGACTTAAATTTTAAGAAGGGATATGAGCCATATATAGAGATTAAAATATCAAAGAGACTGAAATGTGATTTTTAATGGCAGATGCTGAGATTTAGAAAGAAAGGGTGGCCAATATAATGCTGATACAAACACACACAGTTTAATGATGACAAAGTAGGTGTAAACAAAATTACGAAAATCACATGAACACTTATGTACTCAAAATTTACTAAAAACATTGAAAACATAATCTTAAACTGCTGTTAATCGGCTAAGCTGGCACGACGGTCTGCCTAAAAACCAACCAACACCTCATATAAACTATATATAAACTACATATAAACACAGCAGAGAACAGTAGAAACACATTTGCAACGCAACACATTAAATATCATTCATATCAACAGAACATAGCAACCACATACTCCATTTTTCTTGACAGCGCTCACATTGACACTTTTGTATGACAGGGTTTTCTTTGTACCACTAAAAAATATAAATAAATAAAAGTCTAAGGAGAGCCACAAAATCAAATTTAGAACTTGAGACTGATATTGTGTCTATAATGGGTTATAATAGATGCACTATGTATTTAAAGAAGGACCAAAACACATTTAACTGGTACTGTTGACCAAGTGCGATGAATCTAACTTACTGCAAATATCCTGCTTGATCATCGCAAATGAATCACCTCCATTATGACATCACAGTGAGCAGACCAGACCAATCAAGTTACTTGTTTTCCAACACTCCAGTTTATTCTGCGGTATTTACGGAACACACCCACTCTGTGGCAAATGCATAAAGAAGTGATATAATAATGTTATTTTCAAGCAATAATGGCAATAGACATGGCCGTCATTCAATTGTAATTACTATCACAAACAAACTCTATCGGCTAAAAGCGGACCATGAGAGGCCTGCGGAAATGGCCGTGAACAGAAATAAAAAAAACCTCATTAGATAGCGCGGCGGCGGCGTACTTTTCCATCCCCTATTGAATAATGTCATTATCAGCGACTAATGATGATGTGAGGAGAAGCAGTTATGGAATAAACCGATTATGACAGAGAAAAATTATTGAGGAGCAAGGAAGCTCCATTTATATAGTTTCCCTTTCTGCCTTTCCTTGTGTGATGGAATAGTCCTGTCTTTGCTGTCTTTCTTTAGCACGTACACTCCTGCCATCTCTTCTATCTATCTCTGTCTCTCTCTCTCTCTCGTTTCTTTTCTTTACCTCTTCTCCTCTCTTTGCAATTAATTACTGTCACATCCAGTGTTGGAGAAGCTACTTTCAAACCATAGCTCATCAAACTACAGGTTAGGTGAATTATAATTTAGTTCAACTACAGTCGATATAGCCTTTTGAAAAGAAGTTAGCTTCAAGCTACAAATAAAGAAGCTAATATCAAAATACTAACTTGGCTGTAGTTACTAACTACAGTAATCCAGTGAATTGACTTTGGATTTATTTAAATTTAGTTCAAAACATGATTCACTAATTCATTTGACTCCCTGTACTACACCACAATATTACAACTTTTAATGATAAATATTCATACTGAGTTGTTTTCTTTTTACATAAATATTATGAGCACTACAAAATATTGAGATATATTGAATCTAATATCACAATATTTATATGGCACAACAAAACAAAACAAAAAACAAAATCTCAGTTATGCCATATACAGTGGTGTGAAAAAGTGTTTGCCCCCTTCCTGTTTTTTTTTTGTTTTTTTGCATATTTGTCACACTTAAAAAAATTCAGATCATCAAACAAATTTTAATATAACAAAGATAATGCAAGTAAATACAAAATGCAGTTTTTAAATGATGATTTTTTTTTTATTAAGGGAAAAAAGCTGTCCAACCTGCCTGGCCCTACGTGAAAAATAATTGCCCCCCAAATCTAATAACTGGTTGTGCCACCCACCCTTTGCAGCAACAACTGCAATCAAGCATTTGCGATAACTGGCAATGAGTCTTTCACATCGCTGTGGAGGAATTTTGGCCCACTATTCTTTGCAGAATTGTTTTAATTCAGCCACATTGGAGGGTTTTCGAGCATGAATGGACTGTTTAAGCATCTAAATCGGATTTAAGACCGGACTTTGATTTGGCCACTCCAAAATCTTAGTTTAGTTTTTCTTGAGCCATTCAGAGGTTGACTTGCTGGTGTGTTTGGGATCATTTTTTTGCTGCATAACCCAAGTGTGCTTGAGTTTGAGGTCACAAACTGATGGCCGTACATTCTCCTTCAGGATTTTCTGATAGAGGTGCAGAATTCATGGTTCCGTCAATTATGGCAAGTCGTCCAGGTCCTGAAGCTGCAAAGCAGCCCCAGATCATCACACTACCACCACCATTTTTGACTGTTGGTATGATGTTCTTTTTATGAAATGCTGTGTTGGTTTTACGCCAGATGTAACGGTACACACACTTTCCAAAAAGTTCAACTTTTGTCTCATCAGTCCACAGAATATTTGCCCAAAAGTTTTGGGGATAATCAAGATATTTTTTTGCAAATGAGAGACGAGCCTTTGTGTTTTTTTTTGGTCAGCAGTGGCTTTTGCCTTGAAACTCTCCCATGGATGCCGTTTTTGCCCAGTCTTTTTCTTATTGTTGAATCATGAACACTGTCCTTAATTGAGGCAAGTGAGGCCTGCAGTTCTTTAGATGTTGTTCTGGGTTCTTTTATGACCTCTTGGATGAGTCGTCGTTGTGCTCTTGGAGTAATTTTGGTTGGCCGGCAACTCCTGGGAAGGTTCACCATTGTTCCAAGTTTTATTAATTTGTGGATAATGGCTCTGACCGTTGTTCGCTGGAGTCCCAAAGCCTTAGAAATGGCTTTTATAATCCTTTCCACACTGATACATGTCAACTGTTTTGATTATCATCTGTTCTTGAATTTCTTTAGATTGCGGCATGATGTGTTGCTCTTTAAGCATGCTTCCCTTTGTCAGACAGGTTCTATTTAAGTGATTTCTTTGATTAAACAGGTCTTGCAGTAATCAGGCCTGGGTGTGGCTATTGAAATTTAACTCAGCTTTCTAAAATAATGGGGTTACTTGCAGTTCTTTCATGATTTAACAGGAGGGGGCAATTCATTTTTCACGTTGGGCCATGTAGGTTTGGACAGCTTTTTTTCCCTTAAATGAAATCATCATTTAAAACTGCATTTTGCATTTACTTGCAATATTTTTGTGTAATATTTAAATTTGTTTGATGATCTGAAACATTAAAGTGTGACAAACATGAAAAAAAAAAAAAGAAATCATGAAGGGGCCAACACTTTTTCACACCACTGTACCTTGACAATGACCCACAATAATACCATTGTGACACTTTTGTACAATACTTGCCATACTCTTTGTACCATTTTGTTAATGTTTCTCACACACACACACCACCACACACACACACACACACACACACACACACACACTCCCACAACACCACATGTGTGTTTCCCATGTTATGGGGACATTCCATAGGCGTAATTGTTTTTATACTGTACAAACTGTATTTTTTATTGCCCTACACCAACCCTACCCCTTAAAGGAAACTTTGTGCATTTTTACTTTTTCAAAAAAACTCATTCTGTATGATTTATAAACTTGTTTCCTCATGGGGACCTCAAAAATGTCCCCACAAGGTCAAAATTTACTAGTATTACTATCCTTGTGGAGACATTTGGTCACCATAATGTATACCTACCAGTACCACACACTCTTCTCTCTCTCACACAACAGCCCCACACACACACACCATACATTCCGAATTACTTCCTAAGTAAGGTGCTTGGTTACCTCAGTTTTCTTGTCTGTAAAGCTCTGTTTGCAATAAAATCTGACAAAAAATAGCAATGGAATATTTTATGTTGCTAGACTGTTACATGTACTTGTTGGGAAAAGTAACTTGTAACTGTAAAGCTACACTGTTTTAACAACAGCTGAGCTACTGCTATGCTACTATACATTTTGTCAACATAGCAACGCCTCTGTTTTTAGTTAGTTACTTTCTTACACTGGTCACATCTTTCTTCTTATTTTATAAATGTTCGAAAGTGTCATAATGCATTTGATTCTGGTCTCAAATCTGTTGATCGTGAGTGTGTGTGTGTGTGTGTGTGTGTGTTGCGAGTACATTTATGCTCTATAAATGTGTTCACGGGTTGTGGAAGGGAAGGCCCGTGGCCCTTATCAGTCTAAACATCTGGCTGTGTGTCAGGTGATGAGATGGGTAGAGAGAGAGAGACAGAGAGAGTAAGACAGGCCGCTTTAATGCAATGTGGGGGGATAGAGCGAGAGAGGGGTGGTGTGCAAACAAACAGTAGCTGATATGGTCTATGCTTGTCACAATCATTCAGGACGCTCATATATCTTCCCCTCCGCTCCCCGCTTCATCGGCCCTCTGCCTCTCTCCCTCCCTTTTTAATCTTGTTCCCCCTCTCTCTTCCTCCATCTACCCTTCTCTCACTTTCTGTCTTCCTTTCTCGCCATCTCTGCTTCCTTCCTGTTGTCTTCTGTTGGATTCGCTTCCTTCAGGCCTGTATTTTGGTGTGCATCTTATTTTGTGCACTTGAATAGAACACGTGGAGCCACAACTGGGGTTTTAGAAGTTAATTGTTGCAGTTCATGACAGTTTTCAACTTACAGTATATAAATGATGTGAGCACTACTTTGTAGATAACTATTGCTGAGTATTTATTTATTTGTTCGTTCGTTCATTCATTCCTTCAAAAAATAAAAATATAAATACAAAATCTCATTCATATTTACATTAAATACCACCTATAAAAACTAGAATGCTCCATAATTGTTGTTATGCAAAGACATACCCCCCCCCCCAACACAGCACATTTTGTATGTCTCCCTTATCAGACACAACCAATTCAGGTCCTGGAGTTTCTTTTTAATAGCTAAATTGGAGTTGAATCAGTGCGTTGATTAGGGAGACACACAAAATGTGCAGTGCTGGGGGGCGCCCAGGACCAGGGTTGAGAAACACTGATCTAATTGAACCTTCCTAACCTGATTCACTAAATTTAATCAGACTACAAAAGCTCATAATGATGGACGCTTTAATTATCATGATAGAAGTTCTGTATTACTGTTTCTTTTTTTTTTTTGGTATCTCGTCATCTTGTCATGCAAAGTTTTGTTTGTTTATCTCTACCAATGTCATGATATTTTTCTTTTGAATTGCTAGAAAAACAATTTTTTTGTCTGGAGACTGGTGTAGTTATGGCATCTACCAGTTTGGCTTAACTGGCTAATGCTTACCAGCCAAAACTTTATGCCAACTACCAATAGCAAGTAGCAAGCTGCTAGCAAATAGCAAGTTTGCCAGTTAGCGATTTAGTCTAAAGACGATTCAAAATGTCCCAATCCACCTTCACGTTATATAATACAACCACCCGTGTGGTACTATAGATGTGAGCAGCACATGAAACAAGCGTAGCAAATGTGTTTTCATCTGTACATATCCAAACGTATGTCACTAATCTTGTTACAGACCCTACTGAATTTCCGCTCTTTGAAAAAGGAGGAATATACTGAAGAGGACACAGTTGTGTTCAAGGCATTTCACTACTGAATGCCTATTGAATGATTGATTGATTGAACATCCTGTTTGACATAGAAATACACACATACATATTATGGAAGTGACAATTAAAGAAACTCATATCCTTGTTCTATCACTGAATCAGACGTTTCATGATAACAGATCACGATAAACTGGATAAAGTCATGACATCAATAGAGAACTTCACGACATCAGCACATTTGCAGAACAACGTGAGATTGTGCCACGAACTAGTGAGAAAGCGCTCGCAATCAGAAATCTCGAACAATCAGAGAACAAGCAGTCAGTTTACATTTCTCACTGAGGGAAACCCAGATAGAATAAATCTTGAATAGACAAAAAAAAAAAAAAAAGTGGTAGTGGTAAGTAAATCAATATGGCATATTCTTGCGTTTGACCCAGTCCGCCTTGAGGGCTTTCTGGGCCTGAAGCTTAAATATCCACTAATGGAAGCTTGTGTAGATCTAATCACGCCTGTAATTGAAGTTAACTTTGAAGCTCTCAGTCTTGAGGAATATTTAAAGAAGGGGAGAGAGGGACTGTAACTCAATATGGCGCACCGGAGACCCGGCTATTCATGCATCAATAATAAATGAACGCTCCTCGCATAATTCTGCTCACGGTGTTTCTTTTTGTTTTGAATATTTCTATCTCCTGCATGCTTCATGTTCTTGTGGTAGATATGCCATTCAGTCCCATTCAATTTTAGTTCTGTTGCACCATTGATAAGACAGATCAGTCTCAAAGCAACTTTACAAAGATCAGTACTTTGAACGCTCCAGTGACAAAACACAATTTATGTGGTATAGATGTGAACATGTAGGTATATCAGGGTTTGGACAGTGCTGATGTTAAAAAAAGAGGGCCTACCTGGGCATTATGCTCTCTCTTTGATGCAGTGATGTATACTAGACCAGGGGTCTATGAACTGCAGGATCTGCAAACATGAATGAATGAATGAATGAATGCATGCATGTATCAAAACTGAGTAGTTTTAGTCCTGTTATGTGTTTTCAAGGGTGTTCTGTGGTGTTTTTGAGGGTGTTATTGGTGGTTGCTTACCCACCCCAAGCCTCTATGATACTCTGCTTCCTAGATACTGTAGGATTCAGCTGAATGTGTCATTTAACATAAAATTTATTTATAAACAATTCATTTTAAATGCATTCTGCTTCTGTTTCATAACAAGGTAATAATGGTGGTATTTTGGCGCAATTTTGTTGCAAAGTTATATATGTTTTTTTAAATGCAGGAACTATGGAAGCTCATAAAAATGCTTGGGTAAATCATAAAGATTATAATATAAAAATTCGAAATTTTGACATATTAAGGCAAAATTGTGAGGAAAAAAATTGAGATAAAAATTAAAAATGATGATATGTCATAATTACACCATAGCATATTGAAAATTATGACTTAATGATAATTCTGACATAAAAGGTCAAAATTATGTCATAAAAAGGTGAAACTATGACATAGTCATAATTTTAAGATAATGTCTAAGTTACGAGATAAAAAGTCAAAATTTTACATAAGTTGTAATTATGACCAAAGGTCAAAAATCGGACATAAAAAGTTGACAAATCGACATTACAGTATGCGAAAAGTTGAAATTGACAAATTTGAAAATTTAAAGTCAACTTTGTATGTCATAATAGTTTTTTTATGTTATAGCTATGACTTACCTAACAATGTTGGCTTTTATGTCATAATGACTTTTTATCTAATAATTTAGACTTTTTGTTTAGTCTCTCACAATTTTGAATTTTCTATCACAATTTTGATTTACCAAAGCATGTTTGTTTTTTCTTATGTGACAGCAATTGTCTTTTATAGCTATCAGACTTCAAAAGACTTTTAAAATCACATATAATTGTTGTATTAAAGAATTTGACGTTATTGTAGCCTATATTGTTGACTAAAAACATACAATATTGCCAAATGATTGAGCAATGACATAACTCTAATGACATGTTTGCTCCTAGCACTGTTTAGTGTTAGCAGAGCGACTATGTTAACTCGGTTAGCTCTGTTTACGGTATTAGCAGCAAGTGATTGATGGCGCAGGCTGTTGCGGAGCGCGGCGTGAGTTGTAGAGGCTCCTGATATGGATGCCTCAGATGCTCTGAGATCTCCTGTATGTCAGATCCCGATAACGCTTTACTGAGCGTGCTACACTCAGGACTGCAGCCGCCCGCTGGCCATCTGCAGCCAATTCACCGTTTTATTACAAACAACACAGCGTTTTCGCTCCGACCTGCTGCGAATGCCCTTTCTACATTCGTGGGGTTCCATCACGGATTTCGCTGTGATGATTTGGAACGTGTTAGAAGACTGGCTTGTGGTCAGTCGGTGAACTCGAGGAAGTGGTCAGCGGTGCTAATGAATGTTTCGTGATAATACCAGAAGAAAAATTTGACCATTCCGCCCATCCCCGGCCGCTGTCTCCAGTTTCAGCGCATCGATGAATTACCCCTCTCCACAACTCTCTCTTTACTTATCAGCTTTCTCTCCCCCCCGCACTCGTTCTTTTATCAGTCCATTTTATCTCTTCTATCTGTGCCATTTCTCTCTCGCGCCCATGCACCGATTGCCGCTGTGATGTCATGGGACTGTCTGTCGCCGGGCCGACGGCTAGGTTGCCGTGGCACTGCTTTCCTCCCCTCCATCACTCTGACTTTCTCCCTTTAGATCAGATTGATGCTGGTGACTCACTAGGCATTCATTCCAGAAGAAGTACTGTACTGTACACACACAAACACACACTCAGCGGCCAAAAATGCAGTGACGCCTGCGATGTCACGCCTCATTTAGCCATCAGGCCTCGATCAGAGACGCACAACACGACTGGCACATTCCAAGCAGTCAAAAGTACAAGCGAATGCAGACATCTGATCAATTTGTAACAATGCAAGCCGATTCCACACATACCGCAAAACACTTTCACTCAAACCCACTGACTTTGTGTGTTTTGACTGACCCCAAGGTCCCAGTCGACCTCTCGAATTCTTTACGCATGTCTTTATTTCCGCAGCTTAAGCGTTCTCGACTGTGTGATCTATGGTGTTGCTTTAAAAAAAAAAATGCTCATCGCCATTCTCACTTTAAATCGGAACACACTTGAGCCTCTCTTCTGGGCTTTTAAGAATAAATGAATGCATTTGTCTGGATTTTTGTGAAGTACTTTTAAAAGAGGATTCTGCTCTTCAGATTAAAAAAAAAAAAGATCCTTAGCCGAGAACATCGCTGAGATACAGTGCACAATGCTTCTGTATTCATTAATTCTTATCTTTTAGAAGACATATACCTATCCATTTTACATACATTTTCTAGCTCCAAGGCTTAGAGAATGGATCCAGATTGACAAAAGTTGGATAGTTGGTGTGTAATTATTATGATATTAAAAAACGTAGAGTAGTGCATTTTTGGAGAATGTTTGGGTGGTGTTACCTATGCAAAAGTTGTGGGTATAGCTTCCAGGGGGTTGCTTGGTGGGTACTACATTGACCCTGTGATAAACGACCACATCCAAGTCTCTATGATATTTTGGTATTCCATTAATCCCACCGGTCACAATAGTGACCGTAAAAAAGGTTTTCATTTATAAAGCTCTAAAAATCTTACTGACTGATGTTTTAGTGCACTTCCTGCAAATATGGAAAAAATAAAGGGTCTCAATGAAATATGTGCAGTTTCACATGATTAGTGCAAATTGTCACATGACCAGAGCCTTTTATTCCCAGTTTGCACCTTGAGAAGATGATAACTGCATCAAAGTTCCAAAACAAAAGGCTAGTAAAGTATGTTAACATAAAGATATAACAAAGTTTGTTGGTACACATTATCTTTAAGGTGTCTAGTATTAATATATGAATTCACATGTATTCAGTTTTGTTGAGTGTGGTCATAGAATGAGTAAACATGTTGATGGTCACAATAGTGACCGGTGGGATAACAGTGAACTTAGGTTTACAATAGAAATCCAATTGCAGTTGCTAGTGAAAATTACACTAAAATGCTGCAATGACAAAATATTGCACTAAATAAAAAATGCAAATGTTACAAAAAATTTACAATATTGATGTTGTAATACTGGTAGCACTAATATAAAAATTTGATGTTATATTTTACAAAAAATTAACAATTTTGAAATGCGTTGATGGTTGAATTTTTTAGTTTTTTTATCTCAGTGTTCCTATCAATGTTGCATAAGGTTTTTTTATGCATAATAATAATAACCCTAGAATGTGATCAAACAGTTTAAAATAGCTGGGCTAAGATATATAACAATTTTTATGACTGCAGAAATATGTTAATTCAGTACTCACCTTTCGTGACCGAACATAAAACACAATTTTTCACACACTTAAAAAAAAAAAATCATAATAATTATTTTATTATTTCAAAGGGTTACTAATGACACAACATTTGGATATTTTCATGTCTGGGAAAAAAAATGGGATTAAAACGGGTTAACAGTTGGACAGTTGATGAGTCTAGGAGAAACAGTAATATATATATTTTTTTTTTGATAATTAAATCCTGACTTTTCTCGTTTAATGTGTCCCCCCCCACCCAATCATGTAAGATTAATGGGGACATTCGCATTGATTGTTGTATAATAGTTACTAAGTACTAGTGGAAAACCAAGTTTTCTTTGTAAGTAAGTGTACTAAAGCTGAAACTAATTTGTGCATGAAAAAGGAAATAATAATAATATAACAAACACTATGTATAGGGTGTAACATTCAAGATCCAGATTTACTCTGGGACATCAAGCAGCAAAGCATTTCGTCATGTTTTTATGTCAAAATTCACAAAAGCATATTTGTAATGTTAATGTCCTGTCTACGAAACATATAACATAAAATATATAATAGTGGGGATAAGGAAATTATAGATTTAGGAGAGGATAATGTGTAAATGGAAGAATAAGAACACTAATATCCCTAAAATAAGATCATTCAATTGTGTAACACAATGGGTCTTGTTTTCAAAATAGTTATGAAATACTTTTTAATTATTTTATTATTTATACAATTTATTTTAACGTACGCATCCTCAAATAGTTTCTCCCCTTTTATTTTATTTTTTAAGGATAAATTAATATACAGTTATTGCTATCCCCCCCCCACCCCCCTTGTTTTTTAAGGTATGTTAAAGGATGATATAGGAAGCAATAGCTCTCTAAGCAAAATAATCTAAGCAAAATACAGATTAAGAAAAAATATTTTAGCATTGATCATTGTAATATGGGTCATATTTTACTATTTGCATTTATCATTGTTGTTACTTATTTATTTTTCAAAACTGTACCTGACTCTATCAGGATAGTCCTGTGACCCATTTGTAGGTCGTGACCTACAAGTTGAGAACCACTTTCATTTACTTTTCCTTATTTAACACTGATCATCCAAAATTCACTTTCCCCCTTCTGTCTGAGATGATCTAATTGATATAATGAATTGGATTATCTAATCGCACAGATCGGGGCGGATCCCCCACCCAGCTTTTATCTGTACACGGCTTCCTGAGCTGCTTACTTACCACCTGCAAAGCATCATGGGACGGAGGCAGCTTTCTCTTACTTGACACAAATCGTAATGGGTGATGTCCCTCCTCAACCCACATATTTCAATTTGCAATTCCTGGTGGAAATGTAGTGATAAGTTTCTTTTTCTCTGTAATTAATTTGTTAATAATGTTCAGGGTTTACACTCTGACAAGATAAATAAATAAAAAAATAATAAATAAATATTCAATCAAATTAATTTATCAGCTGAAAGATGTTGTAAATTTTCTTTTCATTTTCATTGTTAAAAAAGTACACAAAATGAATATTTCCCACTAGACAGATGTCTTTGTAGCAATAAATAATATTATTAATATTATTATTATTATTATTGTGGGCCTTCTTAAAACATGGTATCCTGATTATTTTTTTCAGAAGGTTAAAGACTGTAATCTGTTGTGAACTGTTTGTTGGGTTGAGAAACACTGCCATCCAGTGGAATTTAGATAAAACGTTGTTTTAACAAGTTTTTCCAACAATTTTCAAGGCCCTCCAGAGGAAGCGAGCTAACACATATGGATTTATTTTATTCATTTTAAATTAATTATTTATTTGAGAAAGGAATAAGCTAACACGTATTGCCGTTATGAAAATAATTGTATGTATTTTAAATTCTATTTACAGGTGAATTCAATTCGAAAGTGAACATTATTATGTATGCCCTACTTACTCCGAATGCAAAAGTGAGAATTATGGAATAACTGTATATGCAATAACTATATGTTACCTTTACAATTTAGCAGCACAATTATTTGTTCTGACTGTTAATATTCTAGTGCTAAATAGATAGCCTACAATAATATCACGTTTATCTGTAGATCAGTGGGATATATGTATGTGTATATACCCCTCACAGTCAATGTGCTGCTTGTATAGCAGTATAGATTTACTGTCCTCTGAAAATAACTTAAATAACATACAGCCATTATTGTCAAAATAGCTAGCAACAAAAGTGAGTATACCCTAAGTCAAGGTTCCTCAAATCTTGCCCTGGAGAGCCAATGCGCTGCAGAGTTTAGCTCCAACCCTGATCAAACTCACCTACCTGTGATTTTCTAATGATCCTGAAAACATTGATTAGCATGCTCAGGTGTGTTAGATTAGGGTTATATATATATACATATATACTGTATATTGTGACGAGAGGGGCGGGGCCGAGAGCCGTGGGAACGGAGCAAGGCCGGTGGAGTAAGACACCTGTGCCACTCACCGGTCTTGAGTCCCACGGAGGAGCTCCGGAAGGATAAAAGGAGGAGTGACGACAGTGCAAGACGAGAGAGGACCAGGCCTGGACTTTATTTTGTGTTTTGTTTAAAAACTTATATTTTTCTTATTATATAATTTTAAGTGCGAGCTGGTAATTTTTCATATTTTTTCTGGAGTTATGGAACGAAGGTGTGGATGTGGGGGGGATGGCTAGCCAACTCTTTAGGGGGAAGTCGTGGCCTAATGGTTAGAGAGTCGGACTTATAACCCAAAGGTTGTGGGTTCGAGTCTCGTACCGGCAGGGATTGTAGGTGGGGGGAGTGAATGTACAGCGTTCTCTTCCACCTTCAATACCACGACTGAGGTGCCCTTGAGCAAGGCACCGAACCTGCAACTGCTCCCTGGGCGCCGCAGCATAAATGGCTGCCCACTGCTCCGGGGGTGTGTTCACTGCTGTGTGTGTGCACTTTGGATGGGTAAATGCAGAGCACTAATTCCGAGTATGGGTCACCATACTTGGCCACATGTCACGTCACTCAGTCACTCACTCATGAAGCATGCATCCTCAAAAGAAATTGGCAAAGGCTTCATTGATTATAACAGAACCTTGTGAGATTATAAAGGAAGCCCTATTTATGCTTTCTAGGCAACATATAATCCATTCAGAATTTTAATTAAAATATTGTTTTTCATGCTGCATGGTCACATACCCTTTCGGGAGTTTCGGGATTGACATAAATCCTTCATATAAATGTGGGATTCACTTTCAAACTTGCAATGACTAACATAATGACTATATAGCAATGGATGGAATTGGGAGAAAAATGTTAATTGTCAAAATAGATGTGCATTAAGCAATGTAAATGCAGACTAATAGCCTAGATTAATAGAAAATATAGAATTTTCATATCAAAATATAATTTAAATGCGGTTGCAATTATTTATAAAAGTAATGATTAGTAAATCTTAAAATTATCTTGCTGTGCATTGCTATTCTTGTGGTGAAAACAACAAGACCCGCCGTGGAAATTCTCACTGTAAGTTAAACTCAAAAGTTGGCATCGCTGGTGGATTGTTGGCCTGATGTATTTTTAAAAATTTGATGGCATTTAAACATACAATTTAAAAACTGGCTTAACTAAAAAAAAAAAAAAGGAAATAAAAAGGAACATTAGTAAGTGTATATAAGTAAATCACATTTCAAATAGCCAATGAATATAATTTAAAATGTATTTCATTTCTAACTTTTTAAAATCATATTCACAAGTAAACACGCTATGCTATTCTCATGACCAACCATATATGACTCTGTTCATCTTGATATATACCCTCTATTATCTGAGATTATCCCCTTATAGCTATTTTTTACACACACATATGCACAATGGAACTGTTGTCAAAAAAATGAATAAATGTAATGCTGCTTCCAAGCCGCTAGATGTCAGTACAAGACTAATGTTGTATAAACCTGTAAGATACCAAAAATATTACTAAAGTACTTTCCAGTTTATTGCATTAATTTTCGTGTCTGATATGAGTAAGTCACATCCATGAATAATAGATTAACTTAGATTTCAGTTATATATATAATTATATTAGATATATATATATATACAGAATATATAATTATTTTACTCTGACGTAAGGGCGAAGTTAGACATGCACTGAAACTACAAATAATAGTGGCAGTGTAGTTGAGGTACGAATTAGAACATCCAAAAGCAATTTTTAAATGGCAATGCACCCATTCAGTGGGGTATGGTATGTATGTGTATATTGTATATATATAATATATATATATATAATATATATATATATATAGATCGATATATAGGATAATATAAACCACACACACACACCACGTTTGCTGTCAGCCTATCATTGTGGGGACTCTCTATAGGCGTAATGGTTTTTATACTGTAAAAACAGTATTTTCTATCCCCTAACCCAACCCTACCCCTAAACCTACCCCTCTACAGGAAACTTTATGCATTTTTAGATTTTCAAAAAAAACTTAATTCTGTATGATTTATAAGCTTTTGTACCCATGGGAACCTCAATTTAGTTCCCCACCGTGACACGAGTCCCCATGAGTCTGTGTGTAGTCAGGTTTAAGTCCCCACCGGGATATATAAACCAGTACACACACACCCACACACACTGAAATTGGTGCATGGGGCCATTTAAATGTGTATTATATATACAAACAAAATAAACATCAAATACATATCTGGGTGAAAGCACCATAACAGACCATTAACCTTGATGAACCAGTTTTATTGTTGAATAAATTAATGAGACATTAATAATTTGATTATTAATGTAAAGAATAGCTTAAAATGTTTAATTAATGGCATGATTGAGCAGAAGATGGACGCAACTGTGCTTGTCTTTTTTTTTTTTGATTGCCATATTGTAATAGCGGTAAAAAAACTGATGGAAATACAAGGGCACTGTTTTTTCTGCTGTCCTATGTATTAAAAATGCATTGCAATTTGTTTTAAGACAATTATCACATTTTTGTTTTTCATTTCACCAAATAGTATTTCTTATATATTAATTATTTTATTTATTTTATTTTAAATAATATACCAAAATATACCAACCCTGTATAGAGTGCAATCACGTCAGTGAATGCAAATGTCAACCTGTACAGAAATAAGGTGAATGATGACACTCCAGATCATAACACCGATTTTCCATTTTTGGGACTAGCCAATCCATCATTCAAGACCACAGCCTGTTTGGGTGCAAACTGCTTTGCCCCCTGCCTTCTGAGAAGTGGAGCCACACTCCACTCAAACATTACATTACATATTAATGTATACTTTTTTATTTTATATTTACACACTATTATTGTTTCTACAAATTCCTAATTCTATTTCTAGTATTATATAGTTGTTTGAGAATCTAGCCAACACCTATTCAAACCCTAAATTAATAACAATAATAATAATATAAAATGCAAATAATAAGAAGAAGAAGAAGAAGAAATACAAAAAATTACAAAGGGCATGCACATTAAAAGTGGTCCAAGTGTCTCAAACCATATAGCCTTGTGTATGGAACAGACAAAAGAAGTTGACATGGAAGCCACAGTTATCAATGAATAAAAACGTCTGGTCTAGCACACAAATACAATGAGTACTTTAGTAGTGCTTTGTCATTTTTAGTTCTTCTTTAAATAATTTAAAAACATCCATTTAGATTTTGGGTTCTGATGCACCTGCAATTTGACTGTTTACTTTGCCTGGAAACCTGTTGAAACATGCTGCTTTGTAAACAAAGGCTTGCATGAAGTGCTAATTGTGTCTGGCATCAAACATTGGCAATCAGACTAATGTAATTGTGATTCACCTTTGCAGCTGTTTTTGTAGACCAATATGCTGCAACTTTGCTTCTGAAAAGCATGGCTGACACCTAATGATTTTAATGATCTACACTGGTTGACTATTAGCATTTCCTATTTTTTTTCAATAAACCACATGATAGTTAGTACCAGTCATGATGGGCTGCACGCCTGTTTTGATAAGGTCGTGGACAGAAGGAACAAAAATAAAACTTGGTAAACTTAAATAACTAATTAACTAACCATTTAATTTTATTTATAATAACAAAATAAATGGACAAAGATTTACAATAGAAAATGAAAATGTGTTTTGTTGTTGAGTCAAAGGTTTTGTTTTGAATCAAACTTTATGGTATTTTTGCCTAAATTAATATGTCACTTGTAAGAATCATGCCATTGTTGTGATATGTCCTTATCCTTAAGCTATGGACAAAACTACAGATTCATTTATGAGAAGAGAATAGGCATTGGGACTAAACATGGTCTGTGCCAAACACAAAGTGTTTTGTGCAGTCAATTACGGCTGCCAAGAGCATAACTCCATGAAATCCAAAACATTTAGAAACTGAACACTATACAGTATGTGCAGTTTAACCTTTGCTTGTTTGGGTTGAGAAATGGTGGCTTAAATTCTTAAACTCTCAGTCTATTCCAACCATCATAAATTATACATTTGTAGGGTCAACACTCATGGCAGCTATACTGTTGTCTTTCCAAACAAAAGCGCCAAAAACATAATTGCTTAAAAGGCCCTTTAAAATTAATGTTTTATACCAGTTTGAGTTTTAAAAATAGAAATAATGAGCCTGGTAGTGGTGGTCTTTGATCTCCTCATGAAGCCAACACTCAGGAACTCTCCCAAAACAGATGCCATGCAGCAAAACAATACATTTTCTAATCTGAAGAGAAGATCTCTAAAAAAAAAAAACATTTGCTCAACTGTCCCTTGACCCATTCTTAAGTCCCCCTTCTTCCCTCCTGGGCATATAGCCCGGGTCACTGAAAGTTGGTTAAGAGCTCAAGTTACTATACACGCATATTGTGGTTTTATATCTTAATTTATGATTTTAACATTTTCATGTTTAGTATAATTTAAAATAGCCGGGTTTCCATCCAAAGTTGCGAATTTAACTTATACGCAAAATTGGAATATCGCACAAAACATTTGCGAACAAACACCGTTTCCATCCAACAAGTCAAAGAGAACAAAATCATCACTTCCTGATAAACCGGCACTATACATCAATAAGAAAAGTAGGAGAAGCTACTGAATATAATAATTTTCCTATATAATAAATTACTTGCTCCTCAGAGCGAGCAGATGAAACACAATGAATGCGGATATTGTTTCGGAGGTGGATGCTGCTGTTTGGGAACGCAGTCGTTTAACAGTTCTGGGAAGCAATTATACAGAAATACTTTGATGACAGACTTTTCTCGGGCATTTCTGAATGACCATATAACAACATTTCGGATGCTGTGGAACCAGATCGGTCCGCTGGTTAGTCAGGATTTGCCGTCCCATAGCGCAAAGTCGCATGATATTTTTGATGCGCTTGTAGGAATTTATTCGCAAAATGCATTTCCATCTCCCATTATTCATATTAACCCTTTTTCGTACAAGTCAAAAACCACCTCAAGCGAGCGTAAAAACTTTTTTGCGAATTAAGGCATTTTTATTCAAAATTCAGCGTTTCCATCACTTGATTCTGATGCAATTACTTCAAAATGCGCATAAAAGCAGGGTGATGGAAACCCAGATAATGTCTCCTTGCGATTGGTAAAATGGACTCTAAGAATAATTTGTTCTGGTTTGGTTATATAAGGAAAGTGGCAAGACATTAATTTGGGATTCTGTAACCAGAAAACCCCACATGTAAATGATAACTGTTTGTGTGGAGCAGCATTTACCGTGAAGGAGCTGCTCTGAGATGCACATAACCTACAGGCATAATAATAAAAAATAAAACGCATATTAAACCCACAGCGCATGTATTTATTTAAGTCACAACCTTTGTGAATTCATAATAGCATTATGCTTTATTATGATTTTTAAATTGTTTTAATATTTTGTGCAGCCTTAGAAAAAATGTCTAATAATGCTTTTCATGGATTCTTATCCTTGGAATGCGCCACTTCCGGTATTTTGCAGGTTAGTCGACACAGGAAAAATGCAATTGAGGATTTTTTTATAATCAAGTACTCAAATTTAATCAAGGAATCATTACAGCCCTAGACTATTGTTTTTTTAATACCTATAACCTTTACACTTGTCGAGAAGTGTTGCAAAGCTCAGACTGGAGTCAGTGTTGCATTATAGCCTCACATAATTTAGCTGTGAACCACTAAAGGTTCTGGTTTTGGGCCTCCTGTGGCAATAGATCATAAACAACATTAATCCTCTGTTAAGCAAATTAATCCATGTCATGGATTAAACAGTGTTTTGAAAGAAAAGCACAAAGACTTGTTTCGGAATCAACCATTGAAGCAGGTGCCTTTCACGCAAAATGGAACATTAATTGCATGACAGCACATTAAATCAAGGGCAGCCCCCATGGAGCAAAGTAACTGGAGTTAAGTGGTTTACTGAAAAACAAGTTGACAAATTTCTTTTGTTTGCAAGAGACACATTTTATAAACCGCCTCCACTTTTATCAGTCCTTTGCAAATGTTCTGTACACATTTTTTTTCTTGAGTGAAATAGGATACTTAGTGAGGGGGATAATTGTGGGATGGACCTTTTATTTGTCCAAATGTTGGGTAGGAATTTATTCATTGGACCTTGAAAAGTGCTATCTACTGTTTATAACAGGATAAAAAAGAGGGCATTTTCCGAGATGGAGCCATTACATTTTGTTCAAAGATTGTGAAGACAAAAGTTTTTTTTCTCTTTATGTAACAAGCACAGTAAGATGCATCATGCATAGTAAGGAATATGTATTAATAAAGTAAATAAAGTCATAATGAAATACATTCTTTCATTTCTTAGTTTAGTTGTTAACTGCAGCTCAACAATGGCATTTATGCATTCATTAGAGACAGCCATATACTATTTGTTGCCAATTCCACACATACAGAACAGTACAACAGCAAAATTATATGAATCAGTATCCTATTGAGTCAGTGCAGATTCACATCTCTTTTGCATGGCAGAATCATGACACTTTGAATCGGATTGATTTGTGAGTTGCCTAAAGATTCCCACCCCTAATCCTAAGGAATTAAATTATTCTTGTCGCATAGTAGTTTGACATAAGGCTGGGGTGCACTACACAACTTCTAAAATCTGAACAGGTTTTAAAACATTAGGCATCATACACTTACCTACTTTGTAAATAGTCACAGAGGAAAAACTGGCCATCATACATTAAACAACTGAGGATCACACACTATTATAATTGAAAGTCGTTCCGATCACAGCAAACTTATGCAGAAATGTGTGCCTTGTTTCTAGGAAATGCATGACAAATTATGTGTTCTAAAATTGGCTGAAAATGTCAAACAAGTTTGATATCCTCCGACTGGATGAAAGCATAATCTGAAGATGAAAAATTGAAGTTTTTGACCATCATACACTACATGATTTTTCTATTAAATCTTTCAACTCAAATATGCAGACTTGCTCCAACTTTTGGCTACAAGTCTCAGCTTCTCCAGACTGTAAACCGGGGCAAAAATTGTGTGATGAATTCCAGCCTTTACTGTACAATGGAATTTAATTTCAAAGCCTTAAACAAAAACTTGTTACAGAACGGTTAAGAGAAAAAGTGGGAATTTAATGTCAACATTGTACAAGGTCTGTGAACTGTGGATTGAGTACCAAGACACTAAAGCATAATGTGATTACCTATTTCATTCCCTCTCATGCTTCCCTGTGGCACCCCTACTTGGGAGTTCAGAACCTCAATGCCTCACTGTCATCATCTAAACTAACCTTTTCAATGGCAATGTGTCAAGAAGATTTGTTTTCAATGAGAGTTGGCCAAAAGGTCAGATACTTGATGACATCTGTGTGAATACACCTTAACAGCCACAGGTACTAATTCAGCGCAACAGAAATAAAGCACACACCATTATAAGATATTGAAAACCTGCCTCTCCCGTCTCATGATGTTATGCAGATATGTAATTCCAAACCAATGACTCCGTGAATACACCTCATAACTCTGCCTCACAACTTGAAATGAAGAATGAATCTGGGCAGGAAAATAAGTGTAGTATTTGAGCAGCTAAACCTCTCTGCCCACATCAAAATAACTTCCTGGGCATGCAGATTCATGCTTTAAAATGTAATAAATAAATAAAAAGCAAATAAAAAAATTAAACATAACAATAAATAAATAAATGCAATGCTGGTGGAAGCATCACAATGTTCAACATCCACACTCACTGTTGTACAGTAGAGGAACAATCTTCCAACCTCTACATGATCTGCTGTGACCGTTATCATTTATAACATAGGTCTTCAACCATGCTCCTGGGGACCCACTGTCCTGCAAAGTTTATTTCCAACCTGCTTCAGCACACCTGGCCTGTGACTTTACAAGTGATCCTGAACACCTTGATTATCTGGTTCAGGTGTGTTTGTTTAGGGTTGGAGCTGAACTCTGCAGGACAGTGGGTCCCCAGGAGCAGGGTTGAAGACCTATGATTTATAAGGAATTTCTGATAAATGAACAAATGTTGCAAGTGAGAATGTAGCAAGGAAACCTCTTTAGCCCATTCTATTGACAGTTTTATAATGTAAACATGGTACTAATGTATTTAGCATCACACTTGCCAATGCATTGTGACATTCCAATCACTAGATGTCAGTATATCATAAAAAATGTCCCTACAGCATAATTATATGGTTTCTTTTCATTAGCGAACCTCTGATCGTTTGAACTCACATTACATTTAAAATTCAAATCAGTCTGAATTCATTGAACCTCTTGCCAGCTCAGCTGAACTGGTGAATCATGCAGATTTAATAAGGGCTCATTTCCTTACACCCAATTCAATTTGTTTAATGAGCAAAGAGGTAACAGTGTCCTATTGAAAAAAAAATAAGGATTTGACTATGGCAACCGGTGGCTATCGGAAAATCCACTCCTAAAGTGATATTGATTTTGTCTTTATTGATTCACTACCCCATTCTCCTGCAGCCATGCTAAAATCTCTCCAGCTCAGTGCAACAATTCAACAGCCTGCAGTTGATTGTTCAACACCTTGGCAAGAGTTGAGGTCAGGGAAGATGGTTGAGGAGGGAGGAAAAGCCCGAGTGAGAGAAAGGGGACATGGGAGGAGGAAATGAGGAAAGTCTGAGGAGCATTAATGAGCACATGCTCTTCAAAGCTATCTGCTCCTTTGAGACCTTCCTTAGGCCTGCTCCCTGTGGCATGTAAGTGTGTGTACAGATGCACACACACACAGTAAGAATGTCTTTAATAAGTGAGCCATTGATCCGACTCCCACCACCAGGCAATTAAGAGTCCAAAATCTCTAATAAGCTCCAATTGGCTGGCCGGCAATTACTGTGGCAATGGCTGGAAGAGTGAGCATGAGGCAGCTAGACTGATTGGTTTCACTGGCCCTAATGCGATTGCGGTTCGTACCTTGCCGACCGCTCCACGGGTGAGCCAAGTTTGAGCAGTAATGGGCGCCCGGCTACAGATATATCTCTGCAAGGCCTGATTGCACCCTGCTGTCAATAAACAGTCGCACCTTTAATGGGGACGAAGACTGTGGGTGTGTGTGTGTGTGTGCGTGTGTGTGTGTACTTAAGGGTCAAGACAGTGTCATGGAATGTTCCCATTACACCAGGGGCATATGGATTCTCAGTAATGAGACAAAGGTAAGGTTTGGTGGTTTATAACAGTACAGAAACATTTAAGGCATAGGTAGGTCTCCTGCCAGAGCAGGAAAACTTAATGTTAAGATATTCTTTCTTCCAAAATGTTTATCCAGACATGCTGTGTCCATAATGCTATAACATTGGTTGACTTTCCTGGTCTTGTGCAGGCTTTACCATGCCACTGTAAAAAAAAATGAAGAAATTGTCTTATGGGTCTTTAGGACAGGGCTAGGCAACTTTAGCCCTGGAAGGCCACTGTCCTGCAGAGTTTAGCTCCAACCCTGATCAAATACACTCGAACCAGCTAATCAATGTCTTCAAAATCACTAAAAAGCAACAGGCAGGTGTGTTTGATTAGGGTTGGTGCAGGACAGTGGCCCTCCAGGACCAAAGTAGCAGAGCCCTGCTTTAGGAGTACAACAGTTCAACAGCACTGGGGCAGCACTCTCAAATAGACACCTTTGCACATTATCTACCCCTAAAAGGTGCATATTTGTGCCTTAGAGTAGTGATATGTACCCTTAAAATACAATGTACCTTTTAGGGGTAAATCAAGTATAAATTCCCTTTGATGATAATGTGTATCCCAGTGAAAAGCTGTTGTACCCCCTAAACTTTTTCTGTGATGTTACAAAACCAAGTATAAAATCAGACTATTTAAAGACGACAGGAACTCAAAATTGTCCCTATTTACTTTCTTTATACACATCCCTGGCTTATTGTGAACAACCGATCAGTGCATGTTTCATACATCACATTACATAAGTTGTTAACACTCTTTCATGTTGACTTCAAAGTCTCATAGATCCTAATACTATTCTGCGTCTTTCCCAGAATAATTCCTGTTCTTATTTTGCCATAAACAAACTTTATTGATGCAGATTTTCATCTGCGGCTCTACTGTACCGTCTTGCTGTCGTGAGATCATACTGTTCTTGTACTGGAGGCATACTGAGACAGTCTGTACTGTGAAAGTTCCCAGACGCCTAGCAACAGCTACCAGCGCTCCCTTAGTCAGCTGCTTATAGTAATATCGACATAGCAACACATAGAGACTTTGAATAATCTTGTTAACCCTGTTGCAGTGGCTTTACCGGTAAAGCAGCAGTTGACATCACTTGCGGTGAGGTGGTTTTGGTAACATGAGAAAAGGATAACTGATCTTTGTTGCTTACATCATACTAAATATCAAGAGGTCAAGTTTTAGATGGTTACCTTCTGCAGTTACTGTCATTCTTGCTGGTGGATTTGTAAGGCTCTTACAAGCATGAAATGCATTTATATTTTTCTGTCTGCTGCCTTTGACGTCATACCTTATGTACCGTCAGTATAGCTGCTAACGAAAAACTTGGGATCCTACACAATCCTGAGGTGCCTTAAAGGGCCGTTTTTGTAGCATTTTCCTTTAAATGTTAATGAGCTCTGCTGACCCCGCCCCTCTTTTCCAAGCTGCTCTCAGAGAGACTGTTTACTTTAGCCGCATTCATCGTGAAACTTGATGATTAGCACACTATTAGGAAAGGCGATTTGCAAAGATTATTTACAAAACATTATACTCAATTCTTCTGTAGATGAGGCTGGATCATGAATGATTCACGTGAACATAGACTTGTTTAGCTAGATCGGGGGAGCATCCCCTTCAGAAACAAATGTAATCCACTGCGAGTTCAGCGGCTCAGATATCGGGAGTAAATGATGACTGCTATGTTCATTATTACATCCAACAACAGAACACCTCAATCGCTAAGGAGTCATTCTTGTCTACATCTGCTCCGACGGTGAAACAATGGCGGACTGATGACAGCTCACTCAGGGCAGGTCTAAGGTAAAACACCAGTCCAGTCTGTGCTGAAACGCTACTGTCAATCAAACTATCATGGGAGGGCCTGTTTTTGTGATGTCACACAGACAGGCATCTGAGATCGGCTCGATTTGAGAAAGGGGAAAACATTTAACATGATTTTTTTTTAAAAACACTGGGTGGATTTTTATCATTATAGGGTGGTTGTGTACACACTGCCAATACACATTTCAGTTCAAACAACTTGTAAAAGTGCATGTAGCATCCTATGACCCCTTTAAGGCAATGAATTGTAAGAATATCATGTTCTTGCGGCTCCAGAGTGATTAGTCACATTCAATGTTTCAGGAACGGAGTGGCTATTAGCATAGATGGCAGCATCTGGGTCACGTACACTTCTGGAGCTGCATGTGGCATGAGCAACAGCCACTGAGGTGTGTAGGAATGCTAATGGATTTGGAGTTTTTTTAACCTCCTTCATAAATATAATAACAAAGCCAAGCAGGTCCAATCCAAGTACAGTTGAGCCTGGATCATCTATGCTCAATTCGGTCTTCAACCATTCACTTTACATAATTGTTGATTGCCTTGCCTGTAGAAACAAGTTGCACAAAGTCATAGTGCAGATGTTCTTGTATCACTTCTCCAGACATGACTTCAAACACATGTTTGACCATATCCACTGTATATGTTCATTATTGTTAGACAATATACATGTCCCAATGCTGATATAAATGCAGAGGACTACACTATGTCTTAACCAAGAGCACTGGTAATATAGGAACATCATAAATCCTTTCCATGGTTCTACTTGATTTACTATAAGGGAGCCACTAATTCCTGTCCTACAAATCTACAAAATGGCCCACACTGAGGTTTAAATCACCAAATTACAAAGGGACAATAAGACTTCACCCTCAGCTGCTAATCCGAGAGCCGTGTTAATGTTTCAATTGTAATGTTGAAGGTTACCAGCAGGTTAGAATCAATTTTGTCTCGAGAGGTGGCCTATACAGTTTGAAAATCAAAAACATAAAGAACAAATCTGCTATACTCTACACTTACAGACACACCCTCTTGATATTTTCTGTAAATCCTTCATATAGCATAACGGTATGCTCTTTATAGATCTTGGAAGTGTGTTAAAAACATACATTTCTGGGATTCCAGCACTTTAGGTCAGATGGTTAAAAGTGCTTCTTAGAATACTTCTATTAACTTTCTGCAACTTCAAGCTGACTTAACAATTTTCATTCCGCCATTCTACATAAAACTTGTGTACATATATGAACATTCCTTTCTTTCTATCCTTTTCCTCCAGTAACTTCTATACCTCCAGTCCCTGTATCTCGTTATATCTTTAGGTTTCATTTATCACCACACAACCAGGGCTGGTGGGCTTTCACCCTATATCACTATAGGTGCCATACACTTATCACAGGGACAATATGGTCCTGTCTCAAATGCCACCCTTAGCCCTTCCAGCCCTTTTCTGCATCACATAGACTGTTGGTTTTAGTCTACTGCACAGGTTTCACAAAATGGTGCATCAGAACGACAAAGCAGGCAGGCACCATTCTGAATGTTATAATGACAAATGAGGCATCCCAAGGCGGCTTAGTGCTTAGTGGACTTCATTAGATGACCACAGGACAGCAAATTCTACTAAATTGTGTGTGTGTGTATATATATGTTATAGATATCATATATATAATTATATATATTATATATCTATATGTTTTTTCTGTCTGTTGTTTTCAAACGCAATAAGTTTACAGGGATGAACTGATGTAGCATTCGTTCAGTAGTTACACAACACACAGCTTGTCGGTTTTGATTACTGATACGTTTTGCTGAGCATTGTAGTTGGTGGAGCAGTGGCACTGTTCAAGCGTTTTAGACATGCAAGTGTGGGAAGTGAACTGGCATGCTGTTAAGCTCTGCTGGCAAACCTGCTGAATAAAGCCATCCGGACAGCGCGTCACATCTGCCGGGCTTCCTGCTGTTCAGAGAGGATCGCGAGCAGAACAACATGGAAATCTGTGGCGGTTGGAACAGTGCTTTAAATAACGAAGATTTAACAGCACCTTTGCTGAAGATCTAGAAGAGTTCTTCATCAACTGTAAGCCATTCTACTTGCCGCGGGGGGGAGTTTCCCCGTTCATTCTCGTAAGTGTTTACAATCCTCCGCAAGCGTGCGTGAATGCAGCGTTACAACAGCTGGCTGATGAAATCACAGACAATAGAGCAACAATACCCGGACCCTGTTATAATCATTCTTGGTGACTTTAATAAAGCAAATCTCTCACATGAACTGCCAAAATACAGACAGCACATTACATGTCCCACCAGAGACACCAATATATTGGATTACTGTTACACAGCAATAAAGGATGCATATCACTCTGTCCCATGGGCAGCTTTGGGGCTCTCTGTTTGTTTCATCTTATACTGACCTACAGTACAGGCAGAAACTGAAATAAGCAAAACCTGTAATAAGGACTCTAAAAAGGTGGACTAATGAAGCAGAGTGGGTGATGCAAAAAGGAGATCCAGTCAGACGAGTCGATGCAGATTAATTAAAGTTTATTTATAATTTCTTCCAATAATCATAATAATAAATGATCATTACTGAAACTGAAAAATAACATGTTTAATAACCATAATCAATCAATCCTTGCAAGCATTCTTGGTAAAATACACACACAGATTAATGGTAAAATCACAAAATTAATAAAGTAAAACAGATATTTCTAAATGAATAAGTATGGATTATGGATATCATAAAGAAATAAAATCTAAAAATACAAATGAAATAAATAAAAATGAAAATAATCTATGAGTATAAAAGAATCATGAGTAAATCATGAATATATATATATTCTATATATATATATATAATATATATATATATATATAATATATGATTATGTGAGGATATTTGGTTCAGGGAGAACAACGATCCTGCTTCAGTGTGAAAAGGCCTGAAAGACTCACAAACTACAAGACACCATCCCCCCCAGCACTGTGGAGAATCAAACTTTGGGTGAAGATCGGGAAGTACTGCAGATTTGAAAACCACCACACCCACTTGACCATCTCTCTGCAAACCATTAACCCCTAAGCAACACATTTCCCCCCCTCTGCCACTCAGACCCCCCCCTGATCAGTGAAGTATGGGTGTCAGGTCTTCAAAAACGAAGAGAAGAAAAGCACAAGGGACGACCGGGTGTCCCCCCAAAAACCTGTCTGAAATCCTGTGGTGACCAGCTGGCCCCCATCTTTACACAGATCTCACAGAACTGCCAGCGGTTTGCAAAGTCCCTGCCTGCTTCAGATGCTCCACCATCATCCCCATCCCAAAAAACTATAACTGGACCACCCTGCAGGACGACTATCAAGCAAACAGGTCTGTGGACGATGCAGAAAACATGGGACTGCATTATGTTCTGCAACATCTAGACAGACCAGGGATTTATGTGAGGATCTTGTTTGTGGACTTCAGTTCGGCTTTCAATACAATCAACCCAGCACTCCTCCAGACCAAACTAACCCAACTCTCTGTCCCTAGCTCTATCTGTCAACGGATCACCAGCTTTCTGACAGATAGGAAACATCTAGTGAGACTGGGGAAATTCATGTCAAACAACTGCACCATCAGCACTGGCGCTCCTCAGGGATGTCTTCTCTCCCCACTGCTCTTCTCCCTGTACACCAATGACTGCACCTCTACTGACCCCTCTGTCAAGCTCCTGAAGTTTGCAAATGACACTACAGTCAGCTGCCTCATCCAGGATGATGATGAGTATGCATATAGAAGTGAAGTTGAGCAGCTAGCTGTCTGGTGCAATCTTAACAACCTTGAGCTTAACACGCTCAAAACTGTGGAAATGATCGTGGACTTCAGTTGAGGGACTTCAGTAGAGTCATTCGCGGGTTCTGGGACAACCACCATCTCTCAGGACCTGAGTGGGTATTGCTCCATTGATTACATGGTTAAAAAGGCCCAACAGAGATTGTACTTCCTTCCCCAGATGAGGAAGTGCAACCTACCAGAGGAGGCTGCTAACACAGTTTTACTCTGCAGTCATTGTGTCCGTCCTGTGCATTTCAATAACTGTCTGGTTTGGTTCAGCTACAAAATCAGACATCAGAAGACTACAGGGAACGGTTCGGACTGCCGAGAGGATTGTTGGTGCTCCCCTGCCCACCCTCCAAGAATTGTATACATCCAGAGTGAGGAAAAGGGATCAGAAAATCACTCTTGGTCCCTCACATCCGAGCCATTTCCTTTTTGAACTCTTACCGTCTGTCCGGCACAGCAGAAAAGTTTCTTCCCCCAACTACCACAAGTCTACCACAACTGTACATACACATATTATCTGTGTTTTTGTTGTTGTCTCTGTGTACTGGAAACTTCTGTCACCAGAACAAACTCCTTGTATGTGCAAACATAATTGGCAATAAAGCTATTTCTGATTCTGATTCAGATGTTTTTATTTTTTTTTATTTAATGGGTTACCTTTGATATGTTCTGGTGCAAATTCCTGTTTCAACAGGAAATACACTGCACCACTACACAGTCCCTGTTCAAGGAGTTACAGTTTGTTTTGTCTTTACTCGTATATTATTTTCTTCAGTCTTGTCCATGCACATCTGTTTTTTATTCTATTGCAGTTGTAGTTGTGGCAGCAAGCATCAACATTTCAGGTGCTCTACTGTTATGGCTGTATGTAGATGTTAATGGATATGACAGGTTACATGGAAAAGGCACTACTTCCTGGTGTCCCCTGATAGGTCAACATTTATGTCCACATTAGAGTTCTCATTGCAGCTCAGTTTGAACCACCTAGCGCACACACACACACACACACACCACACACACACAAAGCAAGCACTAGTGGAAATGTTCTCTCAAACAAGTCTACTTATAGCTCTTAGTCTCTCAGAAATAAGTATCTCGTCTTTCTGCAGGGAAATCTTTCAAGCTGTGACCTCATAATGTTGGATGATCTCCCTTCTGCCATGAGAGGAACAGAAAGAGAGAGAGAGAGGCAACCACCAGACGGATGCTTAGGAGAGGATAACAGTCAGTCAAGAAAATCCTTGCACTGCAAGCATGGCAGTTTCTGGTTTTGAAAGGCCAAAGTCTGATATTCTCACACTGTAGGCTAGAAATATGAGCACACACATGCAGCTCTCACACACAGATCTTAAATTATTACCAAGTCATACAGTTATATTAAATGGGAAAACTGGGGGTAGTTGGTTAAGTTGACATTTAGCATCATTATTACTATTGTTCAAGTTTTGGTATTGGGCAAATCAAACCAGTATATTACAGACTTTGGGGAGACTCTTTTGAAATGGCGTGAATAAGCAACCACCTAACAACACTCTGCTCAAGAAAACTACCATAACTCAGGGGAAAGCTATATGTTAGCATTCCAGCATCCCAATGGCACTTGTTTGGCCAAGTGTGCGCATCTGAAGATTTTAAAATCTGCAATTTTACTCATGGCAGCTCAGGGACACTCAGTTCTGCAGCCATATTGTCTTCAGCCAAACACATGAGCTGAAAACAGCAATGAAATAGTCACATCGCTGACTGGCTGTTAACCATGCTAGCTTGCAAAACCTTAACCACCCTACTCAGGACACCTTAGTAATCATATAGCAACACCATAGAAACCACCCACAACAATGTAGACTAGTGGTGAGTATGTATAGAATAACTGTTTAAACGTCATCGCGGTGGTAAACACATTAGCAATAATAATAGTAAAATAAATAAATAAATAAAAAATTAATGGGGAAGGCGAAATACACAATCTGCTTTCAATTGCTTGTGTGTCTAGATCTCCAAAGCACCATAGCTGGTTGATCTTTTTATTACTTTTTTTGATTGCCTATAAACTGGGTGTGTGGATCAGCAGCAGGACATCGTGTAGCGTTGTATGTTTGTTGGATTTTCGGCCCTTTAACCCCTCTCTGACAGTTGGGGACATGCTGCTTTTAGTATTAGCCCTCTATTTTAAATAGGGAGAATGAGTTCTGTCTGATTAAATGCTTTCACCTATGAGCGCTTTGAGTATAGTTGCAAAGGATCACAGCACAAAGGGTTTAATCATGCTGTAACTAAGATTGCTGTTCAAAGTGCCATTGTTAAAAATGTGAAAATGAGTGTAAAGGATATGGATTTTTCTTTTAATACCCTATATACTCTTTCACTTTCAACACAGTCCATGTTTGAAGTTCTAAAAAAAATACCTGCAAATGAATCACAAATTGAGCAACTACAGATTTATGTTTTTTTTTCTTTCTATATTTGCAAGGCTATTGTTGTTGACTAATTTATTTATTTCAATTCATTTAGTTAGTTATTAATTGCTGAAAATATGAAAATGAACGAAAAAGGTCTTGCATTTTTCAGGAAACGCACAGCTAAAGTAGTTCCAGGCAGGTCTTGACCGCATTACAGTTCCTTATCACTTTGCCAAATTATTACAGTTGTTTCAAAGGTTTTATTAAAGCACACTTTCTTTCTCCCGCTCTCTCTCCTATACATATGCACACACAAGTACAGACACACACATGCACAGAAACATTCATGCACATAGAAGATTATTGTCAGTGCTGCCCTGCGACTTTATCAATAAAATAGTTTCTTAGCTGAAAGCTACATGACATTTCTCAGTAGCGAAATGGTAACTGCACTGTTCTTGAAACAGCTAAACTTTGAGTTTTGATATTGAGCACTGTTGATAGGTGCAAAGACTTGAGTAATTCATACATACTTCAATAACACAGCTACAATAATTCTCTCTCTCTTCTTCTCTCTCACTCTCTCCTCTCTCTAATACTGCATTAGACGCATTAGCTGCAATTATAATGGCGAAGCCTACATTATTTGCACTCTAAAATGACATTTGTATTCGCAACCGAGGGATTGAGTGAGATCATAAGAAATTAGGCCTACACACAACATCTGAGCAATGTCGTGTTGGCAGCTGTAGTCTAATAGCTGAATAATTGTGGAATATGTAGACAGAAAATATGCACATCGAGATGTACTCTGCCAAAAGTCGATGAAGGAAAAAAAAAAGATATTCAATAAGCGGGGTTGATAGCTTGAAAACATGATGATCACGGGAAAGTTGTGATTTACAAGGAAAAGTACTGTTCATGTCGGTTTCTATCTCAAAACGGTTGGTTAAAATAAATAAAATAATATATATATATATATACATATATATAATAATATATATCTATAGTACGCAAGTTTGAATTGTTTCGACAACAGAATGGGTTTATGTTGGTATGCATTACTAACTTGAATGGGAATATTTTTCTAATAACTTCAACGGCCCCTCAATTATTTCCTTACATAAGTTATTACATATAATGTAATCAATTTAATGTATAATATTCTGTGACGTAGATAATATTATCTAACTGGAGAGTATGTAAGACAGTTACAACTTGATGTAAAAAGTTTGTATACTGATGAAAAGATTGAAAGAATAAATCCCACGTTGTTCTGAAACTCTAAAAGACAACTTTGGATTTAATAAATATATACTAATTGATGGGGAACCTGATGATAACGTGCATGCAGAATAAGTCTCAGCTAGATATTAACTTATCCAAACAATATATATAATATATTATATATATACTATATATGTGTCGGTGTGTGTGTGGTGTGTGATGTGTGTGTGTGTGTGTGTGTGTGTGTTGGTGTGTGTATGTGAAAGAACAATGTTTGAATAACAACAAGAGAATGTGTGCAAAAATACCCACTAAAACCCAGAAAGGCTCAAATGCAAGGATATGTTAAACCTGTCAGCGCAAAGAACCAACTGCCAAAAATAGCAACCGGGAAAAAATGCCCAGAGCATGTGTCAGCACAGTGTGCGACAAAACAGGTCAGCGCTGAAAGAGGCCTGCCACCGCTGGCCCGCTCTCTCTGCTCATCCAATCCTCCACTCCAAACACCTATGAACTTAATTACCAAATGAATAATTAATGTTTGATTGCACAATTCCCCCCGGCTGTCAACAGAGGATCGTTTATCATAAGATTATAATTCATTACTAATTGGTTTGGCATGAGGGTTTTTCATTAAAATAATTTGCTTATTAAATGTGCAAATTTTGTTAGCCGGAAACTTTTTAGATGATGGCTTACAATGGCTTAAAACATAGTGTGCATTGAATCAAATATGAGAGCTAAAAATATACGCTAATTTCATAACAATAAAGACGTATTTTATTTAAGTGGGTTAGTCAAAGCTGATTAATAGGTACATGTCCGTTTGATCCTGGGTTACAATCAATCAAATTGCTGCATTGTGCACACATAAAGGTGAATTTATTTTCAGAAATGAAGACACTTTCGGATAGATCATATAGGGGCGGGTGAGGATGGCCCAACCACTTTGTTTTTCTTTTTTTTTTTTTTTGCTTTAACATTTTTTTAAAGTGGTAGTGGTTCAAATAAATGACAAGATGCCACAGTACTTCTTCAAGAGCGTTTTATTTATTTATTGTTGTTGTTGTTTGTTAAAAATGTACATGTTCTGCTCCTGTGGTCGTCGCCGTCTCTAGTCTACTAACAGATTGAATAGATTCCAAATTAATCTCTAAACCATCAGTACTAGATCTTTTCATAACACATGCACTGCTGTCACCTATACATTTCGACACAATTACTTTCAAATTATAAATTGCCTGAAAAAAACATTTCTGACTTTAAACAGAAAGGAAATAATTATATCTTGCAAAAAAGAAAATAAATATTTATTTGTTTTGCTTGCTTGCTTGCTTGTTATATTAGTTACATTGTTCATGCCACCAGCTGTCATTATATAAATAAATGAACACAATTTATGCATACAATTATATATGATTGAAATTGTAAATAAAAAAGGTATAAATAATAAAGTGTCCAAATATCGGTAAGAAACTAAATTGACAAATGTTTACATACATTTTCACATATGCTATTGTAATTAGTCTGACTATAATAAACAATAACTGAGGTATTTGATGTCCCTACTCTTGCAAGGGTTAAACTGACCTATTTTGAATTTTGATATAATAAAAACAACACCTGATCTATGTTTTCACACCTGTTGATTTTGGCAATGATATTTGTTGACAACTGCAGCAAGACTTGTTTAAAAAATTACTTTGACACTCTTTAGCCTGAATATATTACTGTCTAAAATATATAGTTATAAAATAATAGCTTTGAAGATAGTCTCCATGGGACAACATAAGCACACTCAGCAATAGAAATAACAAACAAAACCCTCAACCACACAAGCAAAAGCATCTATTAAACTGAGCTCTGAGCTATGCAGCACAATGTATCGACCTGTCAGTCACGGGAGAGCGGGGTCAGTGTTTAGCGCCCGGCCTCTGTGCTCTATGTGGCCTGGCTATCCTGAATTAATCCTGGAGTAGGATACTGGCCTAGACATGCCTTACTGGGGAGGAGGAAGTATTTGTAGGATGTCAGCTGAGCAGATGGAATTAGACAGACATGGAGTGCTAAAGGCTTGGGAAAGTCCAGTCGCATAACATGCCTCTCACAGTTGGATTGTCGCTGTTGTTTAACACATGCATGCACACAAGGACTCACCCACAGGCCACTGGGCTTTTGAGAGGGCTCAGTGACTTCATAACCGCACAGATGAATGCACTTTGTGTATTGTGAAGGGGTATAATCTTGTTTTCATATCCAGAAAACAGGAAAAAGTTGGCTGATTTTTTTTATTTCAAGATTTCAAGTCTGTTATGAAATTTTTGGAAGAGGCACTGCCTTATTTGCCTACTTGAATAAAATAGTCTTGCTGTACACACACACACACACACACAAACACACACGAACACACACAATTTCCAGACAACTGTTACAACCAAACCACACAGCAGTGATGGCGAGACAACGAGCCCCCAAGATCGATGGCGGCTTGACACTGCAAGTGACCCATGTTTTATCAGCTAAAGCCATCCTTCCCCATCAAGACAAAGGTCCGATTTTTACGATCTAAGGCATGGTTAAAGAGCAGACGCAGGTGCACTCAGGGAGGTCCGACGGGGAAAATGGTCGGCGCGCATGGTCTAGAAGTGTTGTCCCTATTCTCTTAATGAGTAAAGGTGTTAATTGAGGCTTAACGTGCAATAAACCAATCAGAGTCTAATCTCCCATCCCTTTGAAAGCCAGTTGCGCTTCGGCCATGGCTGGGTCGCTATTTACATGGCGGAAGTCATTTTTCATAATTTAAAAATGTTTGGTGCTGCTGCGTGTCCTGTTGTTTAATAAGCAACGTGTACGATCGTTGGCGGCCTATAGGGCACATACACTCTTAAAATAAAGGTGCTTCAAAAGGTTCTTCAACCGATGCCATAGAAGAACCATTTTTGGTTCACAAAGAACCATTCAGTCAAAGGTTCTTTAAAGAACCATCTCTTTCTTACCTTTTTATAATCTGAAGAACCTTCTTTCACCACGAAGAACCTTTTGTGAAACAGAAAGGTTCTTCTGAGTGAGTGAGTGATGAGTGAGTGATGTGACATGTGGCCAAGTTAGTGCTCTGCATTTACCCGTCCAAAGTGCACACACACAGTGAACACACACACACCGTGAACACACACGAGTCACTGTGTGTTCAGCCATTTATGCTGCGGCGCCCGGGAGAGCAGTTGGGGGTTCGGTGTCTTGCTCAAGAGCACCTCAGTCGTGGTATTGAAGGTGGGAGCGAGCACTGTACATTCACTCCCCCCACAAACAATCCCTGCCGGTACGAGACTCGAACCCGCAACCTTTGGGTTACAAGTCCGACTCTCTAACCATTAGGCCATTAGGTTCTTCTATGGCATCGTGAAGCACCTTTATTTTTAAGAGTGTATTACTAACGCACTCTTTAAATAACAAAGAAAAAATATTGCGCCAGACTTTAGACCAGGTTTGAGTTGGTCTATGGCGCAGTCTATTTTCAGTTCCTCAAAATAGCAACGCGCCAACAATGTGCCTGAACACACCTCTTTTTTTAGACCAGCACACCCATGGGTGCACAAATGGGCGCAAATGCATTTGCTATTTAAACAACGCGGAGCAGGACAGGAAAATGAGAACTGCGTCGGGCTGAAACTAGCAAAAACACTTGCGCCGTGCCTTGCACCGCATTGCGCCGGGTGTACGATAGGGCCCAAAGTGAGAGATAGAGAGACCAGAAAGAGTGAAAAGACAGTGAGAGAGAGAGAGACATTATATAAGGAACCAAAAGAACCTTTCACAATGTAGCCTTTTAAACAGTTTTACGGTACTTATTATTTGTGAAATTCCATTTGTTGATGCTAGTGGCTCAAAAACTACACACTTGATTACAAATATGCCTCGGTAAGGAATATATAAAAAGTAGCAAGTTTTGTAAAGTACATCATCAAGGTAGCAAGTTTTGTAAAGTACACCATAATTTAATCATTCAAATTTCAATTAAGTTTGAAGGCGCAACATTAACAGGCAGTTTGTTATTAAAGGTGAATCATATCTCTGGTATGATTTTTTTGTGTGTGTTAGAGTTTTTATTGAATCCGAGAAGTTAAGAGTGCTGAAGGCTAGATATGAATTTGCTTATGTTGCTTAACAAAACAAATATCTGTTTTACTAATGGTGAAAAGCAAGGAAATTAAAAAAAGGCAGTGAGAGACTCTCTAATGCTCTCAGTGAGAGAGCATTATGTGGTATAATTGAATCCACTTTGGACAACAATCGCTTGTATAAGTAAGTCAACTTATTCAGAATAATAGAATTATGCAGTTAGTCTAATTCGTTTCAGCCTTGTCCTCTGATTTGCATCTTCTTTCAAACTTTTTTTGTGTGTGTTCACAACAGGTGCCACTCAGTGAAAGCAACTTAATGTAGATTTTTTTTTTAGTATGCTAATTCATTGGCCATGGACCATAAGCACTGAGTTTAGCTACTGTAAAACACGATCAGTGGACTGTACTAATGTGATTTAAAGAAAATAATTGCTTTTACTTATTTCCCAGCGTGATTTTACTCATATTGTGGATATCTAGCACTGTGACTTGCTCGGATTAGTTATTCGATTTCCATTTGAGTAATCTCAAGTTAAAGACCTCATGAAATTGGTTAACAAGCTCTCGTTTTGTTCCTGTGTTGACCTATTTCCTAAAATAGGTCAACAAAAAGTTGGGGCTGGACAATATACCTATAAGGTTCAGCTCTAAATCCATCTTTCCACTATCTCTGACAATCACAATTGTCAAATTTTGATTCCCTAGTGGCAGTCACACTAAACTTTCAAATCAATTGTGAAGCAACAATTGCTAAGGTAAAATTAATTTTCCACACAAAATAAATGATAATCAATATGTCTGAAAGAAAGAAAAATAAAACATAGTAGGTGTTCTAGGGCTTACCAATGTAAGCAATTATTTACCAATTGTGTTGTGATTATTCATAACTGCCCATTTTACAGAAATATTGCTTAAAGAACATTGTAGTGAAATGAGAGAATGCTTTAGTTTAGGGACCAATTCTCACTATTAACTAGTTGCTTATTAACATGCATATTACTAGCATATTGGATGTTTATTAGTACTTAAAAAGCACATAATCTGCATGACCATATTCTACATCCCTAAACTTCACAACTGAACCCCCCACTTCGCAGCTAAGAGAGATTACTAACTATTAATAATCAGAAATTAGGAGTTTATTGAGGCAAAGGTTGTAGGTAATTGTAAGTTAATAGTAAGAATTGGAGCTTAAAATAAAATGTGACCAACATTTTTACTTTGTGCTTCTAGTTTTGATAGAACCTAGTCTGGCTGACACATATGGTGTAGCCAAGTTCAAATATGTCAACTGATGCTCAAATCAGATCCTTATGAATATGATCGGAATGCCTCACAGCTACCCCACTAATCTTCATTGGAAATGACTGACTTCCGGTTTGTCGTTTGTCACACCATGTGTGCAATAGTTAATGATGCAATTACTGGTTGGAAAAATAAATTATCCATTCATTCCATCTGTTTTCCAAACCACTTTATCCTCTACTGGGTCACATGTAAATGTGTATTTGTTAAACATTTATTTTCTCAACTTATTTTCTCATTCAAAATACGCTAGCAAATTATTTAGCCTTAAAGCTAACGCACGTGAATTACAAGCCACAAAACTCCTATATTGATTTTGTGGTGTCTTTAAACCGAATCACTGGGTTTTCTTTTCAGTGTAATGTGTATTGCTGTTATCCTCAACAACAGGACACGATTGAACATTGCACTGCCTCTGTCAACCGCAGACCCGTGCAAGAATCAAATCAATAACTGTAGGCCTTAATCTACCATTGACATACGTCCACTGTTGCATGTGTAGATCAAGTCTCCTCCTGTGGCCAGATTGACCATTGGAGGATAGTGGAATAGCTGTTAAATGGTTCGTAAATCTGTTGTCTGTGGGGCAGGCCTGTGTCCTCTGTGGGGCACGTTTCTCCCTCGTCAATTACACAGGCAGTCACCGCGAGACAGGGGAATAGATGCTGCCCATCACTCAGTGTCTAAAATACTTGCTTATAGAGAGAGATGTGCAGAAATGGAGAACAGAAAATTCACCAAAGAATAAAAAAAAAAAACATGATGCCCAACATGGAATCTGTTCCCAAGGAAAAATGTGAAGTAATCAACAGATTGTCTGTTCCAGATTATAATGAATGAATATTACTCTGATGCTTCAAAAAAGTGCACACCAATTCTCCTGCACTCTGTCAGAGACCAATAGCAATTAGAAACTGCTGGACTGCAATAAACACAATCTATGTATTCACCCTCTAATTTCTCCCTTTCTCTTCCAGTATGCCTCACTAATTAAAGTCCATTAAGAATGACATTAGTGACCAGGAGCTTCCTCCTCCAACAGTGAGGTAAAAATAATCCAATTAAGCCGCGAGTCAGTCAGACACGTTCAAAACAGGAAGTTTGATTTACATCTCTCTCAGGTGTCTCTCAGCATCCATTATGCAGGAAATTCTCTTGCTGATGCCACTGAATTAGAGTCTGCAAAGTGAATTTGACAGGACCAAGAACACACCCCTGGGGTACACCACGCATTTTGATCATTCCTAATATGTAGTATGTTTTAATGTTTTTGTATCTTAATATTTTTGATAAAACATTGAACTCTCAGTTTTAAAAAATGGAAATTCATATTAATTTGTTATCACAGAGTCATGCTGTACAATACTGTATGTAATACAGGAATGACCCATTTTCTCTTATTTTTGGTACAGCAGTCTTCTGATAGTTGACCCACGTTTCACACAACCCTCCTGGAATTCCCAGTTTCCATGTTATTTCACCAGAGTTTCAATCTGACCTGAATCCCAACACAATTGAATTACGCTAGCTCAGTTGGTGACGAAAAGCAGAAGCCCTCAATCTTGTAATCTGCTCTTCTTTCAGCATCTTTAAAGCTTTCATTCTTTCTACAATTGATAGTCTCAACATCAAAGTCATCTTCAAAGTGAGGCCTTGTTACTGAGTCATTGTTGTTAAGGCTAACGTAAAAACCATCCAATAGTACCAGATGCTGAACACAAGTAGAGAAGAAAGCAGTGTAATGATCACTTTGTTAAATTCAAGTAGCCATTACTCAAGCATTAATCTGCGCTGGGATCATCCTATAGAAAAATGCATTAATCTCCCATGACTCCTCCTTAGAAACTAACCAGTATGAGGGAGTACATATTCAAACCTAACTCATTTTTTTAGTAGCATGACATTAGTAATGGTGTGTTAAAGTCATTTCAGAAAGATGTAAAGAATATGTGAGTTGAAAACACATTAAGGCACCAAAATGTCATAATTGTCAAAAGTGGAGAACTCAGGCTTTCTTTGAGCCCAGAATTTCCGATTTGAGTTAGTAAAACAAGCACAATGGATGCAGTCTGTTATACTAGCTAGGTAGTACACAATATGGTGTTGTACAATTACGATTCAGTTTATAGCACCTTCATACATTTAATAAAAAAACATAATATAAAAACACACCTGATGTGCATTCTTAATTTATCATTTTGTAGAAATAGAGTTAAAATACTTTGCTGTATTTTTTGTAGAAAATGTACATCGCCATTTTGCTTCGACCAAGGTGATTTGAACACACCTGAAATCATAATTACACCTTCCCAACTTTTAAATGTGAACTTCCCAGAAAGATGTAAATAGGCAATTTATTCAGTGCTCTTTGTTCTCAAGTTTGTCGATGCTATTTAATCTGCAAAATAGCCTAATCGCTAATAAAATACTACACAATTTAAGAACTAGCACGCTAACACCTGCTAAACAAACAGCTTTGCTAATTTTGCCAAAGCTAATGCCCAACTCTGCCTAGTGATAATAAAACAGTGTTAATTTGGAGTGTACTTAATGCTTCTGTTCAACAGAATGTTTTCAGTACCCAAGTCCTGTCTTACAATTTTGGTTATTTTGCTTTAATCCAAATAGCTACATGTTAGCCTGCATGTAGTTAAACGTAAGCTACAGTTTCAGAGTAGCTTTCCCAACACTTCTAAGCACAAAGTAAACTCTAATGTGCTGCCTAGATGAAGTGTTTTGTGTGTGTGTGTGTTGGGGTTCTGGTGGGGGTAACGTTTAGCGACACTGCTAAATGTCACCAGGTGCATTAGCATTTACCAGACTAGCTGCCTGTCAATCCCGTTTTATCTTTCCCCACCCTCTCTTTCTGTTCCCTTCTTCCCCCATACCCATTTTCTTTTTGACCTCTTGATAAGCCAGAAAGAATGAGTGCTTTATCAGAGGCCAGCCACTCCAAGTGATGAGTAATTACTCATCTTTAGCCAAACACACAGCGCTCACTCTAATTACAGGCCACACCATCTGCACGTCACTCACTGCGCCTATGATATTAAGAGTCTGCCTGCCATTTTCAGCTCATAGGTCTAATCTGTCGCTTTGAGCAGTATCTGTATTCGTACTCTGAGGGGTCTTTGTCTTGAACTACGCTTTCATTAGTACAGGAGAGCTATAAAGTGTATTCAGTTCACAGCATAATAGTCACATCTAAAAACTAAACCTCATTAGCTGTATAATAATTCTGAAAACTGTCAGTCTGCTTTCGTGAGGGAGTGATATTTTAAAATCTATTATGGACAGCCATTACTGAGCAAATCACATGGTATAAACTTAAGAGTAGCAGAGTTATGCAAATTACTGATTTGTGCTATTTATCTTGCATTTGCTAACAAAAAATACTACCATGGCATTTTGGACATGGTACCATGGAGAAAAATAGAAAAGAAAAGAAAATGTATTCAGAAATTGTTAGCAAATTAATTGCAAGCAACAATCTAATAAAGAAAGAATAAAGAAACTGCATGCAAGACATCAAATTAAATGTGACAATTTGAAACGTTTATTTATTTATTAACTTTTAATTTATTCATTTAGGATGCATTTTCCTGGATGGATGATAAAACTGGGTGAAAAATCCTTCGAGGTGGGCTATTTTGATTTGGACTGGTATTAAACCACCTAGCAACCACGTAAAACACCCTAGTAACCGTATGGCAACATGAAAAAAGAAAAGAAAACAATATATATTTATCAACCAGAACAACATAGCTAGTTTTTTTTTTTTTATTATTCACATTTTCTTCAATCTGTTAACATTGTCCATTCATATGAATTTTGAATGTTGCTATTTCCAAGGCCTTCAGTGATAATTTGGAATAAAGCATCTGATGTGTTTGTGTATTAATAATCCTATAGCCTCTAGTTTTTTTCATGAAGGACGTTTGTTCCCTTTCAGACAGATTTGATTTCCATTGGCTATCATGGGCAATAGACACTTGCGTATGCGCACACACTTTAACACACCGTTGTGTTTACTTGGGATCAGGCAGCACTGTATGTGTCAACAGTGGTTTGCGGGGAGTGAGTACAGTGCCATCTTGCAGTGGATTTTTCTGATGGCATTAGGCAGCGTATTGAGTGGCATGGCAGAGAGAGGTTAATTATGTATTTATGTGTGTGTTGAAGTGGCGTATGTAAAATGATTGCATTCCGTTAAGCTCTTTAAACATATAACCACTCCGTCTATCTACCTTGGGGAGCTTGTAAGAAGATCTGGAGCAGTTAGCATAACTTATCCTGCTGGGTTTGCGTAGCTATTTAGCAATTCAACAGCTTGTAATATAACACACCTCTGTTTGTCTTTACTAATTAATATAATACATCCATATTAACCTAATCACTTAGAGGAAGTGATGTAATAGAACACAGGCAGTATTACCCTTGAGGTTTCATAGATTTCATTTAGGCAGCAGTCGATGAAGACCCGATCTAAACGTGCTTTTATAGTATTATATGGAGAGACAAAACTGTATAATACAGAATACCACAAAAATCCAAATGTGTGTTTATATATGACTTTAAAAAATGAAATGATCAGAACACAGGATTATTTAAAAATATAAATAGGCACAAAGGTGATTTAATTTCTTTTTTTAAATAAACCTAAAATTATCAATATATCATACAAATATATCAATCATTTATAATGTATAATATAAAAAAATATTTGATAATAATAAGAATTATAATTTTTTTTTTTTATAAACAGGTGCATGCTATGGAATGGACTGCAGGGATCCCACTTATTTTTGCAATGGAATGAAGCCATTTTTTAAATAAATTCAATCCAATCAATAAAATCAAATGCAATCAACAATCAATACAAATTTTGAGTGAGTATTAGTTTAATAGTTTAACAGTTTAATTGTATATCTATTAACAATGCATTCAATTACAACAAAACAGTAATAATAATGACATAATAATTACTAACTTAATAAATTAATATATAATAGAATAAATGCATGTTTAATTTCTGTTGAATAAATTAATTTTATTAACTGGATATGTCTGACTCTAATTGAGTGGAGAGTTGGCAGGTGGTGACACTTGTTGGTAATTTTTATTTTTAATTTTTTTGTAGATATAAGCCTATAGCACAGTTTTGTATGTGTAGAAGAGATAGGGAGGGAGAGAAAGGCAAGTCTTCCTGTCTAGTGACTGCTTTTGAAGTTGTTAATTAAACCTGCAACCATCTGGTTCCTCGATGATCTACAAGGGGAAATCTCAGCAATGAGTGAGACAAGTGGACCGACTGCATGAATAAATAAACAAATGGATGAATAAATAAATGAAGTGGATGGATACCCGCTCTTTAGTTCTTTTGTTTTTGTGAAGGAGAAACATAAAACCTCATTAGTGCAAACTTCCATCTTTCTGTCTTACCTTGTGTGTGTGTGTGTGTGGGTGTGTGTGTGGGTGTGTGTGTGTGTGTGTGGGTGTGTGTGTGTGTGTGTGTGGATGGGTGTGTGCAGGTAGCATTTCAAATGGGAAGAAAAAAAAAACGGCCTTTGATAAACGACGCTTAAGTGTCCAAAGTCAAACTAATGTATTATTATTATTAAGAGGTGCTATTTAACAGGATATAATATTGCTAATTAAATATATGTATTTACATTATACATTGGGTGCCATTTATGTATGTGCTATTTATAGCCTCACATATTAGATTTGTAATATAGGCAGTCTTTTTTGCTTCTGTATTAATTGTATGTTTATTTACTCCACTTTTATTGTGATGTTGTGCAGGCAGAGTGAATAAATAAGATTTAACCCACACGAATATTCATGAGCGCGGTTCCACTCACACATTTTTCATTTTATTAAATAGCCACACAGTGTGTTTATGAAGTGTAATCAGGACATGGATTATGAAAACCTTCAGAAAGATCATATTAATGCTAACACAGAAATCCCTGGAAAATGCAAAAGCTGAAGAAAAGAATGTTGTGTGCCGATGAGAGACTGCTGTGTAATATTGGGTCATCTTTTGTTTTATTTTCTATGCGATGAGATTAATTCTTGCTGTGATGGTTTTCATTTAAAATAAATGTGAAGAACAATGAATATTAAACATTTGTGGTTGCTGATGATGTGGATTCTTCAGATTTGTCTGTGAAGTACCCTTTGTCTCTGCAATAAATACTTGTCCTCTTGTCATATCCTCTATTGTTACATTATCTAAATAAAAGTAATGCTAAATATGACAGTAATTGAACAAGTATTCAACATGATCTCATGATAATTTTTATGTATTTTACGTAAAATGTGGTTCTTTAAAACGTACATTTACTTACGTTTTTTACAGGCACTAAAACGCACAATACTGACGTATTTTCAGCATCTAAACTGGTTCCAATTAGTTTCACCCGAGGGCAGATTTGCCAACAATACCAAGCCCAAGGGCACTGGCATATATAGATATAGATATATATATATATATATGTGTGTGTGTGTGTGTGTGTAATTGTTATTATTATTACAATTATTGTATTATTGTTGCTTTTGTTAAAATAATCACAAGATGGCCACAAGATGAATATTCAGATTATTCAAACAGTTATGAACATTTTTGTATTTAGGAGAGAGTGGTCCCCTGAAAATGTTTCAGAAATTGCTAGGACTGATGGCAGCTGCAGCCTCTGTCTTCCACGGGGGCTTGCTACATATCAGGCCACTGACACTGTGGTGATAGAGTCGTGTCCCACGGCAAGCGTGGAGAGCAGGGACAGAGCACCTTCTCATAGCGCGCTCATGTCTCAAAGCACTGACACCTTGGTTCAGCATTGTTATGTTCAAACAGGGCGCCCCTATGGGCAGAGTGAGTCAGTCTGAATGTGGATACCACGGACACGTCACTGTCAGGCTGGGGAGCCATCTGCAATGGCAGACCAACTTTGGTATGTGGATGAGCAACCAGAAATGCCAGCATATAAACTGCCAGGAAAATGAAGCTGTTAGCTTAGGTCTGCAGGAACATACAATGGTGGTGGCGTACATAAGTCACCAGGAAAAAGTTCGCCTGCAAAGCTTGGCACGGCGCCTGCTCGTTTTGGTGGGTCAAACGCTCCTCTCGATTCAAGCAGTGACTGTACTGGACAGTTTGAATTGTGGCATGGACATGCCGTCCTGGGAGGGCATTATACACTGAGAGTGGAGACTACATCCTCAAACAGTGAAGATGATATGGAGCCTCTTTGGCGAAGTGGAAACCGAGCTCTTCGATTCAGAGGAGAATGCCTACTGCCTGTTATTCTTCTTGCTAAAAACCACCCCCTTGGAAGGGGACATGCTGTCAGGCCCCTGGCCCAAGCGGTGGAAATATGCATCAAAATAGTGCCACACCATCTGGCACCCCAAACCAGAGCTGTGGGACCTGCATGTATGCCAAGTCAGCGTGGAGTGAACCAGCTGACCATTTCACAGCACGTGCTGCATACGATAACAGAGGCTAGAGCCCCTTCGATGAGGCGCCTATGTACTTTGAAGTGGAAAGTGTTTGTGAATGGGTGTGTCAGCAGACACGAGGACCCGGTGAGTTGCGATATCCCTGCTATTTTGACCTTCCTGCAGGAACGCCTAGATGCGGGCAGCTCCCTCAATGCTAAAAGTCTATGTGACCACTATTGTTGTCTCCCATGACATGTTTGAGGGTCGCTTAGTGGGTAAACACCGCTTAACCCTTTAACGCGTACGATCACACCGGTGTGATCAGTCTTGGCTGGTCCCTGAAGCATACGATCACACCGGTGTGATTAGAACTTTCAGTGCGTCACGCCATCAACTGCTAAATTTAAATCTGCTTTCGCGCTTTGGCTGGTGCGGAGCCAGATCGGATGCGGTGAGCGCTTGTCATATTATCACAAATATTCAGCATTTTCAACCATATAATGCTTATTTTAAGTTCCAGACATTTAAATACACACAAGTACTAGCAAAAAAAAATCAATTTACAGTTTGTTCAAATACACACTGATGTCTGTGGAAGTGGCAATAATGATCCTCACAAATATAATCTGACAACATGTTTTTATTGATATCATATACAGATTGTGTAGGTAAATATAAAGTTTACTCTGCTCTTCTCCCGGTTTACCGGAGACCTACTTTAACGTGTTTCGGGAGGAGAGGATGAATTTGCGTGTTATAAATCCCACAGCTCGGATTCAGCGCGAACTAACATGGCGGCACCCATCACCCGGTATAGATCAACTAACGCGGTCGACATAAAAGTGTTTAAACTGCCAAATAGATTACTTAAACAGATTCAGAATAGGAATATCATATATAGATTTTTTTTTTTTTTTTACTTTTTAATAAAATGGCGAACTCCTTTGTCTTGCTAAGTCTTAGCATTTTGTTTTCCAAATGCACAAAATTAAATCATATTTTCTAGCTTTTTGCATTATTTGACATTGCAGTGATTGGAAATGAAACACTAAAAGTATTCTGTTCCTAGGTGAAATCTTTTAGTTTTGTAGTATTATTCACATTGATATTAATGGTGACCCAGAAAGCATGTTTTCTGTCATATATATCTGCCTTTATACTGTGAGACGGTTGTGTGTATGGCAGCTGTTGAAATGGACAATCTTTTCCATTTGCGGTTCTGTCAACTGCTTGTTTGCCACAAATCCACAACCTAAGATATTTGTAAAGAAAACAGAACTGAAGAGGTGCTGTTCTTCTGAAATCAATTCCCTCTCTCTTCTTAAAAGCCTCTTCAAAACAAGTCATTCCCTTTGGTAAAGTCGCCTGCTACAGAGTTTGTTGTTTGCTATGTATCATAGGGGATCAGGCTCGAAATAGAACGTTGACATAGTCACACACTTGCACTGTTGATTTGAACACTTAAACACACACAAACTTACGAGTGTTTTTACACAATGGGCACTTGTGAGAAGGTCAATCAGACATGGCCATCTTAAAGCACAATTCAGTGCAAAGCATGATGTGGAGCGATCAACTATCTATCTATCTCTCTATACACACATATCTAATATTACTTGTAGCAAGATGCTAATGCTAACATGCTATCACTTGACACTTGCAACAAGGATTTTGTCTTTGGTATTAAGACACAATTTTATGATAGTAGTTTGTCTTAATGTTGGCTCACTGTCTTACTACATAATCAAAAGTGTGTAATTTCCCTCTGGTGAAGTACATTCTTCTGGTGTGCAATAAAATTATATGAATAAGAATTTATTCTGTTCTCAAATCATGGTGGGAAGTCCCTACTTATGAGTTCGGAAGTAATAATTACAATGTGATGTATGTGTTAAGTGATTTTGGTAGGAATAAAATGTATGTGTTCAGCAATTTCACATTTATTTTGTATTTTTTCCCCCATTTGCTGACAAAGACATGTAGCTTTTTTTTTTAGACTAATGCAAAAATGAAGAGAAAAGGATGTGCATTTGGTGTGTAATTGATGCTTTTTTTATTTTGTCATTCTTGCACAAGCCTGCTGCCTGATAAACTGGCTGAATGAGAAGTATTTTCTGCCAAGATTAAATGTTATTCTTCATCAACAATTCACAAAACACATCCAAACTAAATTGTACAGTCTACAATCACAATGAAAACATATGGCATGCATCTCTAATAGCTTCCTGATAATCGATGGATGGATTGATTGATAGATAAATGTATGATATGTATGATTTTTAAAGTATATTATTTTTGTTGTAAAAAGTTGAGTGTATTTTTTGTTAAAATGGTGTATTTATTGTTATTATTATTATTTATTAATAATAATAATAATAATATTAACAACAACAATAATAATAATGATATAAAATAATAAAAATATCAACAACAGCAATTAGTGTTATTTAAAAAAGTGTAAAAATTATGTCTTTATTTTTAAGCTGTTGCAGAGCATGACATTGCAAACCTGACCTATGTTTGCCACTAGAAATAATAAACCAAAACAACGCCAACAACAATGTCATTTAAAAATATGCCATTATTGTAATATCAAATCACACCCTATATTTGCCCCCCCCCCCAAAAAAAAAAAGTATATATATATATAAAATTATTAATATATATATATATATCATTATATATATATATATATACAGTGGGACGGAAAGTATTCAGACCCCTTAATTTTTTCACTCTTTGTTATATTTCAGCCATTTGCTAAAATCATTCAAGTTCATTTTTTTTTCCTCATTAATTTACACACAGCACCCCATATTGACAGAAAAACACAGAATTGTTGGCATTTTTGCAGATTTATAAAAAAAAAAAACTGAAATATCACATGGTCCTAAGTATTCAGACCCTTTGCTGTGACACTCATATATTTAACTCAGGTGCTGTCCATTTCTTCTGATCATCCTTGAGATGGTTCTACACCTTCATTTGAGTCCAGCTGTGTTTGATTATACTGATTGGACTTGATTAGGAAAGCCACACACCTGTCTATATAAGACCTTACAGCTCACAGTGCATGTCAGAGCAAATGAGAATCATGAGGTCAAAGGAACTGCCTGAAGAGCTCAGAGACAGAATTGTGGCAAGGCACAGATCTGGCCAAGGTTACAAAAAAATGTCTGCTGCACATAAGGTTCCTAAGAGCACAGTGGCCTCATAATCCTTAAATGGAAGACGTTTGGGCCGACCAGAACCCTTCCTAGAGCTGGCCGTCCGGCCAAACTGAGCTATCGGGGGAGAAAAGCCTTGGTGAGATAGGTAAAGAAGAACCCAAAGATCACTGTGGCTGAGCTCCAGAGATGCAGTCGGGAGAAAGTTGTAGAAAGTCAACCATCACTGCAGCCCTCCACCAGTCGGGGCTTTATGGCAGAGTGGCCCGACGGAAGCCATCTCAGTGCAAGACACATGAAAGCCCCATGGAGGACTCCAAGATGGTGAGAAATATGATTCTCTGGTCTGATGAGACCAAGAAAGAACTTTTGGGCCTTAATTCTAAGCGGTATGTGTGGAGAAAACCAGGCACTGTCCACCTGTCCAAGACGTCCACAGTGAAGCATGGTGGTGGCAGCATAAATGCTGTGGGGGTGTTTTTCAGCTGCAGGGACAGGACGACTGGTTGCAATCGAGGGAAAGATGAATGCGGCCAAGTACAGGGATATCCTGGACGAAAACCTTCTCCAGAGTGCTCAGGACCTCAGACTGGGCCGAAGGTTTACCTTCCAACAAGACAATGACCATAAGCACACAGCTAAAATAACAAAGGGGTGGCTTCACAACAACTCTGTGACTGTTCGGGAATGGCCCAGCCAGAGCCCTGACTTAACCCAATTGAGCATCTCTGGAGAAACCTAAAAATGGCTGTCCACCAACGTTTAACATCCAACCTGACAGAACTGGAGAGGATCTGAAAGGAGGAATGGCAGAGGATCCACAAATCTAGGTGTGAAAAACTTGTTGCATCTTTCCAAAAAGACTCATGGCTGTATTAGATCAAAAGGGTGCTTCTACTAAATACTGAGCAAAGGGTCTGAATACTTAGGACCATGTGATATTTCAGTTTTTCTTTTTTAATAAATCTGCAAAAATGTCAACAATTCTGTGTTTTTCTGTCAAAATTTTTCTGTGTGTACATTGAGGGAAAAAAAAATAACTTAAATGATTTAGCAAATGGCTGCAATATAACAAAGAGTAAAAATTTAAGGGGGTCTGAATACTTACCGTACCCACTGTATAGCCTATATACTAAACAAAATTATAAATGCAACACTTTTTTGTTTTTGCCCCCATTTTTCATTGGCTGAACTCAAAGATCTAAGACTTTTTCTATGGACACAAAAAGGCCTATTTCTATCAAATATTGTTCACAAATCTGTCTAATCTGTGTTAGTGAGCACTTCTCCATTGCCAAGATAATCCATCCACCTCACAAGTGTGGCATATCAAGATTTTTTTTTTTATGCTGATTAGGCAGCATGATTATTGCACAGGTGTGCCTTAGATTGGCCACAATAAAAGGCCACTCTATAATGTGCAGTTTTATTGTATTGGGGGGTCCGGGGGGTCCGAAAAACCAGTCAGTATCTGGTGTGACAACCATTTGCCTCACACAGTGCAACACAACTCCTTCGCATAGAGTATATCAGGTTGTTGATTGTGGCCTGTGGAAATGTTGGTCCACTCCTCTTCAATCGCTGTGCGAAGTTGCTGGATATTGGCAAGAACTGGAACATGCTGTCGTATACGCCGATCCAGAGCATCCAAACATGCTCAATGGGTGACATGTCCGGTGAGTATGCTGGCCATGCAAGAACGGATGTTTTCAGCTTCCAGGAATTGTGTACAGATCCTTGCAACATGGGTCCATGCATTATTATGCTGCAAAATGAGGTGATGGTCGTGGATGAATGGCACAACAATGGGTCTCAGGATCTCGTCACGGTATCTCTGTGCATTCAAAATCCCATCAATAAAATGCACCTGTGTTCGATGTCCATAATTCATTTTTTTTTTTTTTTTGGTGGTTACCCATGCCATACCATAACCCCACCTCCACAATGGGCCACTCGATCGACAACCTTGACATCAGCAAACCGCTCACCCACATGAAGCCATACACGCTGTCTGCCATCTGCTCTGTAAAGTGAAAACCGGGATTCATCAGTGAAGCGAACACCTCTCCAAAGTGTCAGACGCCATCGAATGTGAGCATTTGCCCCTCAAGTCGGTTACGACGACAAGCTGCAGTCAGGTCGAGACCCCGATGAGGACGACAAGCTTGCAGATGAGCTTCCCTGAGATGGTTTATGACAGTTTGTGCAGAAATTCTTTGTTTATGCAAACTGATTGTTGCAGCAGCTGTCCAGGTGGGTGGTCTCAGACGATCTTGGAGGTGAAGATGCTGCATGTGGATGTTCTGGGCTGGTGTGGTTACACGTGGTTTGTGGTTGTGAGGCCGGTTGGATGTATTGTCAAATTATCTGAAACGCCTTTGGAGACGGCTTAATTGTAGAGAAATGAACATTCAATTCACCAGCAACAGCTCTGGTTGACATTCCTGCATTCAGCATGCCAATTGCACTCTCCCTCAAAACTTCCGACATCTGTGGCATTGTGCTATGTGATAAAACTGCACATTTTAGAGTGGACTTTTATTGTGGCCAGCCTAAGGCACACCTGTGCAATCATCATGCTGTCTAATCAGCATCTTGAAATGCCACACATGTGAGGTGGATGGATTATCTCGGCCAAAGGAGAAGTGCTCACTAACACTTCTTAGAAAAAGTCTTAGATCTTTGAGTTCAGCTCGTGATAAATGGGGGCAAAAACAAAAGTGTGGCGTTTATCAGGTTTGTTCAGTGTTATATATATATATATATATAATATGTCAGATATTAAACTTTATTTAAGAATCTGTATTAAAACTTATTTTATATAGTAACAATATTATTTTTTTATATATTTTTGAATACATTAAAAAATATACCAAGTAGACCAACATTGTGGCAACATTTAGGGGTGCTTCAAAGAGGATGAACTTAAGAAAGAGATATGTCTCTCACTTGTTCTCGAAACTATAAAACACAGTTTTTCGCTATCACACAGAAGCATACAAATCTGCAAACTTGCAAGTAATTGTTGTTGCCTGATTGCGTGTAGCACATGTGAAAAGTGCTTTTGTGGAGAGTTTTGTGGTTAGTGTGTAAATGAGGGTTTCACTAGGCTATTCAAATGGACAAGTTGTAGGTATGAGGCACCATTAGCTACCATTAGCTTCCCACTATGAGAGCCCTCTACTTTCAAACAATTACTGCTCCAAAAATCACAGGTCCTGGCTCAAACCTCTGCTAACTTCTCATTTGGTGTTTTAAAAAAATAAAAAATTAAAGGGAAAAAAGTCAGGGACTAAAGCTTGGATATGGCGGACTCTATATTGTGTTCAGTGAGAGCTGTAATTGCCGTTGATGTGGGTTGCCCAATTGGCTTTCCCAAGACTGAAGGTTTCTGAGTGTGTGGCCCATAAACACGGTTTCTATTATAGGACCTGTAACCACAGTTATTGCTAGGCCTATTGGACCTCTGGCTGCTTAATGGCTGATATAGCTGTCAGTCAATAGGCCCTGTATAGGCAGGGTCAAACCCAAAAGGACACAAATGGAAATGGGCGTTTGAAGTACAATCACTTTGGTTGGTGCCTACTTCAATAAACTGCTGTATTAGCTCATGAATACACACATATACAGACTACTGTATGTATGCCAGCTGCCATTGTTGTAATTCATTCATGTTCATATATTTCTCAGTTTTGCCATTTGGTTTTAATTGAACATGTTGGAATGTTATTGCATGTATGTATATGCAAGGTAAAAAGTTCTCTGTAATTTTAATAAAGGCAATGAGATTTTAAAAAAGAGCTCTGTATAAGCTGAAGCTACAGTATGAGAGATGGAAGCTAGATGTGTTTTGATGCTGATGCCGATTAGTGTGATGTTTGAAATATGCATCTATCTTTTATTGGTTTATAATGTGGCGAGGTTAGAAACGCACGTTTCTTCAAAAATAAGTTGATGTTTTAAATATAGATGTGAAAACTGCTGATAGAAAGTGGAAGAAAGGCAAAAAAAAAAGTAAGAGTGATGACTGTGGATTGCACAAATAGTGTGTTCATCACACCATCACCAATACACACACACACACACACACACACACATACACAAATAGAAACTATTTACCAAAAAAATACTAGAATTTTAAATAAAAAATATACAAATAAAATAATAAATCAAACTATTATTAAAAGTAGTACATAATACTAAAATAACACTGCTAGAAACATGCATATACATATACTTTTTGAACTTGTAATAGAAAATGTAAATACAATAGATGTAAATCATACCATAATAAATGATAACATTGGTCTATGAAAACAAAAATGCAGTAGTCATTAAAGTAGTCCATATATCTTGTGCCCTATATTTTCTGAGTGTCGGAAACCATGCAATATCCTTTATGAGGATCAAACAAGTCATTAACTCTGAAAATCTGGTAACAGACTTGGTTCACAATCACGTTCATTGTTCAAAGAAGCAGCTTGAACCTTCTCTAAACAATCTTTCTGTACCACAAAAATAAAGAAACATGGAGTCAATAATAAATATTCTATTAGTATTAATATATTAATATATTGAGTGAACAATACATTATTACTAATGTGTTATCCCAGACAATAATACAAAATAATTTTAATATTGTGTCTTAGAAGCAGCCCTCTTCCTAATGCTGTTTATGTCTCTTTCAGGCTTTCATTCCTGATGACTCCAGTTCACCTTTTTCAACTGTGGCGGAAGTCAGACAGCAGTGTTCTGTAGCCCTATCAGTGTCCCCGATTCCGTGGCAGCACACCCATGAGGGCCCTGAACCAGCATCGATCGCAAGGGTCAGAGGTCACCCGTGCGAGTCTTGTTAGCTGGATGCTGCGTGCAGCTAAAAGGTGATGTTAAACACAATATCGATCCAACATCCCTCCCTGATGGAGAAAGAAAAATGAAAGAAAAAAAGAATTAACAAAAGAATGGCACAGATGAGAGAGAGGAATAGAAAAAGCAAGAGAAATGGAGATAAGGAATGAGATGAGATGAAAGAGAAGATGGAATGAAAACTGGAGAATGAATTTAGCGACAAGAGAATAGTATAGAATATAGGTTACAGGGAAATAATGATAAATAACATAAAAATTACATTTCAGTATTAAGTAACAAATGCAGACCCTTACAAAAAGTGTTACAGTGCAAGAACAGGGCAGTATGAGGTTTATATAACCATTCTGTTTTTTTGTTTAATTGGCCATGCAGAATCCATAATTTTTGAGGGCTGTCTATTTTCTTGCTATTAAAAAAATAATTTGAAGATTTATCTAATTAGTAAGCACTGAGTGGGTAATGGAAAACCCATAGTGAAGCTGGATTACTGAATGCTTTGAAGATTTGGAAGCTTCTGAAATTATTTTATAAAATAAAATGTTATATTATCAATTCGCAACATCTAACTACTGGGGTGCCTCAGGGCTCAGTTCTTGGACCACTTCTCTTCTCTGTCAACATGGCATACATGGCATGGTTCTGTCATTCAGAAACATGGCTTTTCACATCACTGCCATGCTGATGACGCTCAACTCTACCTCTCATTCCATCCTAACGATCCAACGATAGCTGCTCGCATCTCAACTTGTCTAACAAACATTTCTTGCTGGATGAAGAACCATCACCTCCAGGTCAACCTTACCAAGACAGAACTGCTTGTGGTTCCAGCAAACCCATCGTTTCATCACAATTTCACCATCCAGTTAGGCACATCAACCATAACTCCTTCAAAAATAGCCAGAAACCTTGGAGTTATGATTGATGTTCAGCTGACTTTCTCAGACCTCATTGCTAAAACTGTCCGGTCCTGCAGATTTGCTTTATTCAACATCAAGAAGATCAGGCCCTTTCTGTCAGAACATGCTAAACAACTCCTTGCTCAAGCTCTTGTTCTATCCAAACTGGACTATTGCAATGCTCTCTTGGCAGGTCTTCCAGCCAGTTCTATCAAACCTTTACAATTAATCCAGAACGCGGCAGCAAGATTAATTTTTAATGAGCCAAAAAGAATGCACGTCACACCTCTGTTCATCAATTTGTACTGGCTACCAGTAGCTGCTCGCATACAATTCAAGGCATTGATGTTTGCCTACAAAACCACCACTGGCTCTCCACCTTGCCTAAATTCATTACTTCAGATTATGTGCCATCTAGAAGCTTGCGTTCTGCCAGTGAACGTCACTTTATGCGGGCTTTCACAAAACTTTTATGGAATTTTTTACTTTAAATGTTCCCTCCTGGTGGAATGACCTGCCCAACGCAATCCGAGCAGCGAGTCCTTAGCCATCTTCAAGAATCAACTAAAAACACATCTCTTCCATCTATATTTGACCCTCTAACTCTAGCACTCTCTATTGCTTGTTTTCTAAAAAAAAGAAACCTGCTTCTCTAATCTTTTTGTATTCTATCTGTTTTCTTTTTATTTATTATACAATTAACAAAAGCAAAAAAAGACCTCTAACACTAGCTTGCACTATTCTTTTTCTATTCTATCTGTTTTCTTTTTATTTATTATATAATAAAAAAAAAAAACTTGCTACATGTACTGCATTAAACTAACTGAGACTTGTCATAGCACTTAAATATCATTACTCTTTTGTTGATTTTGATTGATTCCATCGTCCTCATTTGTAAGTCGCTTTGGACAAAAGCATCTGCTAAATGACTAAATGATAATGATATAAATCACTATAAAAAATTAGTACATACGTATAGATATTTCTTATATCTATATATATAAAGATATAATATGAAAAACTGAAGTGTTTAAATTCTGTGCAACTTTAATTTACAATGTCCTGCCAAGTTTGCAGTGCAGGCATGTTAAGTGATCCATCAGAATGTATGAAAATAGATAACATGATTCATTTGGAAGTGTTTAATTCACTGAATTATACAACACTAAATTTGGTTTATTAAACCAATATAATAATGTTAACTATTATGAATTGCTTAAATTTACCTTATTATTATAGTAGTAGTAGTATCATATTTTATATTGACTGAATATGATAATCAATGGTATTATTAGTAGTATTGTTGTTGTGATATAAAATTTAAGGGATATTCTACTTCCATATGTAGTACCATAATGATGGTATCAGATGATCATGTTTCTTTGTTTTTTAATTACATTTTGAATTCCAAATTGTTAATGTGGTGCACTATACATGTTACAGTACCAAAGATTATTCATATTTCAGACAGGACAGAATTTGCAAGCGTATTCATCTGATAGCTCAAAGGTGACAGACATGCACTTATAAACCTTCTCAGTGTTACATGCTGCAGTTCCACCTTTGACTCATAGAGGGTGCTAATGCTACAGTCATTGTGATATTGTCAAGTTGTTGCATATGGCTAATTATAACTTACAAAGCCAGGTGTGTGTGTGTGTGTGGAATTTTTCATGCGTAGGATCTGCCTGACTAAATTCAGTCACGTGACTGGCTAAAAAGAAAGCGCGATGAAGTCTATTGTTTTGAGGTGTCGACTGTTTGGAGCTTAATTATATGGCAAAGAGCCGAACACAGAGCATGTGGCATTAAGATGATAATACGATGTGTGTGTGTGTGTACATGTTTTTCTACACTGGTGGGGACCTGAATACACACCAATTAATGGGGACTTGTGTCACCGTGGGGACCTAAATTGAGGTCCCCATGTGTAAAAAGCTTATAAATCATACAGAATTCGTTTTTTTTTTTTTTTTGAGATTGTAAAAATGCAGAGGGGTAGGTTTAGGTGTAGGGTAGGTGTAGGGCGATAGAAAATACAGCTTGTACAGTATACAAACCATTACGCCTATGGAGAGTCCCTACAAGCATAGTGCACCAGACTGTGTGTGTGTGTGTGTGTGTGTGTTCATTAACTTTGTGTTAAAGTCTGATCCATCCATCATAAAAGGACTGTCTGGTGTTGATCTCACATCAGCGTTGGCTTAATAAGGGACAGCTGTCTTCATTTCAACATTAACTGTTCCAGTATTTCTACTTATGAAATGTGGCTGTAGGAGATTTACTCTCTGTGTTGAGTGTTAATTTGTGTGTGCGTGTGTCTGTGCTCAGCAATTTGTGGAGTGGTTTGTGTCTAGAGACTGTCAAGACAGTTATGTGCTCTCTCCTCATTACACGAGTCCCACTCCATTTGCAGCTCTCCTCTTGTTCTCACGTCTCCACATTTCTCTCCTCTCCTTATTTTTTTTCTCTTTTCTTCTCTCGTGTAATTTCTCCTCTCCACAAATTTTTCCTCTCATCTGATGTCTCCTCATTTTCTCATCTCATATTCTCCTCCTTTCCTTATCTCTCCTCTCCAGTTTTTTTTATTCTTATTCTCTCAGTTTAGCTTATTTCATCAACCCTTTCACTTTCTCTCTTCTCGTCTCTTCAAGTTTCTCTTCTGCTCTTATGCAAGCTTCATGTCTTCTTTCCTCTCATGTTATCTGTCTTTTCATTTTCTCCTCACATTCTCTCGTCACCACATCTCTTTTCTCCTCATTTTTTTTTCTAATTTCCCATCTTCTCCTGTTCTTCTCCTCTTTTCATCTTCCTTCATCTATACTCTCATCTTCTCCTCTCATTTTCTACACGCATATCTCCTCTCCTTATTTCTTTTCTCCTTTTTTCTTCATACCTCCTCTTTTCTCCAATTATCTCATTTGCTCTTGTCTCATTTTCTCTGTCTTCTCTCTTTTTCTTCTCACCCTCTCAGTGTGTCTCCTTATTTGTTCTCCTCTCATTTATTTATATTTTCTCCTCTCCTGTTGTCCCATCTTCTCACTTTCTCAAATCACGTTTTCTCCTCTTTTCCTCTCTCTTCTCCACATCTCTCTAATTTTTTTCTGCTCTTTTATCTTCTCCTGATTTCTCCTCTCTCCTCTAATCTTGTCTTTCCACATATTGCTCCTCCTGTTATCACTCATTTTATCTCATCTCTCCCTTTCATTTCTCACTTCTCCTCAACTGTCCTCTATTTTTTTTATTCTCCTCTCCACATGTATCTGCTCCCCATCCTTCCCTCTCCTCTCTGCTGTTTTTTAATCTATATTCGTGTCTCATATTATCTATCCTGTCTATTTCTCCTCTCATCTTCTCCACACACATCTCCTCTCTTTTTCCCATTCTCCTTTTTTCTCCTTTTCCCATTTTCTCTTCTCATGCAATCATCATGCAACATCTCTGTGTACATGTCTCTAGTCCTCTCCTCTCCTCTCCTCTCCTCTCCTCTCCTCTCCTCTCCTCTGTCTGCCTGCAGTGATTTCGTCCCACTCTGTTCTGCCTTCAGCTGCTTTAAAAGCCTCTCACTCACTAACAGCAGTCCAGAAAACGTGAATATTTTCATACCCATGCTCATAGACCATTCTAATGCAGTGCTTTTCACAACTATGTATTCGTGTGCTTGTGTGTGTGAGTGTGTGTGTGTATTTCTGCATATATGGGGAAGGGATCGAGATCCTCAGGAAGAATGCTCTTATTCGCAGTGTAATCTCACACACAGCGGTTGCCTTCGGTTCCTCAGTTGAGCGTGTTATAAAAGAACAGTGTCCCGAGATGCGGAAGGTCTGGTTAGGAACGCTGGTTAGTGCCCTGGCATAGTTTTAAAAGGTGTTTGTGTGCACTCAATACTGTGAAATATGCCTTTGTTTCCCTGAAACTTTTGCATTTTTCATGGATAGGTCAGAAATATGTTTTAAGTCTTTACAAAAAAATCCCTTTTGTGTTTGTCTGCTTCAGGCAAGCATTTTTGTTTTAGGGTTTTGTTTGTGTGTGTGTGTGTGTGTTTATCGGCCTCTGCTTCAGCCCTGGGTCCCCAATGGGACGTTTTTTCCTAGTTACAAATGGTTATTGAGATAAGATTACTCACCTGTAATGTGAGTTTAATTAAAGCCCTGGTTGTTTCCTGAGGGCCGGCGGAGATTCTTTACTCAGTGGAGAGAGAGAAACAGACTCCGGCCCCAGGGATTCTAAATGTCACTCAACCATCTAAGGCAATACACTTCTGCATCTTTCATTTTTAAATCCATCTCATCATCCCATCTCATCAAGCCTTATTTAATTCCTCTTTTACCTCTTAAAGGAATGGTTCTGCCAAAAATTAAAATTGGCACCATTTACACACGATCATGTTGTGAATTTATTTCAGAATCAGTTATTTTGCAGCTTGTCAGAGCTGCTCTTTCACACTATACAATGAAAAATGAAAAAAACATAGCAACCAGATAGGCTGTTATATATATCATATATATATATATAATAATTTCTTCTCTCAATAGCTGTCAAATTAATTTACTGGTATAAACAGCATTTTTAAAAGGTATTTGCTGTATATGATATAGTATGTGACCCTGGACCACAAAACCCGTCTTAAATTGTCCCTGAAATGCTATAGAAACACGACAGCGTTACTCTGTGTGACGTCATTTTAACTGAAACAGGAAGACGGGGTGGGACATATCAAGCAGCCCCGCTCCTTTTTAAAATAGCCAATAGCGTTCTTTTTTATCACAGCTTGGGCTAGAGCCGTTCATTGCCGTTGAGCTCCGTAAAGCCGCATTGACAGGGCATGCCAGCCACAATCTCATCCATATTGCTATAAAATGCAATATGGCTTCAGCTTTTCAAACTTTTGCCCCTTGTGTTTAGCATTTTGCAGCACAAATGCATCCCAGTGTGATAAGTGTTTAAGTGAATGAAAACGTGTTTTAGAGTTTGCAAACAGTATTTATAAACTGATTGTATTGTTAACTAAAAGTGTAGTCAAGTTTGTTGGTATCAGAAGAATATTGGAATAAAAAATATCGGTATGATGCTTGTAGAATAGGTATTATGAACATCTATTGTGATGGCATGACCAAAGTATGATTTAGACAAGGTTTACCAAAATGTCTTTCTATCTCTCTCTGCTCCGCTCCCGCTCATCTGTCCTTTGCCACTGATTCCTTCTGAACTACAGTACTGATATATTCACTCAGCACCCAACATGAGCGCACTGAAAGACATTGATTTTGTGTGTGTGTGTGTGTGTGTTTAAGAGCTAAGCAGTATCTTAGGCACAATCACAACCCCCCTACTGACACCGACAAACTGGCCTTGACTCACAACTTTCCAAGCAATGAGAGAATGAAAAAAATACAAGTCTCAGCTTTAAAAGACACTGATGGAAGAGGAATGATTTGCTGCTTGTTAAAAAAGGCATTTAAAGGAAAGAGTTACAGTCTGTATACAGGATATAAAGAAACAGGATCAGACGGAAGGATAGAGCGAGTGAGAGAAGGGTTGTTAATGTGATTAATGCCATGTCCAGGCTACTGGGATGAGGAAGAGACACGCTAGTCTGTGACATTTGGTTCACTCTCTCTCTCTCTGTCTCTCTCCTTGTGCTGCCTATTTCCTTAGTTATTGTTGTTGACTGACCTTAGAGGAATTGTCCAGGTTATTTACAACGTTGTCTATGGACCTCATCTCTGGCATGCTGTGATTACCACACACAATCATTTTTATTTGTCCCTCTATATAAATTTGATAAAAAAATAAGTTTATATTGAATTATTACGATACAAAGTTTAAATTGCCTGTTATTTTGGAGAAAAAAACAACAACAACTACAGACCTTCATTAATGTATGTTGAGTTCACTATAAAACAAACTAATATTTTCAAAAAAATATAAAACCAAAATGAATACAGAGCATTTACAAAAACTAGGCATATTTTGTATTTTAAATGACATTTTTATTTTCCCCCAATATAACACTGTTTTAAAAATATACCATTATAAACATGTATATGCTTATCAACCCTGTAAGTGTCAGACTCTGTTCCATGTTTTGTGTGTGTTTTGCCCCATGTGACCCAGTTTCTCCCTCATGTTGATTGTTCATTTGATTCCAGGTGTGTCTCCTTAGTCCCTCGATATGCTGTGTTTAAAAACCCCAGTCCTTTCAGTTAGTGTTGTCGGTTGTTGAATTGTCTTCTTGGATGTCATTCCTGAGTTCCTGTGTTTGTTTCCCTGAGTTCGTTGTATTAAAGTCCATGTTGAAGCGCACGACAGCCCATCGTCTCTCGCTCCTGAGTGCCAGTACCTATGGTGAGAGGGCAGACCACGACCACCGACCCAAAACAAGATGTATACGGCTGAAGACAGGCTTTGGTGTCTGCAGCAGGGTGGTCGGGAATTGGAGAGGTATATAGAGGAGTTCCTAGAGCTCTCTAACCAGGTGAGCTGGTTCGATTCTGCTCTTGGTGTCTGTTTTCGGCTGGGGCTGGATGATGATATAATCGGCTGCGATCTTCCCACGTATAGTTTTCCCCTGATCGAGCTGGTTAATCATGTCCTGTATTTAAATGGAGTTAATCTGGAGGTAGAAAAAGTTTGGAACGATCATCATCCAGTCCCTCCCGAAAACCACCAGGCCTCGCCAGCTCACCCCTCGCCAGGACCCTCCACATACCCATCCAAACGTTCAGGTTACCCATCTCATCCCAGCACCGTCTCTGTCCTCAGCCCAGAAATGCTGGCCGTTCATGTGGCAAGCCCCCTATACGTTCATGAGGCAAGCCCGCCGGTGGTTCCTCAGTCAAGCCTGCCAGCTCCTCGAAGCGCATGGCTGTGCCTGCCCACACCTGACCAGAGCCCAGTCCGTCCTATGAACCACACAAACGCCGCTGGCTGTGGCCTGCTCCTCCAGAGCAAACCTCCAGTGCCAGTTACAGCGAAGCGCCCTGGCTGTGCCTGCTCCGTGACTGCTCCCTCCAGAGCCACACAGTGCCAGCTCCTCGCTAAAAGCGATCCAGTCCCTGAGTCACTGTTTAGACCAGGAAGGAAAGGGCTTCCAGATTCCCAGTTAAGCCCAGGGAGGCCTCCTGATTCCTTGTATAGCCCACGGAGGGCTCCTGATCCACAGTCAAGCCCAGGGAGGGCTCCAGATCCCCAGTCAAGCCCAGGAAGGGCCCCTAATCCCCAGTCCAGCCCAGGAAGGGCTCCAGCAGTCATCTCCAGTTAAGCCCAGGGAGGGCTCCTGTTCCTGAGTATAGCCCAGGGAGGGCTCCTGATTACCCGTTAAGCCCAGGAAGGGCTCCTGTTCCCAAATATAGCCCACGGAGGGCTCCTGATCCCCAGTTAAACCCAGGGAGGGCTCCTGTCCAGTGCTTAGACAACGGAGGGCGCCAGTTTGGAATCACCCTCCAGAGCGCCCCCCAGATTATAGTTTTCCCCAATAAATTTTTTTTGGGGGGGGGGAGCATATACCCATGGCCGAGCCAGCTAAGGCACGGAGGATCCGCCCCTGGCTCCCGAGGCTCTTGATCCACCAGGACAGCGTGAATGGGTAATCCGTATGGAGGCCACGCCGTCCAGTGTCGTCCTGATGGACCGCCAGCGCCCCCCCATTTGGATGTTGGATGGTGTGCAGGATGGATGCGCATTCCCGGGAGGGGGGGAGAACGTGATGGGGTAGCGCCGTTCCATGTTTAGTGTGGTTTTCAGAATCAGAATCAGAAAATCAGAATCAGATCAGAATCAGAATCAGAAGAGCTTTATTACCAAGTATGTTTACACACACAAGGAATTTGACTTTATGACAGGAGCTTCCAGTGTAGAAGAAAATACAAACATAGTGCAGACATACATGAAAGTGCAGACATACATAGGAATAACACAATAGGGATGTAATATAAAACTAATATAATTAAAAAAATAAATAAAATAAAAATAAAAAAAAAGGGAATTGTAATATATGTACTATATACAGAAATAGAAGTATAGGAAAAAATTTATTGTTTAGATAAATGTACAGATATGTTTTTTAGTGTGCAGATAGATATGTTATTTACAAAGTGTTCAGTTTAATATAAATATACTATGTTAGTTGTATAAGTTTGAAAGCTTAATTGTTTAGACTGAGTGTAGCCTGTGGGAAAAAACTGTTCTTGTGCCTGGCTTTTCTGGTGGTCAGTGCTCTGTAGCGCCGACCAGGAGGCAACAGTTCGAAGAGAGAGTGGGCTGTGTGTGAGGGGTCCAAGGTGATTTTTTTTTTAGCTCTTTTCCTCACTCTGGATATGTAAAGATCTTGGAGGCTGGGCAGAAGGGCACCAATAATCCTCTCAGCAGTCCTGACTGTCCGTTGTAGTCCTCTGATGTCTGTTTTGGTAGCTGAACAAAACCAAACAGTTATAGATGAACACAGGACAGACTCAATGATAGCAGAGTAGAATTGTTTAAGCAGCTCCTGTGGCAGGTTGAACTTCCTCAGCTGATGAAGGAAGTACAACCTCGGCTGGGCCTTTTTTGCAATGGAGTCTATGTGAGTGTCCCACTTCAGGTCCTGAGAGATTGTGGTGCCCAGGAACCTGAATGACTCCACTGCAGTCACAGTGCTGTCCATGATGGTGAGTGGGGGGAGGGCAGGGGGGTTTCTCCTGAAGTCCACGATCATCTCCACAGTTGAGCGTGTTAAGCTCCAGGTTGTTAAGACTTGCACCAGACAGCCATCTCTTTAACCTCCTGTCTGTAAGCAGACTAGTCTCCATCCTTGATGAGACCGATGACCGATGTCATCTACATACTTCAGGAGCTTGACAGAGGGGTCTTTAGAGGTGCAGTCATTCGTGTAGAGAGAGAAGAGCAGTGGGGAGAGTACACATCCCTGGGGGGCGCCAGTGCTGATGGTGATAGTCCTGGATGTGAGTTTGCCCAGCCTCACTAGCTGCTGCCCGTCTGTCAGAAAGCTGGTGATCCATTGACAAATGGAGGTGGGCACAGAGAGCTGGGTTAATTTGGACTGGAGGAGGTTCAGCATGATGTTTTGAAGGCTGAACTGAAGTCCACAAACAGGATCCTCAAGTAAGTCCCTGGTCTGTCTAGATGTTGCAGAACATAATGCATTCCCATGTTTACTGCATCGTCCACAGGCCTGTTTGCTCTGTAGGCAAACTGAAGAGGATCCAGCAAGGGTCTAGTGATGTCCTTCAGGTAGGCCAGGACCAGTCTCTCAAGTGACTTCATGACCACAGATGTGAGAGCGACAGGTCTGTAGTCGTTAAGTCCAGTGATTTTGGGCTTTTTGGGGACCGGAATGATGGTGGAACGTTTAAAGCAGCAGGGAACTTCACACAGCTCCAATGATCTGTTGAAGATCTGTGTGAAGATGGGGGACAGTTGGTCAGCGCAGACTTTTAAACAGGCAGGTGAACACCATCTGGGCCAGAAGCTTTTCTAGTTTTCTGCTTCCTGAAGACCCGGTTCACATCCTCTATACAGACCTTAAACACAGGTTGAATGGTAGGGGAGGGAGGGAGGGGTTGCAGGGGTGGTAGGTGAAGGTGTGAAGTGCAGATCAGAGCGGATGGGGGGTGGTAGACGATCCTTTTCAAATCTGCTGTAAAACACATTCAGATCGTCAGCCAGTTGTTGATTCTCCGCAAGCTGTGGGGGTGGTGTCTTGTACATGGTGATGTTCCTCAGACCAGTCCATACTGACACTGGATCGTTTGCTGAAAGCTCTTTTATCAGCTTTTCTGAGTAATTTTTTTTAGCCACTCTGATCTCCTTTGTTAGTCTGTTCCTGGCCTGGTTATACAAGATTTTATCCCCACTTCTGTAAGCATCCTCTTTGGCGTGACGAAGCAGTTTGAGTTTTCCAGTAAACCACGGTTTATCATTAAATGATAAGAATGTCCTGGTAGGAATGCACATATCTTCACAGAAAATGATATAAGATGTTACAGTCTCTGTGAACTCGTCCAGATCGGTGGCAGCAGCTTCCAAGACGCTCCAATCAGTTGAGGTCAAAACAAGCTTGTAAATCCTGCTCTGTTTCATTAGTCCTTCTTTTTACAGTCCTTAATACAGGTTTTGCTGATTTCAGTTTCTGCCCGTAGGTCGGTATAAAATGAACCAAACAGTGACCAGAGAGCCCCAAAGCTGCCTTGCTCGTGGGACAGAGTGATAGGTAGTGCACAACACAGAAGTGAAGCATCCTTTATTGCAGTGTAACAGTGTGATCCAAAATCCAAAATAGTGCTGTCTCTGGTGGGACACGTAATGTGCTGCTTGTATTTTGGCCCGTTGTAATGTTACATGCATGGTTCAAGTTCAAGAGTTCACAAAAATACTGCCAAAATTGAGCCTGATGTTTGCGATTTTTTGGTTTGTGTTTGAAACTATACAAAGCAGAAGCTCTATCTAGTTAGCTGCAGCGGATAGAGAGCTCTGTAGTGCCAGCTCTAGCTGACCTAGCTGCATCTTTCACATACTCGTTTTGCTCCATGTAAGATCTCTCTTCTCTCTTTTATCCCCTCATCGCACCCTGCCCTGTCAACAACTGGTGGTTGATGGAAACTGGAAGAAGGTTATGTAAAGAAACAACCCAGCTGCGCTCTGATTGGCCCCGTGTGTGGCATAACCTCACACGATTGGCCATCACCTCTGAACTTTTGAGAAAGTCTGTGTTGATGAGAAAGTCACAAAAGAACTCCATATTTACCGCTTGGGCTCTTTCTTTGTCTCCCACCTCCGCTCCGGCGTTCGTATTTTCTTTTCATTTAAGTTCAATAAGGTGCCGCACGGATCCGTTCAGTCAACAAACCATGTCGCCCCCAGCCCTGGCTCTTATAGTCTCTCTGTCGGTAAAGAGCGGCTTTATACTGATCTGTTCAAAGCACACGATGATTAATTTAAAGACAGATAGAGAGACAGACAGTGACTGACACAGACATCAAAAGACGATGGATGCCAACTTCTGAATCAATGCTCCAAAAAAAAAAAGAGAACGAGAGAAGAGTAGCCCTGTTTCTCCTCCTTCAGCTTGCTTTTCTGATGTATCTGTCTTCATGAAACTAGAAGGCTGGTTTTAATCTTCTGACGGTGGTGTGAAATTATGAAACGGGTGTGTGTGTCCTTCTCTTTGTTGTTCTTGTGCTATTTGTGTGTGCTGCGGTGACCGTGAGAGGCGCGGGGGCTGGGTGGCCGGACGGTTCTTCTTTTTGTTTCTAGACAATGATTAGGTTTTATTGAAGCTTATCTGACTTGTGGAGAGATTGTCACTGCTCTTTGTGCGGAGGTCTGTGCATGTGTGCAGTTGGTTTTTGGTTATTGAAAATGAATGGCTCTGATTGTAATGATTTTATGCATATACAATAGTTACTTCTGGTCCTCGAATCTAATTGGCTGAGAGCTCTTTCCAGTCGCTCAGTATTCTACAGTATCACCATGGGAACTGTTTTACCATTTATATCACTCTGCTTGCAGCATTTCTCTAAGTGTCATAGTGGACAATCAAACTCACTATAATTTTAGAAATACTACTCTTGTTGTGTCACGGAATGTAGTTTTTTTTAGGAGAGAATGTAGTTGTTCAAACTTCAAACATGCAGTTTATTAATTGTGCATATTTGAAAATTTGCTTTGATGTTTTCAGAGATGTGAGCTCCAGGGCATCAGCAGCTGTTCAGCGCTCATTAACCCGCCGAGAGCAGACTCACCTCGGCCAGATCTTCTGGAATTTGCTGCTGGCTCTGATGTCTCTATAGTGGTTTGGCTAAACATGAGATATAATTTGTTTTGGGTAAATCTAACGGGCAGTCTTTGCTCTCATTAATCTATTATTTGTTTCAGAGCAGATCGTTTTGGCTGTGGGCAAAGGTTTGTTACTTTATTTTTTATATAACTTACACTATTAGATAGCAACAATATATTGTCTTCATGAGTGAGTCAGTAGCAAAGACTTTTATATTGAAAGAGACTGAAACAGGGCTGTAAACAAGGACGTTATTTTAACGTTTGTTTTTGTATTTTTACGTTTGACATTGTTTTTACAACACATTGAAAGATACAACCACATGTGACGACCCAGCGGATATCGTCCACTTTTGGAAGGCCAAAAAAAAAGTAGTTTCACTTTCACAACGAAATACACAGCGCCTTCACAACATGGCGGCGGCATCGGGAACAATTACTACAGCTGGCGGGCGAGGAATAAAGTTACGCCTTCTTTCTTTGTGTGAACATTTGGGCGGCATTATGCAAATCTTCCCACAGTGACGTAGACATGTGGGGGCGTGTTAGAACGAGCCATTTTAGGTAGGCGTGGCTGACTCTTAACTTTTATGAAGAATATCTCTTTGGATTTGAGACTTTAGTCTGTGCAACTTTACAGATCTTCTTTATGCACCAAGAGCTTGTAACACTCCGAAGAGAAAGGAAAACTTGAAATCGCATCATATGACCCCTTCAACTGTATGTTTCTACTCTTCTTTTACTCTTCATTGTCTGTCCCTAGCAGATACTAGCAGATGCTAAAACAGTGAGCGAGAGATAAAATAGGGTATTTTAAGTGATTTGTGTGTCTTGTGTGTACCCAAAAGTATTCAGTGACCTGAAATGCTGCTCAGTGATATTTCACTCTGATGTGACTTCACAAAATAAATATGCATCTACAAAGAACTAGAATAAAATAGTGCCAAAAAAAGAAGGGCATATCAGGACCAAGCGTTCTGCATGGTCGTATTCAATGTGTAGTAGAAACGATCTACATACACACAAACACAAATAAATAAATAAATAAAAATTACCTGCAAACTTGCCACCATGATGCTGTGCTGCACTGAGTGGTTGTTGGGGTGGAAAGGTGGTTGATAGGGTTTCTGAGTGGTTGTCAGGTGGTAAGTCTTTATGATCCTTGTCCCCTAGATAACTCCAGTCTCTTAGTCATTATGCACTACCAGTCAAACCTACACTTTTTGGGGCCCCTGAAAATATCTAAATATTTTGCAGTGATTCGCTGATGAATCAGTGCCAGATGTCTGTACCCAAATTAAAATGCCAGGTAACAGATTAAAGGACATATAAAATTGCACATAAAATTACATTTTCCCATGCAGCCAGCTCATTACTCGAGACAGATGTGTCTTTATGTCATCAGGCCCTCTCACAGACTGAAAGAGATGGAGAATATGCAAAGAGAGAGGCTGAACGCTCACTTTTAATGGATATTTAAAGGGTATGTCAAAGACCTGCAGAAATTACAAGCATTTCTGAGAGGTCGCTCCCATTGGCGTCGCTCCAGACACTAGAAAAAAAAACAGGTAATGAAACGAACATTAACAGTATCTCTGAAATGTTTCTTTTCAAAACACTCCATTCTGCTTGTCATTTCCTCAGCTAATGCCTTTCTGAATTAAAACAGCCGAAAGGTTATCGTAATCCAATTTCAAAGACAATAGCCTTCCAGGACCCCTTGGAGCAACGCGGGAACCATCGGCGTTCGGATCAGGATTGCTTCCCATGCTTGCCGAGTGTAGATTACAACAGAGAGGGAAATAATTATGTCTTTCCATGAGAGGGAGACAGAAATATCTCTTTGAATTATTGAAGATGGCAGTGCAGAATTTGCTTTCATATATGCAGAGAGTCCGAAAATATTCGGTCTTGAAACCGTAAACAAGGAGGAATCTTTTTGTCTGTCTTCCCTGTCTAATGCAATATCGCAGTGGTAAACAGAAGCCACAGTCTTTAATGAAGTAGCTTTTGGTCTCAGCTGACAGGAGGATACAGATGCTGGTATTGTGTTGATTAAACCGCAGGCCTTTGGTGCGAAGATTTGGTGCGTCAGGTTGAAAATCCGGTTCTCACATCTTGCTGAGATTACGGAAACGAGTTGCATAACACTGACGCATGACGTTTTTACATACAAAAGTTACATGCTGATGTATTCTTGCATTACACTCTGTTCCTTTTCTAACTCTAACTCACTGCCCACTATCTACATGGGCAGCTACCAATGTTCCCTCTAATTTTTTTTCTTGCTGAGCAAAACTTTTCTCTGACATTTCAGCCACCTGAGCAAAAACATTCATATACCAGACCTGTACAGCGCGCACAAAAAAAGTGTGTAACTTGTAAGTTTAATTTGCTATTTGTATTCTAAGTTGACACCGGTGACTAAAAAAGATCGTACATGCAGCGTACCTGAGAAATTGGGTTGATTTTATTTGTTATTTATTATGGCTTTTTTACAGTATAATACACTGCCATTCAAAAGTTTGGGATCAGTAATGTTTATTAAATTAGTTTATTATGCTCATCAATGCTGTATCTATTTGATAAAAAAAAAAAATGACAGAGTATTAGTTCACAAAAATATATTGTGAAATATTATTGCAAATATTAAAAATAAATAACTTTTCTATTTTTAATATACTTTAAAATATAATTTATTCCTATGAAGCAAAGCAATTTACAGCATCTTTACTCTAGTCTTCAGTGTCACATGAACCTTCAGAAATCATTCTAATATGCTGATGTATTATCAATGCTAAAAACAGTCGTGCTGCTTCATATTTATAAATAAAAAAGTTAAAAGAACAGTGTTTCATTCAAAATGAAATGTTGTGTTTACAATTATCTTACAGTAAAATATTACATTAAGTTTGGGGTCGTATTTTATTTTTTATTTTTTAAAAGAAATTAATGCTTTTATTCAGAAAGGATGTGTTAAATTGATAAAAAGTGATAGTAAAGACTTATATTTTTAGAAAATATTTCTATTTTGAATAAATGCGGTTCTTTTAAACTTTGTATTCATCAAAAACAAAAAGTATCACAGCTACAAAAAAAAATGGATCAGAAGGAGGCAGCAACAAAAGCAGAGAGGAGCAAGTCTTCCAACAGATATAAAATCAGAATATTAGAATGATTAGTGAAGGATTCATATGACCTGCCGACTGGATTAAGGATGCTGAAATTCAGCTTTGCTTCCACGGGACATAAGATTATATTTTAAAGTATATTAATAGGAAACAATATAGAAATGCAATAAGTGTTCACCTATTACTTTTTTTTTCTGTATTTTTTTTTTTCCAAAATTCAAATAAATACATCCTTGATGAGCATAAGAGACATCAAGGTAAATTATTTATTAGGTTTGTAATATTTGATATAACATAATATAATATCAAAACAAACTGAACCATTTAAACGGGTAGAATAGAAAACAAACTGAAGCATTTAAACTGATAATATAATAGAATAGAATAGTAAACAAACTGAAGCATTTAAACTGAGATCTGTAAGTTAAATATAAAAAAAATGTGAACGTGAATTCTTCTATAGCTACCTAAACATCCCTATGAAGTACAGTTTGCACAATACACCTGTGTGTGACTGTAAATGTCTCTGAGTTTTGTTACCGTTCTGTGCCCATCATCCACTATATCCAGCACTTAATCAAGCCACTCTTCTTTACTACACGATGATGTTTTATTTCACGTCATTGCGTTTGCGTTGGCTCTTGATTTGAGCTATTTCGTCCGCAACCATTAAAATATTCAGTTTCTACAGCGACTCATTTGGCGCACATCATTCTCTTGCTACGGTGGTGGTACTAAAAAAAGTACCAGGTACTGTACCCAGTGGAAAACCCCAAAAAAGTTAACCGTACCGTGCCATACCATGCAGTGGAAAAGCGCCATATGAAACCTGTAAAGCGCATTCACCGGTTTTAACTCTATAGCGATATCAACTCTATAGCGTTTTACCCAAGCATTACAATTCATTCGCTTTCGCAAATGGCTTTCCCAACTCCTTTATGTGTGTACGCGGCACATTAGTGTAGCTTATAGTGCAGCTTAGAGGGAACATTGGCAGCTACCAAATAAGTCATCATCCAGACTGCATTAGAACCTCATATGTGAACAGTTTGGAACACTCTACATTGGCAGCTACTCCACACACCATGCATGGAACATAGAAAACCAAGCTGGTAACTGTTTTGGAACATCTAAGCATGTCATTATCTGTTAAAACTAGTCATTAGCTGGCTAACTTGTGCCAAAACCCAGTCTGACCACCTGAAGCTGGTATTACCAGTTGGTAGCTATTTTCTTGTTAGTCCAAGGTGATTTACCACTATCTTCGAAGTCCACAAATGTCAGACATAATGGGACATCTAGCAACTGTGACAGCTACCGTTGATGAGCTGCAGTAATGTTTGTACTGGACTTTTTTTTTATTTTTTATGTCCAACTGTCTGAAAACAAAACAGGTCCATTTATGCTCCATTGATGTACATAATCAAAAGTTCATAAAATTGCATCCTAGTAAGATATGTCAATATTTAAAATACTCCTTTTTTGTTGTTGTAATGCTACATACTTGATAAAGTTGAATCCAAATACTTATGACTTGTTCTATCGATTTTTTTTTAAAATAAATAAACAAATCATTAAGTTGTCACTGGCATGAAATGAATCGTCAGATAGTCTGGGCCACAAAGGATCAATCTATTGTATCCTTCATGGCCTGGAAAATGAATAATGCATTTAGAGACCGCATTTGAAGGAGACTCCAAATTGGGACAGGCTTCATCGCACTACTATGATTCATGCAGCCTTCGAAAGATGCAGCCTCTGAATTGGGCCACAGTTTGAAATTAGCATGTTGCTAATCTAACAACATGATATTCTAATAAGCATAAAAACCATAGCAAACATTGGGTATAATAATACATTTTTTATTACATTAAACTATATCGATAAATTTCTGTATAAATCAACTATTTTTTTCAAAATGCACTCGGGGATTGCATTCAAAATAAATAATTCAATAAAATAATAATAACTTCAACAACAACAATAATACTAATTACACATTAACAGCTGTTCATTCAAGTAAAAATGCTTATCTCACAAAATTTTTGCTGTGAACAGGCCTTACCTTGGCAGCTTACTAGATTTTGCTACAGAGCAATTACCTTCAAATGTGGATAGTGACAAGTATCTAACTGTGTATGTGGGGGGTGTGGGGGTTTGTGTATTTGATTGTCGCTCATCAGGGTGGCAGAAGTTATGATTGTCGGCCCAGGCTAATGGGTGTCCATAGAAAAACACAGTAATGGGCCACTGTGCCAAGGAGCAATGGATCACTTTCCTATCAAAACTAGCCTTTAGGCCTCAGCTTCAATATATCCATCAAACTGTTTGTGTGTTCGCTCGTGTGTGTTACATCAGATGCACAATGGGAGATAATTGTGATGGTGTGGACACAGCCATGCATCAAAGTCACATGTTGGATTGATGCTCTAGACTGTAATGATCTCACATTGAAATGACAAATATGCACATTCTCTCCATTATTTTCTCTTTTTCTCTCTCCTTTTCTAGTAACTTGTTTTTTTAATGTGACTGAATTTATCGTTTCTTGTTATTTAGTTTTGATCTTTGATATCTGGAAAAGAGACCGTCTTTTGCATATATGGTGTAGTTGCGGCATCTACTAGCAGGGGCTAAAAGGACCATTTTATTTTTATTTATTTATTTACTTTAAACTCACTTAATTTTGATACATTTTTCCAGAAAATAAGACTTAATGTATTATGTCATTTTTCTACTCAAATAAATGCATCTTGATTTAAAGGAATAGTTCTCTCAAAAATGAAAAGTTGCTGAATATTTACTCACTCTCAGGTCATCCGAGATGTTGATGAGGTTGTTTCTTCACTGGAACATATTTGGAGAAAATTATCATTACATCACTGGCTCATCAATGGATCCTCTGCAGTGAATGGGTGCCGTCAGAATAGCTGATAAAAACATCACAAGTAATCCACACCATTCCAGTCCATCAATTAACGTCTTGTGAAACAAAAAGCCCAAATCTGTAATTAAAACTTTCAAACCATTGCTTCTGGCTAAAAGACAGTCTCGTCATTTGAAAAAAAAAAAGGATTTTTTTGCTAAACCTCCAGAACTGAAACTTCCACTGAGCTTAAACTGAATAAATAATGCAGAATTCAAGGAGCTACCAGACACAAAACTCATATTTCCTCTGGAAATTACTCGGATATGAAAGTCTACAAACCTGAGTTTGTACTGCATTTCTGATAAGGTCATATACGTATTCTCAAAGTTCTCAAAGCCAAACGCAGACTGCTAGACTTATGCTCATTGCCCTTTTATGTTTTAAGTATAGGAGTAGTATGCGACAAAAAGCACTGCATCATAGCCAACTTGCAACGTGCCTTGATTTTGTAACAGATGCTCCTAGTCTGCAAAAAGTGCACAAGACGACCAAAAAAAAACCTCAAGAAACCACAACTCTTTCAATGAATCTTTAAATGTGCTGGGTAAGTGTGCAGTAGTTAGCCTGAGGTAAACCAAGCTAGATTGTGCAGTAGTGTGGTTTGGCACCCAGTATCTGACATGGTTTTCTCAATATCAAACATTTTAGAAGTCAATTTTTTCAGGTTCTGATAGGTATGTCTATATTATGTTACATAATTTGCACATGCAGCTCCCATACTAGGGTTAATTTGACGTTTTTGCCAAGGTAATGCATTTTATATATGCTTATAGATAGATAGATAGATAGATAGATAGATAAATCTATCAGTTGTGGTCAAATTGAACTTTTGTTTCATGTGCAGAAGTGCTGTGTAAAGATGTTTTAAAAAAAACTGTCTTTTGTGGTCCATGAAATAATAACAGCAGAGGGGTTGGAACGACACAAGGGGAGGCGGAGTAAATATTTTTGGGTGAATTACTCCTTTAATATTTCAGACAGAATCAACAATGATAGGTTGACTGATGTTTGCAATACCTGTTGTATTTATTACCACGTGACAGCCACATACAGCATAAAAAAGCTCACATGGCTTGAATGGATTAATTGACCTTTTTCTCTCCTCGGGCTATTCTACAGGCGTCTTGCTGAGTTATATCTTTTATTATATTCATGCCTTTGTGTGTCTTTGGCCCCGAGCAGATCTAATGATCTCCCAGATGCACCATTTCATAATCTATAACCAGCCCAGCAGAGCCCAGGTGCTTTGATTCTCCACGATTGCTCACGCTCGGCCCCAATCAGATGGCCGGATTTAACCAAATGGCCTTACCTCTGTTGTTTAGGTCTTTAAATGTTTTAAAAGACAACTGGGCTTTAAAGTGGTAGGGTGAGTGGGAAAAAGGCTGCCAATTTAAATGATGGAGAACGCAGGGGTGAACGAAACCGCTGGGTCGTGGCTTTCATCTACTGGTGTGGAGCCCTGCCGCTTTAATGCCCGGCCAGAGAAAAAATGGCAATCATAAATATGGTTTTGATTTTCCTGTCAGCTGCAACAACAAAGTTACAAGCCGAGAATATTAGGAGCCATTGATCGCTGTCTGTTTGGGAACATAACAAATGATGACCTTTTTTTTTGTGGGTCTCAGGATATAAAAGTACCAACCTGGGTGTCTTTCGCACGGACAGGGGTGCTGGCATTAACACAAATTTGAGCGCACCATTAAAGGCCCACATCAATTTTCAGGGAATGTGCTTTTGTCATTACTGTGGCGATGGGGTGCTGTAAAGCGTGGCGAGGTGCACATATCTGAGCCGGGGGAGGCTAGGAAAGCAGACCATTAAATACCTTGATTTACGTTCACTCTCTCACACACGCACACGCTTTCAGCCGTAGCGATCACGGTCTCATTATTGGCTACACAAACCTACACACACCGTCGCTTTCCTCTAAATGTCTGCATAAGCTGCTATGTTCTTCTATTCTTCTATAATTGCTCTTCGCTGAATTCTACACTAAGGAAATAGATAGTTTATGTGGGTATATGTAGATCAGAAAGGCATATCTCTTCAGGAACATTATGCAACCTTGGCCTTATTCTATACAGGATGTGTTTTTTAATGTAAGTGAATAACGTAAGTAGACTAAGCGTAATGGTCTTGTAGTGAATATGTGAATCTGAGTCACTCCAGTAGTCTTGAGGCAGTTGCTTCAGAGTGTAAACGTCATAATGCTAAGTAAGTCATGAAATTATATTATGACATTAAAAACTTCCAGAAACATCCCTTGCTTCTTATGGACTCGAAAATGACAATTCTGTCACCATTTATTATTTACCCATATGAATTTAAAAATGTACACATCCTTTGTGTTTAAAATGTGCAAAATGAATATTCCTAGTAATTTTGCCAAAAACATTTTGCCAAAATATACAATTCTAGCTTAATATCATTAGTATTTGTATGAAGTGTTCACATCGTTGTGTTTCAACAGTGACACCTTACAATATGGCTCATTAATTGATATTAGTTAATGTTAGTTAGTTAGCAAAGCATTAATAAATCTTTCCTAAAATTAGTTAATAAAAATTCAAGTGTTCAATGTTAGTTCACATTAGCTTAGATGCATTAAATTAGTTTATTTATATACAACGTTTGATTTTTTTCCAATGCATTAGCAGCGATTAAGAAATGTTCACAAATGTTGAAGTAATTTGCATTGTTAGTTCATGTTAACTAATATATTTTACTAATGTTAACAAATTCTAGCTTGTTCTCATGAGTATTTGTAAGTAGTGTTTATATTTTTGTAAGTTTAAGTGGTAACACTTTACAATAATGCCCGTTAGTTAACCTTAGTTAGTTATTCATTATGTGGACCTAATAGGATTAATAAAACATTTGTACTGTACATCTCTAAAATACATAAAATGCTTGTTTTAGATGTCAGTATGTTAATAATGTACACTTATGCAAATGAACAAAATCTATGTGTGTTAGAACCTGTCACTACATAAAATGCTTGTTTTAGATGTCAGTATGTTAATAATGTACACTTATGCAAATGAACAAAATCTATGTGTGTTAGAACCTGTCACAAATTCAGTCCATGGACTTCCATTTATTCACCACCAGATGTCACCCTTTCCATTGCATTGACATCGCGCACACACACAAAATGATTGGTCATAGAAACCCCGGGACTACACATATCCCCTCACTTCTTTGTCATGATTTGCACACTGCACTGATTGCACATAGCTGTTTCTAATCACCTCACTCACTCATTTCTCTGCTGAGTATTGTTTAGCATGTACCCCTCTCCGAGTCTCCGTGGTTTCCTTGTTTTGGCCATTGTCAGGTTTCTGCTTTGGTATGCTGAATCGTGCCCTGATTTTCAGGGATTTTCCACTCTCGTCATTGCCTGTTGTCGTATATGTATGCTCGACGGTGTACAATACGCTAGGACCTGGATCTATGGCTTGGTTTGCAGTACAACCAACGATATCAACACTGGTTGCCATTGTTTTGACCCTGCCTGTTTAACACGTCTCTCTATTAAAAGCTTGCAGATAGATTCACACGTCTCACGTCTCGTCAGGCCGTTACAGAATACTCAAAACCATGCCCAACAAGGATCCAGCAGCTTTTCTGAGGAGCATTGGCCAGGTATGGACACCGCTAGGATTTTGTAAGCCCTTTTTTGTAACAGGGTCCACGATCACTGGAGAACCATATCCGAAAGTTTTTAGCCATCGCTCACTATTCTGATTTACCAGACTCTGTACTGATAGAGTTTTTCTGCGATGGCATAAATCAACCTCTGAGGGCTAAGCTTAGACGCGAGGATCCACGTTCATCACTCGCTCAGTTCATGAACTATGCTTTTGTTGACTGTCGGATCTGTATTTAATGTGGGTGTCGCGGAGGAAGAACGCGAAACATGTGTGTGACTGAAGTGGTGGCTGTACCACAGCACGCTTACAAAATGGCAGCGGCATTAGAGCCTGATCGCAAAATGGCGGCCACACTAAAGCACGCTCACAAGATGGCAGCGACAGCGGAGCACACTCACAAGATGGCGGACACAACAGCACCTAGTCAAGTCACAGCTAATTTCCTGAGATGTCAAGTCAAGTCACAGCTAATCTCCGGAGTCAGAGTCAACGTCACGAAGCTATCTTCCTGAGTCAAAAGTCTAGGCACTGTGATCGTTCATGAGATCCAAATCGAAAGGTCACAGCTGATCTTCGTGAGTCTGGTCAGGTCACAGCTGATATTCATGAGTCTAGTCAAGTCACAACTGATCTTCAGGAGTCAAGTCAAGTCACAGTTGATCGTCATGAGTCAAGTCAAGTCACAACTGATCTTCATGAGTCAAGTCAAGTCGCAGTTGAACGTCATGAGTCAAGTCTAGTCACAGTCGATCGTCATGAGTCAAGTCAAGTCACAACTGATATTCATGAGTCCAGTCAAGTCACAGCTGGTCATCCAGAGTCCAGTCAAGTCACAGCTGATCACCCAGAGTCACGTCACATAACAGCTGATCACCCAGAATCACATCACAGCTGATCATCCAGAGTCAAATCACGTCACAGCTGATCGTCCAGAGTCCCGTCACGTCACAGCTGATCATACTGAGTTCTCGCAGGACACAGTTGATCATCCAGAGTCATGTCATGTCCTGTCTGTTGCACCAAGATCGTCAGGGTCAGTCTTTCGGTATTCCAGTCTGGTATCTAGTGTGATGGATACACCAATTGTGTCTGCACGCACAGCTGGTATCCCCCAACCCACTCACTCTAACCCTTCTGTTCAAGAACTAATTCCCCTGTCTGAAGTGTTCCCCCTGATGGGGATCGCCTTTTGTTGCATTTGGGCAGCATACACCTCCACAGAACTCCCAGAGGCAGCAGCACCCCTTATCAGGTCTGCAGAGTCGGTGGCTGAAGCTACAGTATCTCCTGATAGGTGGTAGGTGGGTGCCGCTGCAGCAGTTTTCCAGAAAAATGCAAAGGTGGCGGCGCATGCTGCAGAACCTTCCGAAGCGGCGGTGCTCGTTTCAGCTCCTAGCGTGGTGGTGGCGCCCAGAAACGCACTTTCAACCTATCACGTCAAGGTCGAAGGAACCTTTGCCGAACTCTCCCTGTATCCTGGGGGCACTACTGTGGAACCTCCAGAGGTGGCGGCATCCACTGCAGAACCTCCAGAGGTTGCAGTGAGTACCCAGCCTGTGAACTCTCTGTTTGTCCTGTTCTGGCCAAGGAGGCCGCCAATGAACTCTCTTTCTGTTCTGTTCCGGCCAAGGAGGCCTTCTATGAACTCTCTGCTCGTCCTGTTTCGGCCAAGGAGGCCGTCAATGAACTTTCTGCCTGTACTGTTCCAGCCAAGGAGGCCGCCTATAAACTCTCTGCCTGTTCTGTTCCGGCCAAGGATGCCATCTATGAACTCTCTGCTCGTCACGTTCCGGCCAAGGAGGCTGCCTATGAACTCCCTGTCTGTCTTGTTCCAACCAAGGAGGCCGTCAGTGAGGTTAAATGTCCCCAGGGGAAATCAGAAAATGGAAAGTTGTTGTGTGACACGAAAGGGAGACGATATGCCTGTCCTGTTCCAGCCAGGGGTCGTCTGGGAACTCTTGGTCTGTCCGTGTCACGGCTATGGAGGGCCGTCGGGAGATCCTCATCCTGTCTGTACACGGTTTATGGAGGCGTTGTGAGACTTTTGTTCTTGTTACGAGACCCAGCCAGGGAGGAGTGCCCATGAACGCTCAGTCTTAGTCTAATAAAAACCCAATGTTCTGCTGTGTTGTCTGTAGCTCTGCTCTATCGTTGTTCAGTCTCTGCCATGATATCCTGATCGGTGTGGTAAGCGGGGGGGGATTTTCTGCTCCATTTGCTCTGCCGTGGTGGTCTTCTGCTCTGCTGTGGTGGTCCTCTGCCCCGCCGTGGTGGTATACTGTCTGGTTCTGGTGGTCCTCTGATCCGCCGTGGTGGTCCTCCGCTCTGCCGTGGTGGTCCTCCGCTCCGCCGTGGAGGTCCTCTGCTCCGCCGTGGTGGTCCACTGTCTGTCTCTGGTGGTCCTCTGCTCCGCCGTGATGGTCCTCTGCCCCGCCGTGGTGGCCTCCATGTCCCGCTGTGGTGGTCTACGTCCTGGTTTGTGGTACTCTGCCTCGGGCCGGTTGGTGTATCCTCTGCTCCTGCATCGTGTGGGTTCTCTGACCTACCGCTCCAAATGGTTGGTTACGGGTCTTGGCTCCGTGTGTGTAGGATTCTTCTGGCTCCGCCTGTGGGGACTCTTCGTTGTCAGCGTCTTGCTATGCTTGTGTCATCAGTTCTGCACAGGCTCTGCCTCAGTCCCTGGTCTTTATCCTTGGACCTGGCCCTCCGTCCCTTCCCCTGTTCCGCCTCCGCTCCACCGACCACCTGGATCGTTTAGTGTTTGGAGAGTCTGGAAGCCGCACCTTGGGGGGGGCTCTGTCATGAGGATGAATTCAGTTTTTCCACCCCCCCCATGGACTTTCGTTTATTCACCACCAGATGTCACCCTTTCCATTACATTGACTCTCGCGTTACACAAACTGTTGCATAGCACCCCGGGACTACATATCCCATCATTCATTGCACAATTTTCACACTGCACTGATTGCACTCATTGCAATTGCTTATCACCTCACTCACTATATAACACCCACTCTACCCACATTTCTCTGCTGAGTATTGTTTAGCCTGTACCCCTTTCCGAGTCTCCGTGTTTTCCTTGTTTTGCCTTGCCTGTTTCTGTGGTTTCTGATCTTTGTCTGTTTTCCTGGATTTATCCCTCTCGTCTTGCCCTTGTGATTCCGTCTGCCAATCGGTGACCTACGCTAGCCCTAGGAATATTCTCGTGTTTTGCCCGCCATATACCTGTTTATCATTGTTCGACCCTGCCTGTTTACCACGTCTCTTGAATAAAGCCTGCAGACGGATCCACATGTCTCACGTCTCGTCAGCCCCATTACAGAACCACGCTGTACATACAAATTACATAGGATTATTTGGCAAATCCAATAATTAGTTGTTCCTTGAAAGCCGTGGTTGCATAATCTAGTGTCTTGTAGACACAATTTTTCTAGGCAGACTAGAAAAAAAAAAAAAACCTCTATGCCTTTATTCCCAGAAGTTGCGTAAAACCAGTGGGCGAGTGAAAGACCTGGGACTTTTTCATTGAATTTTTAGAAAAAAGGAATACATGGTGCTATCTCTGCTGTGTTTGATTCCACTGACCAGTTTTGCAGGGGAGTAATTGTGTTCACAGCCATACTTTTTCACAGTTTTAGTAATAAGAGGAAATGGTTTGTCAGAAATAGCCTTTTAAACGTGTCCTAAAAGACATTTGCAGTGGCGTTTGCCCTGCAGTCTTCTGTTATTATTTCTTAAGTCTATGTGAAAACCCTCTGGAGTAAAGAAGAGGGCATGTGGTTTCCATATCAGATCCTCTTTTTCTCCTGGTGAAGGTATCAGGAGGTTTCAGCTGGGTCTAATTCACCCACGCAGACCAATGAGTCAGATTCCACTCAGACTCCACTTGCTAGAACAGGCATAATGGAGCTTGTTTACTCTTCTTTATCGGCCTTCTTGGTTGTGTAATCGTTTGTGTTGTGCACTTTTGTCACCCATAACCCAACAGATTCTATAACCTCATGTCCATTTGGAGCTCTGAGATATAACATAACTCCATACCTTACAACCTTAATAGAATATGCTGGATAAATACAACTTTTACTCTGTCAGCGGCATCTGTGCCATATCAACTACCACAGAAAAAAATGTGTTAAAGTAATTTGAATGAAAGTCTACAGGGAAATGACAGCAACAATTGTTTAAAAATATTTTAATTGCGTAGTTTCGTTGTAGTTACCATGTCAGTGTTTTTATTGTTAACTAAAATTGAAATGTTATTTTTTATTTAATTGGATGTAACGCGGAAATAAAATTTCTGTAAATAGAGAAATATAAGATTAATTGAACAAGATGGAAAAATTCAAGTACAAAGATTACCCAAAAAAATAAATAAATAAATAATGAAGCTTCAAATAAAAAAATATTTACAAGACAAATGAAATAAGTACAGACCCAAGTGCTTAAAAAAAACATACTGAATATTATATATATAATATATATAATGATATATATATATATATATATACATACTATAGATATATATATTTATTTTCTCCACTTCGTGCTACACTTAATGCTTCTATTAATGAAAATTCATATATTTCCCTTGTTGAGCTTAAAAAATACTTACAAGTTTCAGCTTTGAAACTTCAATTTATATAAACTATATAACCATTTTTTTTATGTTTCTTTATTGTACATGCAGACTACATGGAGTGTTTTTTACCTAAAACTATTTGGAAAAATTTATTTATAATCATATTCTCACCCCATATGTCATTGTTTGGCCAAACAGATCCTGTCCCAAACTCATGTCATTGGTTTCCCCACTGTTGGTGTGTTGAACTGGTCAGGATGCTAAAAAAAACAGCTAAGTAATGTTTTGATGGTACCACAGACCACATTGTTTACACTTTTCAAGGAAATTTACCTACAAATGTCTTATAGTTGTTTCTGCATATTATGCTGAGCTAGGAGAAAGTATTTAACATTGAAAAAATCCACACGTCACCATCAACATTCTCTGTCCAACGCTGTTTTAGCGTTCACACGGATTATGAATGTTATGCTCTGTGGAGAAAATGATATTTTGGAGTGTTTGTTATGGCCCCTAGTGCTCAGTGAACTCAGAGATGGGTCAAAACATCCAGTCATGTCCACCTCACCATGGTAACTGTGGAGAAAGCCTCAACCGTGCCATAGCAACCCTGAGACACAACGGTCCACCTGCCACAACTTGTCACCACAACAAAAAGACAAAAACATAAATGCATGAGTAACTGAATAGCTGGGAGTGTTATTTACACATCTATTGCTCAGTCAAGAGTTACTGTGTAAATGTTGTGCTGTGATTTATTGTTCCTGATGTAGTGACAACTCAACTCTCAGTTTTCATACATGTTGTTTTGTCATTCACCTTTAACCTTTGACCTGAAGCAATGAAACATCAGCACTACGGGTGCTACGGGTATCTCTATGGGTGCTTTCTAATTAACGGAGAGTGGACTTACCAGGGTATTCACCAATCATAACTGAGATTCTAAATCACATATGGAGCATATATGTTTAGTCTAAAAAGCGCCGCAAATGGTACAAATGTACATTTAGCGCGTTAAAGGAAGTGGATAGTACAGAGTTGTTAGAAAGACAACACAGAACAGCCCTTATATTTTCCTATTAAAAATCACAAAAGGCTGATGCGTAAATAATACTGTTTTTGTGTCACAGAATGTGGTTTTAAGAGTTTTCTCGGCGAGCATGTACTTGTTTAGACTTCAAATATAATAGGACTTCAGCCTACCGGTTTCGATCCGAATGGTGTCATCACTTTTCTCTTTCAAATCAAAACTTAAAACACATTTGCTTAGTGTGGATTTCTAATTTATTATTATTATTATTTTGTTTACAAGAAGAGATATATTGAGATTATCATTTGTATCTTTATTTGACTTCTATTAACTGTACAGCACTTTGGTCAACCCTGGGTTGTTTTTAAATGTGCTTTATAAATAAATAATGATGAATGAATGAAATATGCCCGGTTTGTTAATAAAAGATATGGCCATTTAAATGTGCTTCGACGTTGCGGAGCTCCATGGGTTCGCAGTGCCGTTCCGCGTTCATAAACCCACTGAGAGCAGCCTCACCTCGGCCAGATATTCTAGAATTTGCTGCTGGCTCTGATGTCTCTATAGTGGTTAAACATGAGCTATAATTAGTTTTGGGTAAATTTCATGGGTAGTCTTTGGTCTCATTAATCTATTATTTGTTTCAGAGCAGATAGTTTTGGCTGAGAGTAAAATCTCATCATGTTATATTTTATATTTAGTCTCAGCCGCAGACGTCACGCCCCAAGGACCATTGGCTGATGCATGATGCTTTCGGCACACAAAGTGAAAAACAAAATAAAAAAAAAAAAAAAAAAAAAAAAAAAAAAAAAAAAAATTAAAAAAAAAAAAAAAAAAAAAAAAACAAAAAAAAAAAAAAAAAAAAAAAAAAAAAAAAAAAAAAAAAAAAAAACAAAAAAAAAAACAAAAAAAAAAAAAAAAAAAAAACAAAAAAAAAAAGAACTCAGGAGTTTCAAAGTCATCATCAGATTGGTTGAATTATACAGGATTTCCGGGAGACGTGTGTGTCGCGTTCTTTAACGTTCCGCCTGGAAACAAAAATGCTGTGACAACAAATCCCCTCACGAAAGAAGAAAGCCGTCGTGTTTACAACTGTGATGACGAGCGCTTATCAGGATCAACTAAACGCTGGATTTTCAAAAAAGTATGTGAAATATTGTAAAGCATGAATCTTTAAAATAATACGAGGAGTTTACACACGTCCATGTGTGGCGACATTTCCACGCCCCGAAACGTGACGCTGAACGAAACGAACTGTTATTGGTTGTTTGACATGTTGGTCAAACGACCTCAAGGAGCGGGCCTTGGCCAATGAAAGCTGCCATGGATTCCAGACCTTCAGCCGTCAGTCTGAAGGTCTGGCTACGTGAGACTACATTTTATTTAACTTTAATGCTGTATATCAGAGCACTGCCTACTGCCTACAGAGGTTGCCTACTGATTTGCCTAGCAACTTGATGGCTGTTGTTGTTGTTTATTAAACATTATTATTCAATAAATAATATTTTATACAAATAATAGTAGTATTTAATAATAGTATTTAGTATTGAGAAACGGTGTTATTTTAAAAATGGTGATGGTGATTTTAGTTACATTGTTCTGCCATTAGATGGCGACAAGAGAGTTTTTATGAGTGAGTCAGTAGTAAAGACTTTTATATTGAAAGAGAATGAAACAGGGTTGTAAACAAGGAAGTTAATTTTTCTTTCAACAACACCTTGTAAGACGCAGTGAGCAGCGCTGTCATCAGAAATCACCCTTACAGATGAAAGGATAGCTGACTAAAAAATATATGTCCTCCACACACATTCAACTCATGTGTAGGTGAATATGAGATGAGTGAATATGAATGCTGATCAGATGCAGGTAATCACACGCTCAGTCCATTGTCTCCATAATACTCCGATGTTAATACAGTAAATACAATAAGGCTTTAAGAAGCAGCTCGAGGTCGTGTCATGACATTCTAAAGGATGTTTTTGAATTAGTAACAGAGGCTTGAGCTCAGCTGTTAAACTGTAAAACTGAGATTTGAATCCATGGTGGAAGGAAGTAGTTTCGCACAAAAGCAGGTTTTAAAGACTCTCCGTGTTGTATGTTTTATAGTTATACACTACAAATGTGGTGTCTAACAATATCACACTCGTAGTTGTGCGATATGGCTGTATATCAGCATGCTATGATTACCTGAGTCCTCGTGCCTACGGCCGAATCACAGCCATGCTGATATACAGCCATCTCTCACTAGCCAAATCGATATTGCTCATATATAAAAAAATATAATTTCAAATATTTGAATTATTAATAATGATCTTTAGATTATGTAATTTTTTACATGTTTGTTTCTGAAAACCAAAAGTTTTTAGCTCATTGCTGTACAGTTGGTAGTCTCTATGTTTTGGATGGATGCTAGGAACACTAAACAAATTCAAACCCCTCTAATTCAAAATTTGTAGTGACAAAATTTTTCTGTTGGTCTGTGAATTTATCAAATTTGGATTAAGCCTGGCTTATTTGGTAAACTTGTTTTATGACACAGGCCTCGAGGCATTAAAAGTGATCATATTTTCTCCATTGCATGGAATCGCATTGTGTTGAATCGAATCGAATCGAAAATGGATCGCACTGCATCGTAATAGGGGTAAATCATATCATGTTGCATCGCAACGGTAGCTGCTTCATATGTATCTTTAATGTATTGTGTCGTTGGCTATGCATCGAGATGCATATCATATCGGCCGAGTCATGAGAGTGCAATCCCAACTAATATATATTACTATCTTATATATATATTATATATATATATATATAGATAAGAAAGGTACTAAGTGACAAAGTCAGAGTATAATGATGCTCGCCTTAGCAAAACTAGGCTAAGATATGCGTTCAGGTATTCATAAAAAAAATGTCTTTTTCTGTACGCCTACGTTGATGCTGTCTTTGTTATGTATGTTAAAATATTCTTAGATGTACCAAATCATCGAACAAATAAATCGGGGCTAAAGCGGTTCCATTAATGACTAATTCAATCCACATTCCCTTACTAGTTTGTGCACGCTTATTCTTAAGCAGACCTAATGTCGATAATGGATCAAATCGATCCACCATGACAAACAGCGAATATCTGTGCTGTTTAATGCATTTGACAAGTTGTGTTTTCCTCAGTGCATAACTGAAATGTCACAGGTATATTTTTCATTTTTCAACGGTTCGACGAAGTCACGGACCCAACAATCCATTTTTGTCAGGAGTTGTTTGGTGGGCGAGTGCACTGCGAACTCTAAACAGACGAGCGTAATCGAATAGGAACCAAATAATTCTGATGTAAAGATTACATTTTGCTAACAAAATAGTTTTTGGACATAAATGTGTTCTTTTGTTAGAATTTTAAACCAAATATAAGTGTATTTTTATGATTACGCCAGTAATATGTATATGAATATGTAAACAAATGTAAGCTAGTAGGCTACGAATTCTAAGCTTCAAATGATCGTTAAATGTGAGTTTCTTATAGCAGTTAATATATAGTCATTTTCTTTATTATTTATGTTCATTTTTAATTCAGTGAATTTAACTTTTAATTTAGTTATTTTAATGCTTTAAATAGCTATTTTAGATTGTAATGTTCTGCTATCTGTTCTACAAACTATAAAAGGTACAGCTGTAATAAAACCAGAGAGAAAGGCATAGCTAGAAACTGTAAAAAAAAAAAAAAAAAGTCAATTAATAGTATGTGAGACAGTGGGAATATCATTGTGTTCCTATTGGTCAGTAGAGGAGCTAAGATTAGCCTGACAGCTAGCCTACTTTAGACCAGCGGGGGGGGTGGGGGTGTGCGGAGGAGTTGGCCAGTTGCATAAACTTAGCCAGCCAAGTTAAGGGGTACTTGTGTATTAAGAACTTAGTTTGACCAACTAGCATTGCCAAGGGGAAATCAGTCTACTTTTTCCATTACAAAATACGGACAATCTACCTTTTCATAACTGAATAACAAAAGTTTTGTACAGTCGCTTGAGGGAAAAAAAAATAAAAATAGATGGCTACTTTTTAAGGACTAGTTTAAACCATTTATGCAACCGGGCCCCCCCAGGGTAGTTTCCAGCATAGGTTGCACAGTGACTAAGCGTCGATCTAGGCTATGTTAAATTGCGTGTAGGGAACCAAATCATTGACAATGAATCAGGACTAATGAAATAAGCTGGCTTATTTAGTAACTTGTTTATGACACAGGACTCGAGGCATATAAAGTGATCATATTTTCTCCATTGCCATAATTATGTATGAATCGCATTGTGTTGAATCGAATCGAATCGAATCGAAAATGGATCGCACTGCATCGTAATAGGGGTAAATCGTATCGCATCGGTAGCTGCTTCATATGTATCTTTAATGTATCGTTAGCTATGCATCGAGATGCGTATCGTATCGGCCAGAGTCATGAGATGCACACCATAATATATATGTATAACTCATAATGATAGAGAGAGAGAGAGATGAGAGAGACGAGAACATTAAAACATTACTATCTAAAATTGCTCTTTAAAGCATTAAAAAAACTAAATTAAAAGTTAAAATCACTGAATTAAAAATTTAAATAAACAATAAAGAAAATGACTACATTTTAACTGCTATAAGAAACTCACATTAACTCATACTGTATATATATATTACAGTTATAGAAAGAAAGTACATACCTGCCAAGTAGTACTAATTTGATGCTCGCCTTAGCAAACTCTGCTAATGATGTGCTATGCACATTATGCACATGCTATGCACATTATGCTTTCTTTATGTTATGTATGTTACAATGTTCTTAGATTTCAGGTTTTACTTTCTGTTCCTGTGTCTGTGAAAGTGTGTGAATGCCCTGAGGGTTCTTCCTTGGCACCATTTCACAGTGAAACTGATCTGAGAGGGGCATCTGGGGCATTATCAGAGAGATCTGTTCTGCATCCTGGTCCCAGAACAGCATTTGTGGCCCTTTAAGAGATCTGGGGCCCGTGGAGAGACTCATCTCAGAATGATTCCTCTCTCTTTCTCCATATGCCCACTACAGAATGATCCAACAAACTTTTTAAAGAGACTTATAAAAGTGTGTGAGAGAGAAAAAAAATGAAAGGGAGAAAGATTGCTATAGAGTTTACAGGGCATTGAGAAGTCTTTTTGAAATCGTATCTGTTGGCCAGCACAACATTTGTGAAATCCGAGTTTGTTTTGTGAATTGGGATGAGCAAGTGTGTAAAGTAAACTGCTTTTCTCAGTTCACAGATGGTACGTGCTCGCAGGGTAATGGCACATGGCATGTGTAAGTGTGTGTGAGATAGTGACGATCATAGATTTGGCTCTATCAGGGTCGGCCATGTTCCAATCTCCGTGGAGACCCTAGAGTGATGACATCATTAGTGGGATGGAAAGAGCGAGAGACTCTTTACTAACTTAAAGCACTTCAGTACCTGAAAGACCACCACTACATACACACACACATATATATAATATATATATATAGTAGAATTATCTAGTATATATAGATAACATATGAATAGGTCATTTGCCCCAAAAAAACCATAAAACGCCGTGCATTATTCTCCACATTATAGCGCGATGAACCCTAAACATGTTTGTCAAAAAAGCCGGTTTTGTCCAATTTCAAGGCATCGAGAGTTCACGTTTTACTGCAGAAGCCAACAAGCACCCTTGTTGTTTATGAACAGAAGCCGATAAGTCAATTTTAACGAATCAGCGCACTGTATTCAGGTCCGGTGGTATTAGGGTGGGAACCCAGAAAACGGTGTCTGTTTTTTATAGTTAAGAACCGGAACTTGTGAGAGCTAAATTTAAGTTCTGTTCGAAAAGGTGGTTCTGGTGCGACACGTGACCAAGCGCTGTGCCGGCGTTTCCAGTAAAGGTATCACAAACCAAATAACAGAAACGCCCCCCTGCCTCTTTAATTACTGAGCACATTGTTTCCCATGACGCGTACTCCACAGATGTACTCCTTCTTTAACTGCCGAACACATCGTTTTCCAGCGCACTCGCGTCTTTGATAACTGTGCACGTTGTTTTGTCTGACTGTACATGTACCGGCAGCGCGCAGCTCCTGCCGCCACTAAATTACATTATATTTGTCCCAAATTGTCAATAAGATACATACTGACTTCAACTTGGACCACTAAATAAATAGACTGATATTGTTATGCAAGTATGAAGGTTAGATTATTTAGTGTACAGGTCATTTCAAGAGTGATAAACAGTTATAGAAAATATTTATTTTCATGCATTTTAAATGTTTAAAAATGTGGAAACCACTTATTGCATCACACCATCTCTGCATTATTATTTGTAAAATAGGAGCTTTATGGAGTGTGTGTATACATGGTTATAAGTATAACAGTTAATATTTCATTAATTTAGGGAAATTAACAAGTGTCTTAGCCCTCAAGGGACTATTTGGCCAACCAGTTTATTTACCCGAATCAGAACCGGAATCATTAGGCAAAACTGGAACCAGAATCGGAACCGGAAAATTTCTAACGATGCCCAACCCTATCAGGTGGCAAGGCTACTTTCACTTTGAAAAGACATGCTAGTTGAAAGGAGTTTCGTCAACGCTGACTAATGCTGGGTATACACTAAAATATTTTTTAAATCTTATAAGATCTTCAAAATATGAGACCACAAACATGAGGACAAACAATCCTAGATTTAACCATTTTGTTCCTATAGTGTGTGGTGTGCTGCAATGTTCAGGAGTGTTCAATGTTCAATGTTCACACCACAGGAAAATCTGATAAGATAATCTTTAGAACCACCAAGATATTCAGGACATTACCTAGGATTGTCGGAAGGGGGGAAAACGGCCCAAAATCAGCCCGATTATCTTGTGGTGTGTACCCAGCTTAAAAGTGATCGAGGATGGATAATTTCGACGAACTTGATGAACAGGGCGAAGAAGGAAAATAAAAGCTGAAACGTTTTCACGGAACCTTGCAAAAGCAGCACGTTACAATGGTGAGGGGAAAGCTCTGTGTATTGCGTGTAATCACATACATACAGTTTATGATCACAGCAACAACAACATTTGTCAGGCATCTACATTGTCATCTGAGGAGATTACAAAGATTAAACACTACAACATGAAATGTGGAGTTATCTGCTTTTGCCAAAAAACGACTGTTGGAGTTATCTGCTTTTGCTATAAAACAAACGTTTAATATGTAAAAAATATATATTTTCAATTAACTTTAATTTTGTAAATTAACTGTATTTGTTTAAGTTATTATTACTTAATCAAAACAAACCAACTGCAGTTTGATTGATATTACTTGGAATGCACAATAAAAAAAACATGATTTCTCTGTTATTCTCAGAAGTTATCGTTTTGCAACTGAACTCTTCATATATATATGTGGGTTGTGTATATATATATATATATTATGTTATGATAGCAGTAAATCCTGTGTCTATATGCATGTGCTAACTGAATATAAATTCATATTAACAGGATCAATATGTTTTATTCCAGGAAATATCTGTTACGGAAAGGGCTGACAGTTCCACCCGACCCCCAACAGGTTAGTTTTATACAAAACAGTTTTTGGTCACAGTGAGTACTGGTGTCGAGTCCGGAGGAAGTGATAGTGAGGGAAAGGTCCGTGAGAGCGTGAAGAGGAAATGGAGGGTGGAGTAATCCGAGTCTTTTGCTTGATTCAGGCTGGAAGGGATCCGGGGGAAGCACACACCTCAGCGATCCGGGAACTAGGGGATACAGGAGACGAGGAGACACTAGGAGGAACACAGGAGTTAAGTAATGCAGGAAGTATTCAAATGGGAGTAGTAGCAAAGTCATTGAGTCCTCTTTGTGTATACGAGACCGGACAGTGAGGGGGTCTGAGGTGTGTGTTTTATGCGGCGGTAAGTGAGGTGCTGATTGGTGACAGGTGCAGGTGATCAGAACCAGGGGAGAGGGATTGTTGGTTGATGGGTGGTGGACGGAGCCTGGCCGATCTGTTGCAATAGCATGATTATGGAAATGTAAAGCGTAAAAAAATAATTTACACTGTGAGAACCCATTAGATTTTAGTTGACGAAATCTGACTGTAGATTCAGTCAACTAAATTATATTGGAGTCGACCTAAAACTAAACAAACGGTTGTGTTACATATTATATGTTGGGTTACACTTTATTTAAGTGAATGGTCAAATGTAATTACACAAACCTTAGAGTAATATGCAATTTGCAATGCAAGGTGTAGTGGTGACTTCTAATTAGCATAATTTATTGTATTAATATAGCAAGTACATGTATACACGTACTATGTCACCTTAAAATAAAGTTGTTACCAAATATGATTTTGTGAAATAAGTGTGTTTTTTTGGTTACACTTTATTTTAAGGTGTCCTTGTTACAATGTAGTTATACATTTAAGTACTGAGTAATATATGTACTTACTATATGGTTAGGGTTTGGTTTAGGGTTACTTGCATGCAATTATATAATTAATTGTTATTATAATAGTAAGTACATGTAACGTGTAACAAGGACACCTTAAAATAAAGGTTAACGTTTTTTTTAGCTGTTCAAATTGCACAATAAATATAATTTCAGAGCAGTTTCAGAGCCCTAAAAATGCAAAATAATAATAATAATATTAAATTATCTTTCAGAATTAAAATGGAGCCCCTGGAAACTGCTTGCAACACATTTACATAAAATCTGCACAGTGTGCCGGAATGGAACAACTAGCTGTTAATGCAGTGATGTCACTCTCTCTTGAATATGGACAGTTAGAGATGCGATGAATGAAATTCACAGAAATAGAGGTAAGTGTTTTAACTTGAAATTTGGGTACCTGTTTGTCAAACACAAACGTTTTAACACCTAGGCATATGTTCCTTGAATTCAGCCACATTGCTACTTCGAAAATTGCTATCCCAAGGCTCTAATTTCTAATTTTAGTCCAAATTTCCTTTGCATGCCTTAAGTAACTTTTAAAGGTTATGTTACTTTCATAATAATGTGATTACACCCAAAACAAGCAGGTAAGCAAGTAAAAACACGACCAAATACACAACTAATGCATTACCATTGATAAAGGTCAGCAGAAGCATATGGTGTCTTATCCACAGCCTTGCAACCCACCCCAAAGCATGTCTCAAGACCACAGACCTCCTTTAGTACCCTTTCTCCATGCTATCCTGACTAACCCTGAAGCTCAACCCATCTGTGGATCTCCCTGCCAGGCCATGGCATAACCCAGAGGCCCCTGGCACTGCCAGGTGGCACCCAATATGGCAGCCTCCTCCAGCCCACCCATTTGAGCCGCTGGGAATTCAGGCCACAATACTGAGAATGGCATATATCAGTAATCACATCAAGCTCCCAGTTTTAGCTTGTAATTGATACTTGTGTTCCAAATGATTTCGGACTATTTTTTTGGTGGTTGCCATTTTATTTTTATTTTTACTTTTTTTTTTTCCCTGAAAGCATGCAAGCAAGAAACAACCACAATAATGGTATATTTCAGAACAATATCCACAGTTCTTGCTGCCCCCTCTCTGTTCGCATATTCAATCGCATTTTAATTGTGTCAAAGCATTCTTTCTGTTTCTTTCCCCCTCACACATCTAAAAAAAAACATGTCTGTGTGAGGGTGTTGATTAGGAAGGTAAAAATACAACATGTAGGATTTTATGCTAATTAGCCTTTAAACCTTGCTCACGTCAGCGAGAGTTCATAATTAGCACTTTCGGAGGGAAGTGGCGAAAAGCTTGGGCGGCGAGATTGGCTGATCTGAATGAAATTAGTAGTGTGAAAATCAAGACGTTTAAATTTTTCCTCCTACCCACACCTGTTTGCTGAGAACGGGAGATGTTTTTCCCACTCGACTGAAAGCTCACAGAACCCTTGGAGGGCTCAACATGGGGCTGTTCTCACAGCTTTCTGCTTGTTTCTTCAACACACCCTCCATATTTTCTTGGTTTGCATTGAGGAAAAGGCACTGACTGATGTATTTATTGTTACGACATTTTTGTTCCAGCATTGCAAATTGAATTTAGCAGCTAATTAGCTATCATCGAGAATCAAGCACACATGCCCACTCAGTATCTCGACATCAAATTTGACTTGTTGATGCAAACATTTCCGTCATACAAGCAAAGAAGCCACTGACGCATACAGTTAGCAATGTCAACGTCAATTAGTACTAACTGTACTTAGCTGCTAATCGCTAGCTATATGCAGCCATAATGTGTTTCTCAGTATTTTAGTGACAGCTTTGACATGTTAGTTTAAGAATTTCCTTAAATAAGCAAATATTATTCCTTATATAAGCAAAGTTATTTTTTTATTGCAGTTTTGAGAAATGCACCTTCCAGCTATTGGTTGGTCATGACCAACCATGATGTAATTGCACATTCAGTTTATTGACATTAAAATTTATTATTTTGTTTTATCTTTTGATTTTATTTTTTTATGGAACATCCTATTAATTAAAAAAAAAAAAAAAAAAAAAAGGAAAAAAAAATATTCTACTATGTCCATTTTTGTGCTGTGTATTAACGTAACTCGCCAGTGAATCAACTATAAGCATATGTAACCATTGTGTAAAATATGGCACTCAGGGCAGTGAAAAAAAACAAAAAAACAAGACCCAGTGAGGTGTTTTTTTAATGTTCTGTCATGCGCAAGACACAAAACACCAGCACAAAGGTCAAGTCAAAGGCATCCATCTTGCGCATGTTTACATAAAAAAAAAATCAGACAGAAACAATGACAAAGCAGTACAATAATCTTTACAGCAACTTCTTGGTTTGAACATTTCTCTCTTTCAAGTAAATACTTTAGTGATTGACAGATTAAAGTATTTCATGCTAGGTGATTTTTGTACTAAGTAATGTTACGAAATGTACTTAGCAGCTAGTTATTAGTCTGCAATCATGATGTGCATTTTCATATTCATTAACTTGATGTCAAAAATGTGGCTTCTTGAGTCAAACATTCTTTTACAAGTGAATATGTTTCTGATCAATTGATTAATGGGTTTCACTTTAGGTTATTATCGGTCTGCTGCAAACTTAGCATCTAATCGGTAGTCATCTGCAACTATGACTTGCATTTTCACATTCCATATCTTGACGTGATTTAAGCATTTTGTTTCGAGTATTCTCTTCATATGGTGATATTGAAGGACTACTATATTTGGGATTGAATGACTACTTCATGCTTAGCAGCTAATTGTTAGCCATCTGCGGATATAATGTAGCCTACAATCTCACATTCAGTATCTTGACGTCAAATTCAGCATCTTTGTTCGAACTTTCTATTCATATGGTGAAGATATTTGAGATTGAGTGAATATTTCATGCTTAGCCTTTTTTGTTGCTGACGTGCAGATTGTGCTTAGCAGCTAATTGTTAGCCATCTGCAGATGTAATGTAGCCTGCAATTTCACATTCAGTATCTTGACATCAAATTCGGATTCTTAGTTCCAACTTTCTCCTCATACAAGTGAAGATTTTTTTTTTTTTCTGATTGACTGATTAAAGAGATCCATGTTTGATCACTTTTGTCACTGCATGCCAAAGTGGCTAATCATTAGCCATCTGCAACAATGACGTGTGTTCTCACATTCTGTATTATGAAGTCAAGTTTGACTTCTTGGTTCGAATATTCAGATAGCACGCATACGTCTAAAAGATGTCTGTTAAAGATCACTCCATCTGGAAAGCATCTGCTGTTTACAAACATCTGAAAGATTACAGTTTGACATACATTCTAAATCATAAATGTCTTAAAGACATTTTCTAAACATCTATTTGACATCTAATAGGAAACGTCCTGTAGACATATTGCAGATGAGCAAACACTCTAAAAAATACAGATGTAAATGCAGACGTCAAATAGACATCTCAGTGATGTATGTGTGCTATCAGGGTTGTCATGTTGTGCTAGTTAGCGTCTATTCATTAGCTATCGGCAATCATAACATCTCAGAAACCTCAATATATTAACTTCAAACAGCTTCTTGTTTTAAACATTATCCTCACTCAAGATTTTCCAGGCATCTCATCACCGAGCAGCTGCACAATTTCACCCTGATTTTTTTTTTTCCCCATCCCGGGCTTGTGCTGTGTCTTGTCCTCTTGTTGGATGTGAAGTGTCCACTCTGTCTCCAAGAGAACTGTGGTTAGGTGGAGTGTAGTCGGTGCCCAAGAGAGTTACAGTGTGGGCGAATGACGACTTTGGAGAGTATCTGAGCTCAATTTGAGTGAATTTTCTCTCTCTGTCTTGCCATCTCACTCTCTTTTTCTTCTTCTTTTTTTTCAGATTGTTCTCTTTGTCCCCAGAGGAACCTAATGTTGGATATTTTACCGAACAGAATTGTGGGTTCCCGTAGGGCCGGTCTGACGGTACACCCAGACAGGTGCAAATTAAAGAGGGAAGGACAATAGCAGAGGTGAGAGAAAGAGAAAAAGAGAGAGACAGTGAAAGCCTCAATAAAACATATGGAAAAAAAGATCCACCTACTCTAATACATCTAGTTATTACTGAAGACATTTTGTTCTGTGCTGTAGATTCGTTCCTTTTAGTTCAATTTTACTTCACTCATTTGCAGCGCTGTGGTTTGCAAATGTGCATTTTGGTTTTATAGATTGCTTTTGCTGTTCGTCAGAGTGTCAGCCTGTAACAGGTGTTTATCTGTTGCTGATGCTGTTGTTTCTGGTCTTTAATTCGGGGAGAGCTGTTGTCTCGCCTGATCATTTGATTTAATTACAGGAGAGAACAGAGAAGACTGTCGTAATTAGCTGATTTGAGAAAATGCTCTAATCCAAGCAGGTGCTTTCTGCCTGTGATAAACACACGCATTCATAAACATTAGTAATGGGCGATACCACTTGTTTTCTTTTCGATCTGATACAAAAATCTTATCTATCTATCCTTGTGAAACTTGAGCACAGTTTTATATTATATTGAAATATAAGTAAATTCTACAATCAATGCCTCCTCAACAGTGATCTCATCCAATGAGATTTTAGAGTGGGCGAGGCAACCTGGCCCAACCTCAAAGAAATAGATCCCAATACATATTTTTATTGTTGGGTTAAATTTACCTTTTATTATAATGATAAATGATAACATTCACTTACGTAATGATGCAATTGCTAGCTGGCAAATGTTTCTGTTGGCACTTAGCATTGTAGATGATCCATTCATGTGTCCCATCCACAGTTGCTAATTTATATATGGATTTTGGGGCTCCCAAATTTTATATAGCCATGCAATTCCATTTAGGATGGATGAAGTTAGATGTGGCCTGAACAACCAGACTTTCAGCATTTGAGTGAAAAGAGAAGGTAACACTTTACATTAAGGTTCAATTTAGTTAGTTAGTTAGTTAATGTATTAACTAATATGAATTAACAATGAACAATACATGTATTACAGCATTTATTCATCTTTGTTAATGTTAGTTAATGAAAATACAGTCGTTCATTGCTAGTTCATGTTAATTCACAGTGCATTAACTAATGTTAACAAGCAAAACTTTTGATTTTAATAATGCATTAATAAATGTTGAAATTAATGATAACACTTTATTTGAAGGTGTCCTTGTTACACATGTTACATGTACTTACTATTATAATAACAATTAATTTTGCATAATTACATGCAAGTAACCCTAAGCCAAACCCTAATCCTAACCCTAACCATATAGTAAATACATGTAGTTAATTAACATTACTCAGCACTTAAATGTATAGTTGCACTGTAACAAGGACACCTTCAAATAAAGTGTAACCAAATTAACATTAGCTAAGATAAATAAATGCTGTAGAAGTATTGTGTAACGGAAGAGGTCTGACCCAACAGGTTAGTATATATAAAAGAGGTTTATTGGGTCACAGAGAGTACTGGGGTAGGGTTCAGAGGATGTGATGGTGAGGGAATAGTTCGAAGGATATGATGAGCGGGGTAATCCGGGTCTTTGGCTGTACAGGAGATGGAATGCAGGCAGGAGGAGCACACACCTCAGCGATCCGGGAACTAGGAGGAACAGGAGACACTTGGAGATGAGGAGACACTAGGAGGAACACAGGAGGTAAGTAATGCAGGAAGTATTCAAATGGAAGTAGTAGCAAAGTCATTGAGTCCTCTACGTGTATACGAGACCAGACAGTGAGGGTGTCTGAGGTGTGTGCTTTTATGCAGGCTGGTAATGAGGTGCTTGATTGGTGACAGGTGCAGGTGCTCAGAACTCAGGTGAGAGGGATCGTTGTGATGATTGGGAGGTGATGGAGCCTGGCCGATCTGTTACATATTGTTCATTCTTAGTTCATTTTAACTAAAGTAGTACTTAGTTAACTAATGAACCTTATTGTAAAGTGTTACCAAAGAGAAATACATATACATACACAACTGATTTCTAAAAAGTTCATGTTTTTCACTTCACTTGTTATAATATACAGTAGTGAGAACTGATTCTCTTAAAACAGCATTAGCATAAAAATATCAATAAACTCCAGAGAAAATGTCCATAAAAAATGTGTAAACAACTGCGTTTTTGCTTTTAATTTCTCGGAAAGATAAAACCTTTGTGTTGTATGTGTGTGTGTGGTGTGTCGTGTGTTGGTGTGTGGAGTTACTGTGTGAGGGTTTACTGGTGGCTAGCGGGGAGCTTTTTATAGATTATCCATCTCCAGAAGCTTATGGTCCAATAATGCAGTCTACAGTAGCCCTGGGCTCGTGTACAATAGGAAGGGGAAATGGTGCCTGACGCGAACAGCCTGTTTCGCACCAGATTGAGGGGTCAGTTACGCAGCTTGAAAAAACCCTGTTTTGTTGTATTGCACTTCTCCAGGGTGTGTGTGTGTGTGTGTGTGGGGGTTGAGATTTATAAATGTCGTGTGTGCAGCTCTGTTTCCAAGTTAATGCTTGAAATGAAGATGCGCGTCAAGATGATTTTGTGTGCGTGTTATAGTGGTTGAGGTAGTTTACATGTGGTAGTAAATGAACTGGGGTACAAGGGGTATAGTTGTTATGCGCTAACGATCCATGAGTTTTATTGGAGTGGGCATATGGCAGTAGATCCTCACTGCAGAACACAAGATCAAGTGGGCGTGGTTGGATTCACATCTAGGGGATGGAGATTGATAGGTTTAGGGGTGGGTGTAGGGGTGGAGATGGGTGGGTTTAGGGATTAGGGGCTGGAGACGGGTAGGTTTAGGTATATGAAAGGTGGGAGGAGTTGGATCTGGATCCAACCACGCCCCCTGGATCTTGTGCAGTGAGAACTCTCCTTAGTAGTATTCATTCACTGCGTACTCAGGTAGTGCACAGGCTGTCCAGAGAACTGATTACTATTAGAGAAAGGTTGTTTAAAATCAATATATATATAATATATATATATATACGAATAGAGATATGTAAGATAAACTCACTTATCAAATGGTCAATTCAAAACACTCACAGAAGTGTACCCCTCCCATTTTTGTAAAATTTGTATTATATCTTTTCATGATGACAACACTGAAGAAGGACACTTTGCTACAATGAATGTAGTTGAGTGACAGCTTGTATAAACAGGGTCATTGCGTCCCCTCACCAAACCTCAACACCCAGCAATTGTTGTCTAATGCGGCACAAAAGTGAGACACCCATATGAGAATGCAATTGGGCCAACGGCAACTATGTTGAGTGGCAAACCATTATTTTCCAGCATGCCTAAACCATCTTGGGCAGGAGTACACCGAGGTTCAAAGGTGGACACTGGGAGTCCTCGCCAATCCTCCATGACGACATCACAGAGGGATGTTAGCAACTGGTGATCCTCAACCTCCGTGAGGTGCCCACAGCGCTCAACTAGGGTGGTTGGATACAGCTTGGCCCCTCAATCCTATCAAACCTCACCGTGTGGTTGGGGTCGTTATCATGTTGGAATACTGGCCTGCGGCCCAGTCTCCGAAGGGAGGAGATCATGATCTGCTTCAGTATGTCACACTACATGTTG